>OX104117.1:81601084-82201084 GCA_944474755.1 Limnoperna fortunei | reverse complement strand
GCTTTTTACTGTTGGTTCTGTGTTGTGCAGGTGTTTTTTTTTGTCCCATGTAATTGTTTCTGCTTTTCTGTATTGTTAAGGTATAAGATAAATGGGTGAGGGTTGGAAAACAGTTCAATGATCCACATAATTTTTCAATTACTTTTCCATGCCAATATTTTATCCCGTTATTTTGGTCCTTCCTGTAACATGTATGGGTTTTTGTTAGTTTTCCTTGACTAATTGCTCTGTTATTTACTGATTGCTTTAATTGTGTTGTTTGTATTTGGTTTATCTCCCTTGTTGGTATGTGACTATACCTTAGCAATGGAGGCTATATCTTTCCTTGTAACAACTCTTGACTGTGTAAATCTCCACATCTGTAAATAACCAATGGACACTGATGTAATAAATATGACTGTATTACTGTCATTCTTTCATACTTGTTGTCTGCTTGTTTTTTCAAAAATGATATTGCCATCCTGTTGGACACACTGCCTTGTAATCAGATATGACATGTGATCTTGCCAAACATATTGCCTGCTTATAACACATGACATGTCAAGTCTGACCAACATATATTGAGTGCTTATTACAGATGACATGTGAATCTTATGGTTACCACAGCAATTAGTTTGACTAGAAGAGGAGGCTGGAATTGTTCCCCAGACACACCACTGTGATGACATTAAACATAATTCCTGCCTTTACAGAGATGTTCCCCAGACACTGTGATGACTTAAAACATAATCCCTGCCTTTACAGAGATGTTCCCCAGACACTGTGATGACTTAAAACATAATCCCTGCCTTTACAGAGATGTTCCCCAGACACTGTGATGACATTAAACATAATTCCTGCCTTTACAGAGATGTTCCCCAGACACTGTGATGACTTAAAACATAATCCCTGCCTTTACAGAGATGTTCCCCAGACACTGTGATGACTTAAAACATAATCCATGCCTTTACAGATATGTTCCCCAGACACTGTGAGGACTTACCATATAATCCATGCCTTTACAGATATGTTCCCCAGACACTGTGAGGACTTACCATATAATCCATGCCTTTACAGATATGTTCCCCAGACACTGTGAGGACTTACCATATAATCCCTGCCTTTACAGAGATGTTCACCAGACACTGTGAGGACTTACCATATAATCCCTGCCTTTACAGAGATGTTCCCCAGACACTGTGAGGACTTACCATATAATTCCTGCCTTTACAGAGATGTTCCCCAGACACATCACTATGATGACTTACCATATAATCCCTGCCTTTACAGAGATGTTCCCCAGACACATCACTATGATGACTTACCATATAATCCCTGCCTTTACAGGGATGTTCCCCAGACACACCACTGTGATGACTTACCATATAATTCCTGCCTTTACAGATATGTTCCCCAGACACTGTGAGGACTTACCATATAATTCCTGCCTTTACAGATATGTTCCCCAGACACATCACTATGATGACTTACCATATAATCCCTGCCTTTACAGGGATGTTCCCCAGACACACCACTGTGATGACTTACCATATAATTCCTGCCTTTACAGATATGTTCCCCAGACACTGTGAGGACTTACCATACAATTCCTGCCTTTACAGATATGTTCCCCAGACACTGTGAGGACTTACCATATAATTCCTGCCTTTACAGATATGTTCCCCAGACACTGTGAGGACTTACCATATAATTCCTGCCTTTACAGAGATGTTCCCCAGACACACCACTATGATGACTTACCATATAATCCCTGCCTTTACAGGGATGTTCCCCAGACACACCACTGTGATGACTTACCATATAATTCCTGCCTTTACAGATATGTTCCCCAGACACTGTGAGGACTTACCATATAATCCCTGCCTTTACAGATATGTTCCCCAGACACTGTGAGGACTTACCATATAATTCCTGCCTTTACAGAGATGTTCCCCAGACACACCACTATGATGACTTACCATATAATCCCTGCCTTTACAGGGATGTTCCCCAGACACACCACTGTGATGACTTACCATATAATTCCTGCCTTTACAGATATGTTCCCCAGACACTGTGAGGACTTACCATATAATTCCTGCCTTTACAGATATGTTCCCCAGACACTGTGAGGACTTACCATATAATTCCTGCCTTTACAGATATGTTCCCCAGACACTGTGAGGACTTACCATATAATCCCTGCCTTTACAGAGATGTTCCCCAGACACATCACTATGACTTAAAACATAATCCCTGCCTTTACAGAGATGTTCCCCAGACACTGTGATGACTTAAAACATAATCCATGCCTTTACAGATATGTTCCCCAGACACTGTGAGGACTTACCATATAATCCATGCCTTTACAGATATGTTCCCCAGACACTGTGAGGACTTACCATATAATCCATGCCTTTACAGATATGTTCCCCAGACACTGTGAGGACTTACCATATAATCCCTGCCTTTACAGATATGTTCCCCAGACACTGTGAGTACTTACCATATAATCCCTGCCTTTACAGAGATGTTCCCCAGACACTGTGAGGACTTACCATATAATTCCTGCCTTTACAGAGATGTTCCCCAGACACATCACTATGATGACTTACCATATAATCCCTGCCTTTACAGAGATGTTCCCCAGACACATCACTATGATGACTTACCATATAATCCCTGCCTTTACAGGGATGTTCCCCAGACACACCACTGTGATGACTTACCATATAATTCCTGCCTTTACAGAGATGTTCACCAGACACTGTGAGGACTTACCATATAATCCCTGCCTTTACAGGGATGTTCCCCAGACACACCACTGTGATGACTTACCATATAATCCCTGCCTTTACAGATATCTTCCCCAGACACTGTGAGTACTTACCATATAATCCCTGCCTTTACAGAGATGTTCCCCAGACACTGTGATGACTTAAAACATAATTCCTGCCTTTACAGATATGTTCCCCAGACACACCACTGTGATGACTTACCATATAATCCCTGCCTTTACAGATATCTTCCCCAGACACTGTGAGGACTTACCATATAATCCCTGCCTTTACAGATATCTTCCCCAGACACTGTGAGTACTTACCATATAATCCCTGCCTTTACAGAGATGTTCCCCAGACACTGTGATGACTTAAAACATAATCCCTGCCTTTACAGATATGTTCCCCAGACACACCACTGTGATGACTTACCATATAATCCCTGCCTTTACAGATATCTTCCCCAGACACTGTGAGGACTTACCATATAATCCCTGCCTTTACAGATATCTTCCCCAGACACTGTGAGTACTTACCATATAATCCCTGCCTTTACAGAGATGTTCCCCAGACACTGTGAGGACTTACCATATAATCCCTGCCTTTACAGATATCTTCCCCAGACACTGTGAGGACTTACCATATAATCCCTGCCTTTACAGATATCTTCCCCAGACACTGTGAGGACTTACCATATAATCCCTGCCTTTACAGATATCTTCCCCAGACACTGTGAGTACTTACCATATAATCCCTGCCTTTACAGAGATGTTCCCCAGACACTGTGATGACTTAAAACATAATCCCTGCCTTTACAGATATGTTCCCCAGACACACCACTGTGATGACTTACCATATAATCCCTGCCTTTACAGATATCTTCCCCAGACACTGTGAGGACTTACCATATAATCCCTGCCTTTACAGATATCTTCCCCAGACACTGTGAGTACTTACCATATAATCCCTGCCTTTACAGAGATGTTCCCCAGACACTGTGAGGACTTACCATATAATCCCTGCCTTTACAGATATCTTCCCCAGACACTGTGAGGACTTACCATATAATCCCTGCCTTTACAGATTAGTTCCCCAGACACTGTGAGGACTTACCATATAATCCCTGCCTTTACAGAGATGTTCCCCAGACACTGTGAGGACTTACCATATAATCCCTGCCTTTACAGAGATGTTCCCCAGACACATCACTATGATGACTTACCATATAATCCCTGCCTTTACAGAGATGTTCCCCAGACACATCACTATGATGACTTACCATATAATCCCTGCCTTTACAGAGATGTTCCCCAGACACATCACTATGATGACTTACCATATAATCCCTGCCTTTACAGAGATGTTCCCCAGACACATCACTATGATGACTTACCATATAATCTCTGCCTTTACAGATATCTTCCCCAGACACTGTGAGGACTTACCATATAATCCCTGCCTTTACAGAGATGTTCACCAGACACTGTGAGGACTTACCATATAATCCCTGCCTTTACAGAGATGTTCCCCAGACACTGTGAGGACTTACCATATAATCCCTGCCTTTACAGATTAGTTCCCCAGACACTGTGAGGACTTACCATATAATCCCTGCCTTTACAGATTAGTTCCCCAGACACTGTGAGGACTTACCATATAATCCCTGCCTTTACAGAGATGTTCCCCAGACACATCACTATGATGACTTACCATATAATCCCTGCCTTTACAGAGATGTTCCCCAGACACATCACTATGATGACTTACCATATAATCCCTGCCTTTACAGAGATGTTCCCCAGACACATCACTATGATGACTTACCATATAATCCCTGCCTTTACAGAGATGTTCACCAGACACTGTGAGGACTTACCATATAATCCCTGCCTTTACAGGGATGTTCCCCAGACACTGTGATGACTTACCATATAATCCCTGCCTTTACAGAGATGTTCTCCAGACACACCACTGTGAGGACTGCATGCTTCTTTAGGATACAGTATTTCACTGGAATAAAAAAATTACATGTTGAATGTTAGTAGCCCTATTAAATGATCGACAAGGCTAGGGTTAAAGAATGATTGTTGAACACTGTCCAATGATTGTTATGTGTCGACATTCTGCAGTACACTGTCATGCGAGTACATGTGGACTGTTATATCCTGGATTCTGCAATATGATGTAGTACATGTGGATTGTTATGTACCCTTGTTCTGAAAGACATATGTCAATACCAAGTACCAAGTTCAGTATACTGTCATTAGAGTACATGTGGATTGCTATGTACCAGATTCGACAGTACGAGTGATAATATGTGGATTGTTATGTGTCATCATTCTGCAGGACACTGTCATACAAGTACATGTGGATTGTTATGTACCAGATTCTACAGGACACTGTCATACAAGTACATGTGGATTGTTATGTACCAGATTATGTTGTACGAGTGAGTACATGTGGATTGTTATGTACCAGATTCTACAGGACACTGTCAAACAAGTACATGTGGATTGCTATGTACCAGATTATGCCGTACGAGTGAGTACAAGTGGATTGTTATGTACCAGATTATGATGTACGAGTGAGTATATGTGGATTGTTATGTACCAGATTATGTTGTACGAGTGAGTATATGTGGATTGTTATGTACCAGATTCTACAGGACACTGTCAAACAAGTACATGTGGATTGCTATGTACCAGATTCTGCAGTACGACTTAGTATATGTGGATTGTTATGTACCAGATTATGCCGTACGAGTGAGTATATGTGGATTGTTATGTGTCGTCATTCTACAGGACACTGTCAAACAAGTACATGTGGATTGTTATGTACCAGATTCTGCCGTACTAGTGAGCATATGTGGATTGTTATGTAACAGATTCTGCAGTACAAGTGAGTATATGTGGATTGTTATGTGTTGTCATTCTACAGGGAAAAAGGAAGCACAGTACATACCTTTTTACTACCCAACATCCCTGGACTAGGACAGCAACCTGCTGTAATGATTTTAGAGCAGCCCCAGGATCTGTTCCCTGAGGTAGTAATGTCATTAACTGGCTAAACGTGATTACTTTTGCTGTAAAAAAAAAATTCAGAAACTAAAAGTATCACTGTAAGAAAAATGTGATGTTAAAACAAACAACAAACGTCAATCCAATGTGTCCTTCTACTGCTTAATTAATGATACAAAATTGATTGAGTGAAAGTTTACTCAACAAAGTGAGCAGTATTTAGCTTTATTCAGGATTAGAACAAGTTAACAAACAATAAACAAAAAAAGGATGGATCAAAGGCAAATATTAGATTGCTACTATATTGACAGAAAACTGCCTTTTATAGCAGTCACAATGCACATAATCATTTTTTTAAATTTAATATTAATAGTCATTTGTAATTTAGGAAATAATTCACGCAGGCTGTGGTTTATCATTGTTTTACAACAGGGTGACCATTTATGTCGTATTATTTTATCCCGAGCGATAGCTATGGATAAAATAAAGACATAAATGGTCATTCCGTTGTAAAACAATGATAAATCACAGCCTCCGTGAATTATTTCTATTCTAATAAGACAATTACATTACATTTATAATAGTTTTCGTACCTATAGAAAACATCATTTCCACCATAAACTGGCTGTTCCGTCAATGTAACATACAATATATTGCAACGGATAATGATAGCGCGTGATAGCGTGTGTCGCTATTTATAAGATTTATATGTCATATGCAATAGCTTTCCGGTGGGAGTTACAGTTTTGTAATTGGAACAGCCATTTAAAACATGCCCTCCTCAGAGCGCGTTGCTCATAGATAAATCTTTTTTTTACCACAGTTGTGGTCTCAAAGCCTTTAAAGCATGTCATATTAGAATCAGTTTTTAATTTTAATGCGACCTCCTAAATCCTGTTATTGTCAACATGGCAATTCACCAAGATAAATATAAAACATAATGGCCATAGTATTTTCAGTCTCCCTGTTAATGTTATTACAATACTTTATACACTTTGTTGATCTAGATGTAGGTGAATTATATAATACTGTAAACACTTTGTTGATCTAAATGTAGGTGAATTATATAATACTGTAAACATTTTGTTGATCTAGATGTAGGTGAATTATATAATACTGTAAACACTTTGTTGATCTAGACGTAGGTGAATTATATAATACTGTAAACACTTTGTTGATCTAGATGTAGGTGAATTATATAATACTGTATACACTTTGTTGATCCAGACGTAGGTGAATTATATAATACTTACCATTGGTAAGGAGGGTTTTAACTTGGTCAGCGAGTGGCATAGTACGTAATTGTATAAGTGACAGGACATTGCTTGGCATGGCTGGTTTCTCACTGAAATCAACATTAAAATATATAATAAGTTATACAGGATATCAAACACATTGTAAGTCACTGATTCTGTAATTAATTTATTGTCAAAAAAATGTCATTTTGGGATATCTGGTCCACTTCACTATACAGATTCTTGATCCATGTCACCTCAAGGATATTTTGTCCATGTCATATAAGTGCTATCTGGTAAATATCACTTAGGGAACATCTGGTCTATGCCACTATTGGGATATCTGATTCATCTCCCTAGGTATATCTGGTCTATGGCACTATAGGGATATCTGATCCATCTCACTAGGTATATATGGTCTGTGTCACTATAGGGATATTTGGTCCATGTCATTATAGAGATATCTGTTCTATGTCTCGTGCGATATCTAAATCACAAAATAATGAATTATTATTGCCATACACTTTCATTTGTCATGTAATAGAATGAATTAAAATGTATAGTAGGACAGCAAAGGCCATGATTTGACAGATAGAGGCAATTTTAACAATGTAAAGGTTACCAGTTTGTAGAAATTTTTCTTTCAAAACAGTGCTATCAATAAAAATTGTTTAGATCAGTAGAAAGTGAAACACAGAAAAATGACAACATTTGACCTCTAGTCATGTGACTAAAGACATTAAAATATGCCATGTCAGCCATTTGCTTTCCTACTGTGTTGTTTTTGACAGGCCATAATTTACCTTAAAAAAAACCATATTAATGGCAAATAGCTTCATATGATATTTAATCAACTAACCTTTCCACTTCATTAGAGGGTGGCATTAAAAGCCTCAAATATTCATATAAACTAACCTTTCCACTTCATTAGAGGGTGGCATTAATAGCCTTAAATACTCATATAAACTAACCTTTCCATTTCATTAGAGGGTGGCATTAAAAGCCTCAAATATTCATCTGGTTTGATCAAGAATTCTGAAGCTTCATCATCTTTATTGGCATGTAACTGGGATCGTTCTGTTTCTGCAACCTTTGACTGAATAATAATAAAGACATCTCTTAGTTAACCAAGTTAATAAAGACTTTGAAGGGCTGAGGTGTACACATTAAAATATAATTAAGAAAGTAATTAACTAATTGTTTGGTTATCATTTGAGTTGATAATTAAGAGATTTATCAAAATCTGCCTTTTTCAGTATCCAGATTAGACAGAATTGATAGAATATACATTTTGTGTTTTTTTTCCAAATAGTCTTAAATCCTATATATTTTTACTAATATACTAATGGAAGTTTAACATCAATGAAGCTTGGTTTTTTCGCAAGTTTCAGTAAAAGGCAAGAACAATAAGGATAATGGGGATGTTCTCTACCATTTTTTATTGTATTACTTTATTCTTCAAAACTGTAATATATGGAGACTATAATTGTGTTTACCAGCAGGATTCAAAGCTTTAAAACCTTCTAAAATGATGTACATAATTTGACTTAACAATTACCTTTGAACCATAGCTATATATAGATTGTTTGTTGTATTTCAAATATCATGGGGCAAGATTATCGGAACGAGGAAGTAAATCAAACAGTAATCTGTTTATCCCTGTTTAGTAACATTGTAAAGTCATGATGTTTACTTAACAAAGTCCTTAGAGACTGAGAATAGTTATCCATATCACACCAGTAGTGTTTAGAAACAGATAATCAACTATCCATATCATGCCACTAGAGTGAGATGAGATTTTTTCAGATTAAAGATCAAAGGAAAATCCATATCATGCCACTAGTGTTTAGAAACTGATAATACATGATATGGATAGTTATTATCAGTTTCTAACATATGTTATATCCAAAGTTTCAGCAAAATTGGTTTATTCAAACTGAAGTTATTGACCAGAAAATCTTTGTCTGATGCCGCCCACCCGCCATATCCCAATCTAATAACCAGGTTTTTCGTTGAAAACCTGGTTATTACAAAGTTACTGTCAGAGTTGCTCATGAGTTTTTTATGTATTTATTTAAAGTAAACAATAACATACACTGATGCTATGGTATGAAACATTTATCCAGGATTCCTCATCCCGTCTTTTCTGTAAATAGCCATAAGATCGTAGTCTTCTGGCTTTAGCTTCCTCAGTTTCTTGTCTCGCAAACTTCATTGTAACTGGTTTAGCCTCATCATCTTCATCCTGTGAGGATTCTCCTAAAAAGAAATTTTTTATAATAACACTACACTATGACAACACTACACTTCGACAACACTACACTATGACAACACTACACTATGACAACAATACACTTTGACAACACTACACTATGACAAAACTACACTTTGAACACTACACTTTGACAACACTACACTTTGTCAACAATACACTTTGACAACACCACACTTTGACAACACTACACTTTGACAACACCACACTCTGACAACACCACACTCTGACAACACTACACTTTGACAACACCACACTCTGACAACACTACACTTTGACAACATCACACTTTGACAACACTACACTATGACAACACCACACTCTGACAACACCACACTTTGACAACACTACACTATGACAACACTACACTATGACAACACCACTCTGACAACATCACACAAGGACAACACCACACTCTGACAACACTACACTTTGACAACACTACACTATGACAACACTACACTTTGACAATACTACAATAGGATAACACCACATTCTGACAACACTACACTATGACAACACTACACTTTGACAACACTACACTTTGATAGCACCACTCTGACAACACTACACTTTGACAACAATACACTTTGGCAACACTACACTTTGGCAACACTACACTATGACAACACTACACTTTGACAACACTACAATATGATAACACCACAATATTATAACATGATAACACAAGGATATGACAACACTATGATATGTTTACATAACACTAATAAACATAATATGTCAACAAATTTACATCAAAATCATCCAGCTATTCTGGGTAATACTAGTACATGCTTGTATGAAATAATGCCCATACTTCATAAATATCAAAACATATGTTTGACTTCTGAAATGAAATAGAAGTTTGCTCAGACTATAAAAAAAACATCAGTTTTTTTGTCTTCAAGGCACTTACCTGCATTTTCCCGAGAAACAGCATCTGTTTTAATTTTCTCATCTGCCTTGTCTAAATAATTAAAGGAAGGTCTCATCTGAACTACAGCCTTCAGTGGCGACAGATGTAACTCACCTAAAATATCAACAACATTTAGTTATTTAAATACTATTTTACAACAGTTGCAGATAACAAAAATAAATAGGACTGAACTGTATGCATTTTAGTGTAACTGTATGCATTTTAGTGTAACTGTATGCATTTTAGTGTAACTGTATGCATTGTAGTGTAACTGTATGCATTTTAGTGTAACTGTATGCATTTTAGTGTAACTGTATGCATTGTAGTGTAACTGTAAGCATTGTAGTGTAACTGTATGCATTTTAGTGTAACTGTATGCATTGTAGTGTAACTGTATGCATTTTAGTGTAACTGTATGCATTGTAGTGTAACTGTATGCATTTTAGTGTAACTGTATGCATTGTAGTGTAACTGTATGCATTTTAGTGTAACTTTGCATTTTAGTGTAACTTTGCATTTTAGTGTAACTGTATGCATTTTAGTGTAACTTTATGCATTTTAGTGTAACTGTATGCATTTTAGTGTAACTGTATGCATTGTAGTGTAACTGTATGCATTTTAGTGTAACTGTATGCATTGTAGTGTAACTGTATGCATTTTAGTGTAACTGTATGCATTGTAGTGTAACTGTATGCATTTTAGTGTAACTGTATGCTTTGTAGTGTAACTGTATGCATTTTAGTGTAACTTTGCATTTTAGTGTAACTTTGCATTTTAGTGTAACTGTATGCATTTTAGTGTAACTTTATGCATTTTAGTGTAACTGTATGCATTGTAGTGTAACTTTGCATTTTAGTGTAACTTTGCATTTTAGTGTAACTGTATGCATTGTAGTGTAACTGTATGCATTTTAGTGTAACTGTATGCATTGTAGTGTAACTGTATGCATTTTAGTGTAACTGTATGCATTGTAGTGTAACTGTATGCAATTTAGTGTAACTTTGCATTTTAGTGTAACTTTGCATTTTAGTGTAACTGTATGCATTTTAGTGTAACTGTATGCATTTTAGTGTAACTGTATGCATTTTGGTGGAACTTTGCATTTTAGTGTAACTTTGCATTTTAGTGTAACTGTATGCATTTTAGTGTAACTTTGCATTTTAGTGTAACTTTGCATTTTAGTGTAACTGTATGCATTTTAGTGTAACTGTATGTATTTTAGTGTAACTGTATGCATTTTAGTGTAACTTTGCATTTTAGTGTTTCGATAGTATCTTAGCTTATATGGAATAACTTATTTCAGCTATTTTCAGGACATATAACACTTAGTAATCAATAAAATATTTCCACATAACATGTATAACTAGACTATATAAAGATCAATAAGATCTTATGTGTGTGTGTACTAACATCAGTCTTTGTTTACAAACAACATAACATGTATAACTAGACTATACCAAGATCAATAAGATCTTATGTGTGTTTGTGTACTAACATCAGTCTTTGTTTACAAACAACATAACATGTATAACTAGACTATACCAAGATCAATAAGATCTTATGTGTGTGTGTACTAACATCAGTCTTTGTTTACAAACAACATAACATGTATAACTAGACTATATAAAGATCAATAAGATCTTATGTGTGTGTGTACTAACATCGGTCTTTGTTTACAAACAACATAACATGTATAACTAGACTATACCAAGATCAATAAGATCTTATGTGTGTGTGTACCAACATCGGTCTTTGTTTACAAACAACATAACATGTATAACTAGACTATACCAAGATCAATAAGATCTTATGTGTGTGTGTACTAACATCAGTCTTTGTTTACAAACAACATAACATGTATAACTAGACTATACCAAGATCAATAAGATCTTATGTGTGTTTGTGTACTAACATCAGTCTTTGTTTACAAACAACATAACATGTATAACTAGACTATACCAAGATCAATAAGATCTTATGTGTGTGTGTACTAACATCGGTCTTTGTTTACAAACAACATAACATGTATAACTAGACTATACCAAGATCAATAAGATCTTATGTGTGTGTGTACTAACATCAGTCTTTGTTTACAAACAACATAAC
This sequence comes from Limnoperna fortunei, assembly GCA_944474755.1. NCBI lineage: Eukaryota > Metazoa > Mollusca > Bivalvia > Mytilida > Modiolidae > Limnoperna > Limnoperna fortunei. The sequence goes on along the minus strand of OX104117.1, from coordinate 82,188,779 downwards.
ATGTATAACTAGACTATATAAAGATCAATAAGATCTTATGTGTGTGTGTACTAACATCGGTCTTTGTTTACAAACAACATAACATGTATAACTAGACTATACCAAGATCAATAAGATCTTATGTGTGTGTGTACTAACATCGGTCTTTGTTTACAAACATCATTGCATGTAGAAAAATGTAGTCCAGGAGTAAATGGGGGACATGTGGCTGGGAACCAGTTATGTGCTCAGTGCTGGAGAGTGAAGCTACATATGACTTCAAAAATTATTTGCCCTGATCACCATTCTATCTGAATAATAGAAATTTTATTATTTGCAGCAGCAGAAGTTTCATCGATGTCATTAATTTTGAAACAGAAATTACATTTCACCCCAGTATAAAGACCAGCTGCAATCTATATTAAAGCAGTTTAACCCCATTAAGACCTGGATAAATGACCAGTAATGAAAACATTTCAAAATTTGGGCCATCATGATATGCTTGATAGTATACAGAAAGATGGTCATTATTTAAAATATAACTATGCGTCGTGGTCCTGGTATGTTCAAGAGGACATTGTGGTAAAACAGCTTGGTCTCTATGAGTTTGACCTCTATAAACTTCAAATTATTATTATGCAGTTGTGGTTGGACCTCTTAAAAATTATTACCAGTTTATTTGCTAAATCAGTTGATTAAAGTACTTGAGCTAACTATTGCCCCTGGGCATGTAATCCCATAGATAGGACATAAAAGTCTGTTACATGCTTGCAGTAGCATGTCACATTCATTTGAGAAAAGAATTTACTACAGCATATATGTACATGTAGTCATGTGATTGATTGTAGACATTTGATTGGATTCAGAGTTTAAATGTCACATTCTGCAATTCTTCAGCTGTGTACTAACTACTATGATCCCTACTTAATCTTGCATCACTCTAATTAAAGTATTAAAATTAATCCCTATTAATTACCTTCCTCAAAAACTCCAACACAATATCGGCCTACATCACCACTAGATGCAGCTGAACTCAACACTTGTTTGTCCATTGTATCACTGTAAATTTAACATTTTGTAATTATATACTATTAGCTCAACAATGACTTTATTTCGGGCAGTTACTTTATATAATAGTTCCAACATAATTTAATGTTAAATCCAGGGATCCGGAAGTTTTCCCTGCCCATTTTGGTCATTTTTTCCTTTAAGAAATTACCAAATTCCAGGTATTGAATATTAGTTGTTGATGTGCGATGGGTCCCTCCGATATATGCATCATGTGAAAAAGAAAATACATGAAAAGATACATTCTTGTGCCTAAAAGTTCTTTATAATAAGATGACATGTTGTCATTGCAACAAAATAATGGCAAACAGCGTTATTTTGATGAATATCAGTCATTTCCATTAGAGTTTTCCACTAACCGGAAATAGGAAGATGTTATCACAAGATCTGACTAGAATTGAATTTGTACGATATTCTGCGGTGGACCACGCTTTTTAAAGTTTTTATTATATACTGAAATAATCATTTTTGTTCTCATCATTTCAATTGAATTTTTGGTTTTCTCTTGATTTATGTACTTTCTATCACAATGGCGCTTGCATAGTGTACAATTTTGACCACACATGTTTTTCATTAAAGTTGCACATATAAAGTTGTCTATTAAGACATAAATTTAAATTGTCCTGCTAAAAATCAAGGATTGTCAAAAGGTACTTTGGCTTCCTGCCCCAAAAAAATGGATGCCATGATATTACTGAAAAACTGTTGGCATTAAAGCTGATTCAAACAAACATTATTAATTTGTATGACATTGTGGATGCTAAAAACTGTAGTTCAACAACATATCATCTAAAACGAATGAAATCCATACCTTCTGTAGAACCCTCCTTCAGCCCCTCTTGAGGATCCATCCACATTGAGAGCAATCTGTTCACCTTTACTCTTTGCATAGTAGGAACTTGATGTGTTCACAGACAACTCTAACTCGACCTAGAACATATACAAGACAGATGAATGGATTGGGCAATTAATGCCAGAGCATTAAGTTAACCAACAATAAATAAATGGAAAAAAGCGGTAGGATGGGACATTAGAAAAAACATAATTGTGACTGCCACTAGAGTATTGGGAATGACAGAGAATTTATCATTTTGTATAATGACCTGAAATCCCCCCTCTCCAGGAGGCTCTCCACCAACAACCACCCAGGTAGCGTGCTAGGCTAGCACTGGGAACCCTTCCAGTATATGGAATATGAAACAAATGATTAAACTAACCTTTTTCTGTTTTGGTTTTACTCTGGCTGCAAGATGTTCAATTTTATCATAATTTAAATGTGCTGGTCTAACAGGGTACTGCAAATAAACAACAAACAAGATGTTATTGTCATGATAAATATTTATATTAACATTACAATTATTGCTAAGTTAAATAAGAAATATAGGATCTAACACTGGTGGGAGGGCAAGACGGGAAAATCTCAGACACCCAAGTGAAAAGATTTCTGGTCTCCAAAGAGGCTCTGCCGAGTTGGAGCCAAAAGAAATCTTTTACGCGGGTGTCTGAGATTTTCCCGTCTTGCCTTACCACAGGTGTTTGATTCTATTTCTCACTAATTCCTTACAAAAATCCGTTCTGTTCTGTAAGAAGATGGCAAACAAATAGAGTTATCTACCCTGAACGTAATCTCCAGTGTACACATGTTGCGTCAGTGTTTGTTTTGATGTTTACCGCTATCATATTGTGGTATAAATTGGGTCGTGGAAGCTCCGATATGTTGTTTTCATGTTAATATTTAAAAATACATAGTAAACCAAAACAACTTAAGCAAATATTTTATAATTCTTATTGCTGAACCGACAGTTGACGTCACAATACATTTTTACGGGAAAAGGAGCGTGAAATTCTTATCTCACCCACGGGTTGAGACAAAGATATCTAAACTGGCTAAAAATAGGTACCACGCTGTCTCATTAGTGAGAAAACATCATGATCGAACTATGAACAGAGATTTAAAAGCAGATTAGTACTTGTGGTTAACTGTTTTTGCCTGAAATGCATATTACATTTCATTAATATTTACTTATTATTATATATTTACTTTCTAGCCAAATACATTTTATTTTATTCATGTGAATTTCTTTCATATGTTGCTTAGCGTCCAAGATTACTATGTTGGAGGTCACTGAAATTGCAAGGACATAAAAACCCAGCATATTATTATATAAGTGTATTATTCTGGATCTAGAACACACACAGGGAATATATATTAACCTGTATCCCCTATGAAGCCCAAATAGCAATTATATTCTGTTGAAGTCATCTTGTACTAATATTCATTCATCATTTATACAAATAGATTTAACATTGCTCAAAACCTAGTTTTGACCACCAATATTGAAGAACTGATTAAAAAATCGCAATTTCATATGTTTATATAATATTTAAATACTCATGTCTAAGAAAAAATTAATTAAACAATGAATAGATGCCATTTTAAAACTGGTTTCAATATTCCCTTTAAAGGGGGATATGGTGAGATATCGTCTTGATTACCCAACCAAATTGTAGGGGGATACTGAACCCAGTTTCTTGTCTGTATTCTATGTTCGGCTAAGGTTTATCTTTACTCCTTAAGGCAAATGTACAAATTGGGCAATGCCGAACATTTAGTGAATTACATATTGTGTTTAACCGACTTGTACTAGTATCTGCATTGCTTGTTAGAAAAGGTTCCATCTTCATTACAGTAAGCCTGTATATGGTGTTTTTTCCATGGAACAGATATACCTTTACCTGCTGTTTCATAACAATGTGGTTCTCCAGTAAAAAATGTATCAAATTATTTGTAACTACATGTAGTGTGTATATACTCAAGAACTTCTTTTTAAGTTGTAACTTTTTACAACTAACAGAATATATTACCTGAAGTAAATACAAATATTCTGACAAACTTTTGGACAGATAAACATCAATCTGAAAAGAATAAAAAAAATTTTAAGTCAGATTTTGAAAGTACATGTTTGTTTTTATTTTTGTTTGAATGGTGTTTAATATCACTTTCATTAATTTTTCTGCTATATCATGGTGTCCAGTTTATATTGGTTCAGAAAGCCAGAGTACCGAGAGAAAAAACCCTGACCTGCAGTAGAAAAACTGGCAATCCTTGTCAATTCAGATTAGAGTAGAGTACACCCTGCCTGCAGAGAGGAAAGTACATGTAATGTTTGTTATTCAGAGATAACAACTTTGGCAGTACATTTCAAAGTGTTTTGCCAAATTTAAACTTTGTTTGGGTGAACCTTTTTGCAAATGATCTCAACTAAAACTCACACACAATAATATATCTTTAGTTTAGTCATTAAATCTGTAACACTATAAATAATCAATATCATAAGTAAATATATTTGGTACTGGCTTATATTATCAGACAAACATTTAATTACTGGTAAACTCCAAAAGTTCTTTTTAGGGAAGATTTTAAAAGTTTATATAACCTCATAATAGGACACAGTGCGTTATGAATGCAGTCTTCGCGAAATTAGTTCTTGGGTTGTCGGACCTAAACACAAATACTGCCGGACCAATTTAACATTTTTGTTGTAAATTTAACAAATTTGCCGGACCGGAGTTAAATTTGGCTGTTTTTTGCCGGTCGGGTCCGGCGGACCGGCACATTTCAGGAAGACTGTGAATGTTTTTGTTTATTCAGTAAAATTAACAATTGTATACTCTGTCTTATGTTATGAAAAATTGCAAAAGTCTTAAATGGCTGAGGGGTTCTATAGCAAGTGTCTTAATAAATGGTGAAAGGTTTACAGTTTGTTGCAAGAAGGCTTTGGATCTGTGTAAAAAAACGTGGGAGTTGATTACATAAAAACAGAACCGCATGTATAAAGTATAAAAAAAATGTTTGAGTTCCATTGTCTAGAAACATGGAAGAACATTCCTTGAATAATTCCATAATAGCAGGTGCACACCTTTAATATGTGCACAATCTTTCTGTGAAGTTTCAGGGATCTGGGTTGAAAGCTGAACAACTGTAGGAGGAGTTGATTACAAAAATATATACCTACTTTGGACAAACTAGCTTATAAATGACCTCACCAAGTACCTAAGTCTGGAAAATTAGGAAAAAAATCCTGAAAAATTCCATAATGGCAGGTGCACAACTTCAATACATATATATGTGCAATCTTTCTGTGACGTTTAAGATATAGTAGTGCCCCTCATATAAGACCACCCCATCTGAGTCATGAAAGTGGTCTTATAATGGGGGTGGTCTTTCTTGAGGGGATATACACTGACTCACTAACACAGGTTTATAGAGCTTGGTCGGTTGATTAGCAACAAGAACTGTGAAGTGATCAAGAATCACACATAATAAATATTTGTATTTTATTATTCAGTATAAATAAAAATAAAAAGAATTCATGCAGTTTTTATCTGTTAAAAATGTGTAATAATAATATCAGTGAAAGTTTCTGTTCCTGTTTCATCTGCATTATCATTATTTTTATCACTTTTATTGTCTGCCCATGTTCCACTTCGTAGTTTATTAAGGTTCCGTTTAGTTTGGAAAAATCCAGGTTTCTCTCTGTTTCCAGTTTCCCAAGTTTTTGACATCGTTTGTTGTAAATTTTGATTTATGATTATGTTGGTACATTGTACTTTTATCTCTTGTTACAAATTTCAGTCTTCTTGTAAGAAACCCGATTTCCGTAATGCCAAAATCAAACTGATCTACAATATCCTACTTGTTTTCCCCTTTAATCCAGCTTAAACTCTTTCTTTCATGCGATTTCGACATTTTGTTTACCTGTCGTTGAACTGTTACCGAACTGGTTAACGATAATAAAACCAAATCACTTTCCATTCGAGAATTCCAAAATAAACATCCGGTCAGTGAAAATGGTCGTTCGTGAGGGTAATTTACGTTGTTGTGTCAAGAAAACGTGGCCGCTGGTCGCATTTGAGTGGTGGTTGTTCGCGAGAGGTAATTTTACGTTAGAAACACTTAATGCATCAGGGTTTTGGCCGGATGAGGCGGGTGGTCGCTGGCGAGGGGATCGTATAAGAGGGGGACTACTGTACCTATGTTGAAAACTGTAGGAGGAGTTGATTACACAAAATAGATACCCTATTTTCACTGCCCTCAATTACGTACTATAAACCCATACTGCACTTCCTACAACCCAGCCAAAAATCAATAATATAATTTAACACATTAACGTGAACTTATACAAAAGAATACAACTTTAATTCAGCTCACTATTAACAAACTTACTCTAACAAAGCATATATACATTTGATTCAACAATTTATTACACAATAAAGTCAGCATACTATGAAACAATTGACATTGGACACATATACAGGGGTCGCGCTGGGCTTCGCCATGTCCCCAATTGCGATTTTTTTTTTCATTTGGCAACAAATTATTGCGTCTGGCGATTTTTTTGGCGCCAAGGTTTTATAGTGTTAAACGATGCATGCACGTTTTAAATTTATCGGTAATCAGCGATTGCATCATTAAAGATCCTTTGTCTGCTTCTATGGTCGTAAATACACGTCTATTGTGTAGTATCCAGTGATATGTGTGTTATTTGGAGTTATTAAACGAAAATCGGCAATAAATGAATCAACAAAGTTGTCTGATGAAAAGCAGCTTTACCTGCATCACATTGAGTAGACGTGTAATAAAACAATTGATGCTGTTAATTAATTTATAAAAATAACAAAACAAACATATTTTTGTAGTAATATTTTTTTTATAATGTAATTAATAAAATACAGGTATGAAAACTGACGTCATTGTTGAGTGATTTCCGGACTGGATGTCGGTCTTAATTTCGTAATTAGAAAACTCTTACACATGCGTAGTTTTATTTTCAGTATTTCCGGTTTTAAGTTAATTCACTGGAATAGATGTTTCTAATAAATTACTGTAAAATTTTGGTTTTCTGCCACCACTCACACATCTTTTCATGATTAAAATACAATTAGTGTACAGGCTGCTCGAGACCAAACTTTTGAAAAATTGAATTAAGAGTCCGGCAAACTTGGATTTCGTCCGACGTTACAGAATATGTCACACACACTACATAGTGTTAAACAATTTCGCCATGTCATATAGTAATCTAGCGATTTCTAATATGGCGACACTTTTACAAAACTGGCGAAGGAAAATTGAAGTTGGCGATTCTTTTTAGAAGCCAGAGCAGCCCCTGTATATATTGTCTTTAAAAAAGGCAGCATTTAGTCGGCCCCATTTAGTTACAATCGATTTATTAAAGCACATGACTGAGAGTGAGATACCCAGATAAGCAGAAAAAAATAACATATTTTCTAATTTATGCAGCTATATGTCAATCTACTACAAGTTCCGATGTATCAAGTCATTCGCGTGCTGTTTCGGCATCATTTTGACACGGTGACCACAAAAAAATTACGAAAGTAGTTATATTATACTAGAATAATGACCTCCCCCCTTTTTGTGGGTATTTGAATTCATCCTTATAAAACAAATGATAGATCGTAATCACACTACTTTTCGGTTTCTGTTAACAACCGAATAATAATAATCTGTTCAGAATATAATAAAGTGCTGTTTTACTCTTCTGTTGTATTCAAATGCAATGTTTTGTCACCTCATGTTCAATCGGGTCGTCTTCTTCGTCCGACATTGTTCCTGGAAGTATATACATTGTACCTAAATTGGGAATTCCTATCCCCGATGTGGCAATTAATAATTTAGAAATAATTCACGGAGGCTGTGGTTTATTATTGTTTTACCACGGGGTGACCATTTATGTGGTATTATTTTATCCCGAGCGATAGCGAGGGATAAAATAACGATATAAATCGTCATCCCGTGGTAAAACAATGATAAATCATAGCCTCCGTGAATTATTTCTATTCTAATAACACAATTAGAGTACATTTATAATATTTTCGTACCCATAGCAAACATCATTTCCAACATAAACTGGCTGTTCCGTCAATGTAACACACAATATATTGCAACGGATAATTATAGCGCGTGTCGCTATTTATAAGGTTTGTACTTCGTCTGCAATATCTGGAGTAATAGTTTGGTAATGGGAACAGCCATTTAAAACACGCCCTTCTCAGCGCGTGTTGCTAATAGATTAATCATTTTTTTACCACAGTTGTGGTCTCAAAGCCTTTAAAGCACGTCATATTAGACTATAATGTTTATTCAGGTAAAAGAGCATATGTATACAATATAACATCAAACATAATGCCATAATTGAAGTACATAATTAAAGCTTAACAAAGCTTATTTCCATTTGGGTCCTTAGTTGAAAAAATTACATACCAGTTACGAGCGGCAAAGTTAAAAATTTTACAAACTTGATAAATAATTATATGAATAAAGTATAAGATCAAAATAAGTGTTTAAAATTTAAAAATATATAAATTCGGACTTAGAGAAAGATCTTAGTTCGGTCATTACAAATTTCTTTACCTTTTTTTAATCTAAAATTGTCATTTCTACAATTAATTTAGAAACCGATTTTAAAAATAGGATGCAGACCTTACTATTTAGATATCTTTAAAAAGCTAAAGACAGGGCTGATCTTTGTAAAATTCGTATAAGTGCTCATAATCTAATGATAGAAAAGGGATGATAGCAAAAACTAAATAGAAAAGATAGAAACTGTCTCGTTTGCAATGCAGGAAAAATTTAAAATGACGAACACTTTCTGTTGAAATGCAAACATAAGTTGATCTGAACTACATTTCTTGATAGAATATAATTAAAAGTTTAATCCCAGATCTTTCAACAAATAGCAAATAACTGTTATGCTCTTTGTTGAATAGCAAATCCTAAATTTGTCTAAAACTTACTGCTAAATTTATTTTTGAATGCTTTGAATTAAGAAAACGTTATATCATATAAAACGTAATTTTAATTGGTTATATCATCTGTATACTATATAATATAAATATATAATAATAAATACAAAATAATGTAAAGATTAAAATAAAATTAAAATTAAAAGAATTTGAAATAAAAGGACGATGATTCCATCGCGTTTACTCTTGGTACATAAAAATTAGGATGACTTGTACTGGTATTTCTAGTATCAGCAGTTCTAGTAAAAAAATCTTTCAAATATTCCGAACATTTGTTGTGAAAAATTTACTGCATGTTAAAACCTTTCAAAATTCCTACATGAACAATTCTACGTCTAAGCATCTTTACTTTAATTTCTTAATTGTCAAACAGATAGGGGACGGAAAATAACAAACAAAAAGAAAAAGGCAGCGACCTATTTAGAAAGAATCGAAGATATCGAATAGTATTGTCAAAGACAGACAATACCATGGTTAAACAAACGATTGGACAACAAGAAAAGAAATACAGTAACTCGAACCCACTAAAAATCGGGCGTGGGTTTATGTGCTCCATGATCGAATCACTCAGGTCAAACCCGAGTAATAAGTCATACCCGGGGTAGGCGTAATCCAGTAAGAAGAAGAGATAAGTAAAATGTTTATTTGTGACATCAATATGTCATTATAGTCATGATGACGACCGCCATGCCGGGAAATAACCTCAAGTTCATCCCGCTGTGGTCATTAATATTAATTAACATGCATAGGGTTTATTACTAGCTAAGAGTTTTTTGACGCCACGTGGGCAATGAGTTTTCTATCTGTCTTTCTCCCGATGTAATTGTGTGCTGTGTTTCAAAAGTTAAAAAGGAAAAGTCTTGTTAGAATATATTTAACAGAAGCAGGAACCTATAAAAGTATTCGAGTCAAAACGCCCCATTGCCATTATAAACCCCTGGTTGCGTAGCTTTTCTGTCTGCATACACCCCCATCTTGAATACCTGATCAATTGGGAAATATATACTCCATATACATATGTTCAGGGAATCAGCAATGCCAAACAAAAATGAGAAAATTCAACACAGGAAAATTAAATCATCTCTTCTATCGTAAATTTTATTCTCATAATGACCGCGGGGGCCTCGGTGGCCGAGTGGTCAAGGTAGTTCGTATACTATTGATCACGTGGTCTGTCAACACTGAGATTGCGGGTTCGATTCTCACCGCAGGCAGGGTGTACTCGACTCCAATCTTAATTGACAAGGATTGTCAGTTTTTCTACCGCAGGTCGGGGTTTTCTCCGGGTACTCCGGCTTCCTCCCCCAATCAAAACTGGACGCCATGATATAGCTGAAAAATTGCTGAAAGTGGCGTTAAACACCATCAAACAAACAACAACAACAAAACAAACATAATGACCGTCATTGTCAATGCCTAGATGTAGGTCAAGTTATGAGGAAGACCTAGTCATCTCTGTGGTGTCCTTAATTTCAAATTTAATCATATTTGAATCAGTTTATTAGCGTAAGTCGAGAATGCACAGAAGACGTGTCGTTCAACAGTTGAACGACAAACGCCTGTTATATGAAGGTCACAAAACAAATTATAAATATATAAATACACGTTCATATATATAACTTGACCACCGGAATATATTTTAAAAGTTACTTTTTTGTCATGTTTGTTTGTTTGAAGGGGGCATAACACCGCTATATCGTTTTTCTTAATCGGGATGAAGCTGGAGTACCCGGTGAAACCCTAACCTTCGGCAGAAAATTTGGCAACCCTTGTCACATAAGGTTAATAAGATTAGATACCCCATTAAAATCGAGGGCACCTGCTCGCAGTTAGGCTGGAACTCAAAACATCAATGTTGACAGACACGTGATCAATAGAAATTGACTATAGTAAAGAATCGACCACGGCTAAATTAACGTAAATATATATGTACTTTTAGATTTACCAGCTTAACAAGAACTTATCGATAAAATAACGTTCAATGATGTTATGAAAAGTTATCGAGATTTAAATGTTGGAACTGAGCTAAATATCTTCAAGCATTGGCACACGAATATTAACTTTCTCCAACTAAGCGAACAAATAGATATTAAGTCCAACAAACGAAACTTTAAAAACCAGGGGCTCTCTAGTCCAGCGCTCCCCCGACTTGGCACAACCCATTTTTTTATTATTAAAGACAATTAAGGTTTCTTCAAATTCCTATTGTATATAAATAATTGATACGGGTTTTCAGATGAAGCCGTTTGTACGTACCTGTATTTCCCATACCTATTAATATAAGGTGTCCGGCGGCCTTCCTTATTTTTGGATCCGAACACGGTGAAGACCATTTGTGGTACATGTATCTACATTAATATCGGTGTGATTTTTTACCCAAACTGTACCTCAAAACACATTAATATAACATTTTTGTCAGTATTATCTTGTTAAAACGTTTAATATACTCTATTTTATGTTGGAAAATGTTATAAAGACAATTTCCTGTGTAAAAGTCGACCTTTATGATCGTGTAAATTGCATGACCCAAACTGTACCCAAACACCCATTAAAATAATTTTTTGGCAGTAAATAAACAACAGAAAGTAAACCACTAAATTTCTCCTAAATAATGAATATTTAGTAGACATTGCAATTTTAAAAAAAAATCCCCCCTAAAAAAAAAATGTTTCCAAAATGTGTTTCTTAGTTACGAATTTTGTCATCACTTTGCTGAACCGCATTTTCCAGCATAAATAGATTACATTTAACTTTTCAGCAGGATAAAACTGCCAGACAATGTAATTTTAACGATTATATAACTATTCGCCCCACGTTTAATAACAATATGAACCGTTTGTGTGGCTAATCGTTATTGCGTCGGGCGAATCGTTATTAATATGGGGCGAATCGTTACGATACCATTTTAAGGAATGTCTGGACACAGTTTGGGAAATAAATTTTTCCTATCAAAATGGGCTTCATATGTTTATCTTAAATTCACTTAAATAACGTTTTCAATAAAAATAGAGTACGTCAAACGTTAAAACAGGATAAAGCTTAAAAAATGTTTTAATGTGTTTGAGTATAGTATGGGTAAGTTTGGATAAAAAGTTACACCCTATAATATCACACTTTAATCTTCCACTAATGGTAGTAAAATTAGATGTGACGATGAAGTAAAACTTCTTGGTGTTACTTTTGATTTCAAACTAAATTTTGACCCTCACATTGCAAATATATGTAAAAAAAGCCTCCCAACAATTAAATGTCTTAAAAAGAATTCGACAACACCTCAACAAATTGGGTCGACTCACTATATACTATACTTTTATTTTATCAAATTTTAACTATTGTCCCTTAGTGTGGCATTTTTGTAGCGAAAAAAAAACACAAAAAAAAACTAGAAAAAATTAAAGAAAGGGCCTTAAGATTTATCTATAAAGACGATAGTGGTACATATGCGTCTTTTAGCTATACAAGTTTTTAAAATAGTTAACAAACAAACCCCTGTATACTTAAATGATCTTATAACTATTAAACAGTGTTTTTATTCTTTTAGATATTCAAATATAGCAGCCAAACCAAACGTTAATACAACAAGGTATGGTCTACACTCAGTGCGGAATGGGACTGCCAAACTATTGAATGAACTATCAAATGATCTGAGAGGAGATATAAGTTTAAATCAATTTAAGGGTTTAATTAGTAGGTGGGAAGGGGTGGCTTGTAATTGTTCATTTTGCTGTTAGATATAGTTTGGCACCCCCGACATCACCAGTGTCTAAAATCCCTAGTGCTCCTTTCAGTGCTGCATGTTTGTATGCTTTGGCTATGCTTACATCTTTTATTTTCTTAATATATAAACATTTGTGCTTTTTGATGCTTGTGTATGCTGTTAATATATTTTAGTGCTTTTTCTGTTTTAGTTGCTTTTATGTATCACATGTCTGCTCGTTTTTATGTGCTTAAATGTATCTTACCTGAACTTTTTATGTTTTATATCGGAGGAAATCTCTCATGTCTGCATGCTTTTATGTACTTTATTTTGTCCTTAAACATGCTTTTATCATTGATTTTATGTATGCAATGAATTGTTTTGCTTTGTTTGTCTGTACTCACATGTCTTAATGTCGGTTTTAAAAGCTCATCAGAGCTTATGTTAGATGTATATAATTTTGTTATCATTTTGTCTTACCAACTATAAATAAAATTTACTTGACTTGACTTATCTACCAAGCAGTTTGCCGAAGATTTTTGATTGTTTGATATTGGTTGATTGATCGGGATAATTATACATATTTTTGTACTTGTTGTTTTGTCAGCATCGGGACTTCTCTACACCTTTCTTTATAAATGAGGTTCAAAAAACTTTTTTTACATGTCAACAACATCACGGGAACAGCACGTGAGAGAATGGCGGAGGATGTCAACGAACACTCGACCCTGTTAAAGCAGCCAAGAAGACAATCGAGACAATTCGTATATATTCTGTTTACTTTATTAATAACTTATTTTTTTGCGTTCCTGACCTCAGTATCTGTTAATTTATAAATAATTGTCGTATAATTTGTACTACCTGCTATATGTATTATAGTATTCTGTCTGTTTCTGTGACAAGTGAAATAGTCGGTGAGTCAGCTTCCTTGTCAATATTGTTTCATTGTTGCGTAGTTAAAATCCCGGAAAAATATAATTAATACCGAAAGTATCACAATTTTCTAGGAGTTATTGATACAAGGCTTTTTCTTTTTCGTTAATAATGCAAACGGAAAAACATTATTTTGGATTATGTAGTTATGAGATCTAAACAACAGAACAGGCGTTCTGAGTATATAGAATTGGTGGAAACAAATTTCACATTAACAAATTTACAGTCTACACAATTGCAGACGGAAAGTGCAAAGGTTTGCAAGTTCTTAATAATACAGTGGTATATAAACTAATTTAGGAATTAAGTAAACAGTACGATAGTGAAGCCTCACTAAGAAAAAGCTACAGTATCTATGTTCGTTAACCACTTGTTGGAGAAAATATTTGCTCAATAATATTATTGATCTGGTACCAGCGATAAGTTAGCAAAACTCTCACATGGTTCTTTTTCTCAATAATGCAGATGAACCCCGGACATGTTGAATACAGCTGTGTGCAGGAATGCCAACATTTTGAAAGATCAAAGAACATTGTAGGCTCTCATTAGTGAGGATTAAGGGGTCTCCCATATAGGGTAATTAATTTACTGTAAAGTTAAAATTGTGTATGATCTCAAGGTTTAAAGTGCATATAATATGGCAAGCTAATTTTATTTTAAGCTTAATGTTTTAATTTCAGACTATTTCCACAGAACAAAGAATAAATTCATTTTTAACTAGCATCAATGAATCAAGTTCAAAAACACATGTTCCAAAAAATGTGCCTGATGAAAAAATACTGTCTGGTCAGTTTGAGGTAAGTACAGTGTAATTTAATTTACACTTTAGTCATGAGTAATGTGTGGTTTTCAGGAATTTAAACGTTTCAGAGAATTGTTTTCTTTTGTTGTCTTTTTTTGTTTGATATTGGAAATTTCTACATAATTGTTCTAAAAATACTTCCATCTTAAATTTGTTATTTCTTAACAAATTTTCTCTAAAAATTATCCATTTTGCATAAGTGTATTTTTTTAGGCCACATTTATTTAAAGTATCTTCCTCTCCCTTCCCATACATTTAAATAAGGATAGGTAGGAAAGCTTATTTATTTATTTTGTTTACCAACGAAGTGGATAATTGAGGATCAGGAAACAAGCAACTTAACCAACAAAGTTTTAAGGATTGCAATTGAGATGATTTCCTCTTAGTATTTTCTTTGTTATTATTTTTCAATTAGATATATAGAAAAGCATGGCTTTGTTTTAAACCTCTGCTTTTTGATATATAAATATTTGAATTAAAGATTTACTGTCTATTCTTATAAATTAAAAATAAGTATATTTATATTTTGTATGTCACCTGCATTAAAAATGCATGTGAAGCCTAAACTAAAAATAATTTTGTTTCCCTTGCCCCCACAGACCTGAAAAAAATCTGTCCCAACAAAATTATAGTATAGAAAAACAATATTTTTTTATATTTTCTCTTATATTTGAGGATCTGTGTACGTTTTAAAAAGATTTTGCTGATTTCATTTCATAAATAAAAAATGTCGGAATGTGACATTAAAATTTTGCAGTGTAAGTTGCATAAAATAATAATGTTTTGCTCACCTACCTACCCAGTCAAAAAATGGCTGGTCAAAAAAGGCAAACAAACATATTTATTAGTTGTGGCCTGAAGTTTTGTTGTCAGTTGGTGTCTGTCGTCTGGCATTTGTCGTTCCTTTATCTGTCGTAAATGTTTTCAAACGCTTATCTGCAATGATTTGGCCATAATTATACTTAGGGTATCTAGTTTAAAATTTGTATCTGGGATGTTGATCTATGGACAAATATGGCTGCTGTAAGAGCCAGATTGACATTATAATTGCTAAAATGATCAGCAAGACAATGCCAACGAATCACTTAGTTGGTTCAAAATTGTCTCATGACTCCTTATATAGCAGTTACTGGCCTTTAATGACAATTTCTGATGAAATTTTAAGTTTTTGCCCTGTAACTTCAAGCTTTATCAGCTAGAGTGGAATTATAAATTCTAATCAATGAACTCAAGTCACAAATCACTCAATTGGTCTGAAATCGACAGATGACTCCTTATAGGAGTTATTGCTCTTTATTGTGGCCAAAATTACCAGTAATACAGGGTTTGAAATCAGCACTCACCCACTTGCCATTGGCGAGTAGATTTGATTGTGGGCCACTATAATTCTTTTTTCTGTCGCCCACTTGGCGAGTGGTTGAATGTGGGCAATCTTAAATCTTTTTCCTTTCATCGCCCACGATGTCAATGTTTATAATTTCACATTTAATAAACTTTGTTTACTTATTATTGCGCATGCTTTGTTTTAGGGGGCGCTTTCGGAGTTATGGCTGTTACGTTAATTTAGCAGCTGTTCCGCTAAATTGGTTGCACCATTTAAGGACATTATCTACTGTTTCAACAATCGACTTTTAAACTTTTTAAACATAACATGGAAATGGAACATTTGTTATCATTGGTAGCATCTCGCCCATTACATTTACTTAAATCGGGTTGACAACATGATTGACGACTCATGTGTCGTCAACCGGATATTATTGTGATAACTTAAAGACAGCTCAAAATCGGATTGGTAGTGTGTATATTTCCGTATGGTCTATGTGTGATTCGCGATAATAATATTGTTTTACAGTATAATATAAAGAATATGAACTTGAATATGAATTTGAATAGCTTAACATAATAACATAAATTAACAAGTAACATAAATAAACCTATAGCTGAATAAATCTTGACTTCCATGTTGACTAAAAAATTTGGTATGAAAAGCATTATTCGTGTTATTCCCTTGAAGTTGAGTGTAAAAAAAATACAACCAAGAAAACCAAAGATGCTGTAGGTCATAAAAACATTCAGGCAACCAAGCAACACACCACAAAATGATTTAATAATATATGTGTTTTAACTCTTAAACAAAACCACATGAAATCCGTAAACTTAATGAATTACTTGGACATCACATTGAAAAAAAGTGGAGCATACTAAACACACTAGATGGGTAAACAAACATCCATTAAAAACATGAATAATAATTTGGCTCTTATAATATGTAATTGAGGTCTTCAATTTTTATTTTAAATTGGTTCATTGGATTTGGTACATAGCACGGATCAACTTGTATTCCCACTTCCCTTCAAAATTTTTAAAATTTCTCTTAAAAATATATAAATTAAGTAAGGACAATATGCCCTCAGGAAATGACCAGAATGCAGGATTTTGCACCATTTACCTCAGAGCTCCCATACCCCCAGGCGCAAGGCGCCTCGCTGTTCTTTACTATTACAAGTAATTAGGGAACAATTTAGTGTTGTATCTTTTTCTGTCAAGGTATATTACAATGAAAAGAATTTGTGTGAGTTAAACTAAATTGCAGTTTACCCTTTTCTATGTTATGTTTGCAATAACAGTATGTATTACTACATTAGCTTTTATAATAATAAAGGATCTTTATAAAACTGGTCATTTCTGATAAGTGTACAGTTCAAAGTTAAATAGCCTTGTTAAATTTCCACTTTTAATTGTTACACTTAAAAACATGTCACAAGATAGTATTGTGGGAATACTTACATGTATATATATATTCCCACAATACTATCTTGTGACGTGTTTTTAAGTGTGAAATCTATATATATATATATATATAAGGTACATGTACATAATATTTTTATATGTGGTATATTTCCAATAAAACACAAACAAATAAAAAAAAAATTCAAAATCAAAATGTGTCCATAAATACTGGAAGCTTCAAGTACATTTTTTTATTGTATCCTGGCTTTGCTGGGTCTCGATACCTTAAGATATTATGGGATAAAACTTTGTTCTTATCTAATAGATGTTATTTATTTTTTACCCATTTGTTTCATAGATAAACAACTACACACTTGCAAAAAATTACAAGGAAGCGTCCAGTTATTGCCAAACTCTTCTAATTATTCGAACGACCTTATTTTTGACATATTGTATACTACGTCACCAGTTCTTGATATTGTTTGCGTAATTAGCTATGCAGGGCTATTCTGACAGAAAAAACCATAAAATGTAATTAAAAATGTTATTCATATAAAATTTGTTTACATTGCATTGGTTTAAAAGATAGGACCCGCCTATTGTACTATAAGTTCAAGAAATTTTTGGGATTATGGAAAGGTATCGAAATATATGGTACTCTGTATTTGGGAGAATTTTAAACATATAAACGTGAAACCTGTTTATTTTTTCATTACCGAGGAGCAAAGTGGTGTCCTAAAGGAAAATTGCAGACAAACAGAAGACATGTGCGAATCCTCGTTTTATGACAAAATGAATTTTTGCATGACTATATCGTGCCTTAAACTGTTCTCTATAGTAACCTAATCTCGATAGTATCGAGATTAGGTTACTATAGAGAACAGTTTAAGGCACGATATATATCCATTATGCATAAACTGATAATAGGGGCCCAAAAACCAAATGCATTTTAAGTCACATAATGTAAGGCAGTATTTCCTTTATCCCCTTTATAGATACATGTGGTTCTTTTAAAATAAGTTAACACCTTATTCTCTTGTCCTATCAGGAGCCAGAGTTAACCCCAAATTCTCTTGTCCTTTAAGGGACCAGAGTTAACCTCAAATTCTCTTGTCCTTTAAGGGGCCAGAGTTAACCCCAAATTCTCTTGTCCTATTAGGAGCCAGAGTTAACCCCTAATTCTCTTGTCCTATAGGGGACCAGAGTTAACCCCAAATTCTCTTGTCCTATCAGGGGCCAGAGTTAACCCCAAATTCTCTTGTCCTACAAGGGGCCAGAGTTAACCCCAAAATCTCTTGTCCTTTAAGGGGCCAGAGTTAACCTCAAATTCTCTTGTCCTGTAAGGGGCCAGAGTTAACCCCAAATTTTCTTGTCCTATCAGGGGCCAGAGTTAACCCCAAATTCTCTTGTCCTATCAGGAGCCAGAGTTAACCCCAAATTCTCTTGTCCTTTAAAGGGCCAGAGTTAACCTCAAATTCTCTTGTCCTATGTTTAGATTTTATTTGTTTGTTGTCTTAGCCAATTAATTAAATAATGAGGTTTTTATTGTCTCGCCTGCGACGAAAGTCGCTGGAGGCGAGACATATGTATGGGAATCCGGCGGCGGCTGCGGCGTAAACACTTGACATCTTGCTTCATATATTTGTGAGCCCAAGCCCTAGGTCCATCAAATTTGGTCCAGAGGTAGCTTATGTTGAGTACTTGCCAGTCAGTCACCTGTCACCTGACCTTGACCTCAATTTCACGGTCCAGCGACTGCGTTAAAGTTGTTGGGTTACGACAGTTCCTCTGTAACTACGCATGGTAGGATGACAGTATTTGGTGTATAGGTTGCTGATGACTAGTACATGACTGTCTGGTAGGTGTCACCTGATCTTGACCTCAATTTCACGGTCCAGCGACTACGTTAAAGTTTTGGGGTTACGACAGTTCCTCTGTAACCACGCATGGTAGGATGACAATATTTGGTGTATAGGTTGCTGATGACTAGTACATGACTGTCTGGTAGGTGTCACCTGACCTTGACCTCAATTTCACGGTCCAGCGATTATGTTAAAGTTTTTGGGTTACGACAGTTCATCTGTAACTTTGCATGGTAGGATGACAATATTTGGTGTATAGGTTGCTGATGACTAGTACATGACTGTCTGGTAGGTGTCACCTGACCTTGACCTCAATTTCACGGTCCAGCGACTACGTTAAAGTTTTTGGCTTACGACATTTCCTCTGTAACTATGCATGGTAGGATGACAATATTTGGTGTATAGGTTGCTGATGACTAGTACATGACTGTCTGGTAGGTGTCACTTGACCTTGACCTCAATTTCACGGTCCAGCGACTACGTTAAAGTTTTTGGGTTACGACAGTTCCTCTGTAACTACGCATGGTAGGATAACAATATTTGGTGTATAGGTTGCTGATGACTAGTACATGACTGTCTGGTAGGTGTCACTTGACCTTGACCTCAATTTCACGGTCCAGTGACTACGTTAAAGTTTTTGGGTTACGACAGTTCCTCTGTAACTACGCATGGTAGGATAACAATATTTGGTGTATAGGTTGCTGATGACTAGTACATTACTGTCTGGTAGGTGTCACCTGACCTTGACCTCAATTTCACGGTCCAGCAACTGCGTTTAAGTTTTTGGGTTACGGCTGTTCCCCTGTAACTATGCATGGTATGGTGACAATATTTTGTATACAGGCTGCTGCTGATATTTAATGCTATTTACGTAATGCTTATGACGAAATTTATTTTCGTTACTGATGCGGAATGCAGGCGAGACGTTTTTCTGTGTCCACACTTGTTTTGTAAATCACCACTATTTATAGTAGCAATGTATTTATTATATATGTTTGTTTGCTTTTATATTGGCAATTTTTCAGTTATATAATAATGTCCAGTTTTTGTCCCGTGAGGTATGAATTCTCAACATCAGCGTTGATAGCCATGTAATTATAGGAGAATTACATTTATCTGGAACCTCAATGGTGCCAATAAAAAGGCTTAAAGACAACTTAAAATTGTTCTATTTTTAGAGTCTTGATTACGACCTCATAGAAAATGACCTTTACCAGGACATAGTGAAAGAAAACACAAATAAGGTATGATATAGAGTAAAAGATGCTTCATTCAGACCAGTTATAAGAAGCTTAATTCAGACCAGTTATATCATGCTCTATATTGTTATCAATAAATACATTCAGTAATAAAGTTTAACATGGAAAATTTTTTGCAAAAATCTTAAATAAGCTATTTTTAACTAATGCGTACAAGCTCTAGTTTAACATGGAAAATATGTCTTTATCTGTTAACAAATGCCTCCAAAATCTAGTGAATAATGGAGAGTGAATTCTTGTCGACATTTAGCAAATGCAAACAGAATGATTTTAACATAGGGTATTTTAACATAGGGTATTTTTTAATCTAGTTTTGCATGGACAATTCATTCTCATCTTTTGACAAATGCATATAAAAATTATTTTAACTTGGGGAAAGTTATTCATTTTCAATATTTAGCAAATGTATACAAAAACGGTTTAAATATGGAGAATTTCCTTGCCATCTTTGATGTGTTTTGTATGTTTTACAGGACTACATTAAAACAGAACTCTTACGATGGCTGATCATGGGTATGATTGGTGTGTTGACAGGTCTGGTAGCTGTTCTTATTGATGTTGCTGTTGTACAGTTAACAGAAATAAAATTCCAGTACATAAAACAATGTATCCTTATCTTGTTCATTTTTATTACTGCTCTAAAATTGTTTAAGCAGTTGTTAACTCATATAATTCAAAGAATCAATCAGGGTGAGATTTTACAAACACTTTTGGTCCTTTTATGTCTGTAGACTGCTCCTCTGACATTACAGGCCAAATGTAGTAATCCTTGGAGTTCCCATACCCAAATCTAAAAGCCCTGCCTTCCTACAAAGATGGCTTCCATTACTTGAAATACGATTCATCCAGAATAGTTTGACACACATATACTTAATGGTATTTTCTCGGTTTTAAACCCTGTGAGACTTCAAATATCTTGTGGGGGCTCGCTGGTCGAGTGGTTTAGGTAGATCATCTACTATTGATCACCGAGTGCAGGGTGCACTCCACTGTGATCTTAATTGATAAGGACTGCCAGTTTTCCTACCGAAGGTCAAGGGTTTTCTCCTGGAACTATAGCTGAAAAATTGCTGAAAGTGGGGTTAAACAACATTCAAACAAACAAAAAACCCTAATATCTCTGGTCAGTGTACTAGTAATTTACTCCATGCAGTGAAAATTAATCATAATTACCGTATTTTAGTGTCGCATGGTGTCATACGATGCCATCTTAAATACTGACACTTACATCTATGAAGCTTTTTGGAAGGAATTAATCTCCTTAATTTGTACACAGATATTGTTAATTGTGTAGACTATTTTTGTTTAGAAAGACCTTTGTTAATATGGATCTTCAGTAATGCTGTTCTGATATTTATAGGATCGTCAATGACTGCCTTAATTTCCGTAAGTATTTTCTGCAATTCATTTAAAATAACTTAAATAAATCAAAATTTTGACAAACTTTTGGTTGTAATTAGTGTCTAGACATGTACTTTATTGGTACAGAAAATCAAGAACTGGTAGTTAACACAATTACTGTGGACATTAATTAAAAGAATTTGTTTGGACAATCGTATTTATAAACGTAGTAAACTTTTCTAGCTGCTAAATTTATTTTGTAATCTATGATAAACAAAATTTGAAGATACTGACCATGTTGCAGGCTACCATGACGATGAAATACAATCAAAGGTTGACGGCTTTCATGTTGCTTTTTTTGTTACATACACATGTATATATCTCTGTTGTGATTCCTTTCCCCTTAAAAATAATATAACATATAGATTAGTTAAGTTTATGTTACAGTGATTGGCTAGATTGTTTGGTAGTTTGATGGTGTTTAACGCCACTTTCAGCAATTTTTCAGCTATATCATGGCGTCCAGTTTTTATTGGGGGAGGAAGTCGGAGTACCTGGAGAAAACCCCTGACCTGCGGTAGGAAAAGTGACAATCCTTGTCAATTAGTGATTGGCTAGATCTGGTACCCATACCAATAAACTGGTCTCTTTGGTATAGATAAAGAATTTGGGGGAATATGGTGTTGAAATTTATTCAATTAATCCATGTTACTTTATGAAACCTATTTAATATGGTTGGTGGGTATTTGCAGGTGTTTGTACAAATTATTTTTTAATTAGAAGTAAAAAACCAGTTTCAATCCGTGTATACTATGTTTTGAAAAATGCTTATTGCTCGATTTTCAAATATTTGACTTGTTTTATAGCCAGTGGCCGCAGGTAGTGGGATTCCACAGATCAAATGTTTTCTCAATGGTATAAAGATTCCACATGTTGTTCGCTTGAAGACATTAGTGTGTAAAGTTATAGGAGTTGCATTGTCTGTGTCAGGTGGTCTTATCGTAGGAAAGGTTTGTATATTGTATTATTATTATGACAATGCATTTAACCCTTACTATAATGAAAGATTAACAACAAAAATGTTGTATAATCTGCAAAATGGATTATATTAAATATGCACAAAAAAAATTGTGTTATCCCTAGATGGAGAAAATATTGTTTGTTATTAAAACTTACAAATAAATTAAAACATTAAAAGAAACTCAACCATTTTATTTGTGTTATTTGACATTTTAAAAAAAAAGATAAACACACAAAATGTACATTTCTGCAGAGTAATATATGACGAAAATATGTCCCAGCCAATCAAAAATCAGCATTCTCGTACAATTTAAATATTCACAATTAAACACATGTAAGGGCTGTTCCATTTACCATTTGGTGGTGAGATAGAAGGGCTGTTCCATTTCAGTCTATGTTTGGGTTGTTCCATTAAATAGTTTATGGTGGGTTCGAAATGCTGTTCATTACACTCTTTAGTTGTAGAAGGAAGTTCCCTTAAACAGTTTATGGTGGGGCTAAAAGGCTGTTCTGTTACACAATCTATCGTTTAGTAGAAAAGCTCTTACATTACACAGTGTGGGATCATATTGGGAGGGTTCCAAGTGCTCGACCCACAGAGCTGCCCATCGGGTCCCCAGGTGGAAAATAGAGGAGGTCCTCTCATTTGGGGGCTGTCTGGTTATACAATGTCATATGGAAAGGCTGGTCACAGACCATGAGTACATTGCTCCTTGCACAATAAAGACTCCTTTTGTAGATTTCGAAAATCCATCACTTCCAGTGCTTCATACTCTTCCAGTGGCAGTCATAATTTTATTCCCATTGGTCCATCCTTTTCCCTGTTGATGTATTGTTTATTAACTTGTTGTTGTCCTGAATATAGCTGAAATATTACTCGCTGGACATTAAGTAAAGATAGAGATTAATTTTTGGGACCTATGTTATTGGTCATCAATAGTTATAAGAACATATGTAAAGTATGCATCTTGCTTGTAGTGTGTTACTGAACATCAGCCACCCTCCAATATTCTTTGTAATAGAATAGCCCTACACAAATTAGTATGAATGTACACCATAATAAAAGCCACAGTTACCAGGAGTCACTTAACATAAAAGAGAACATGATGCCTTCATCTGAAGTTTGAAATGCTCTCTCCCAAAATTGTTTGTATAACATATTTGTATTGCTAATAGGCCCAGCCACTTAGTGGCGGTCACCCTAGAGTGATCAGTGTCCGTCCATTCGTCTATCCAAGCAGTTTTTTCCCGTACACCTGTCCATCTGTCCCACCTCAGGTTTACCCTATCTTGAAGCTTTTTTTATAACTTTTAGGTAACTTCACAAATTCATGAAACAAAAAGATGTACAACTTGATGATATCTTTTCACTTGCAAAATTCTATAGGGCTGTGACAAATTCTTCAGGCTTGAGTGAACTTAAGAAAAAGATGGGTCTTAACCAATATGTGCCAAGCAGGACATCAGTGTTGCATAAACACATTTTCTTGTTTAATATTACATAGGAATAACTTTTTATTGTTTTGTTTTTGGTTTTTTTTACCACATTGTTGCTGAAAAATTTAGAATTGCTTTAACAATCTGTTCATCAACAAAAATTATCAGTTTTTCAATCAATGGTATGGTCTGTTTCAGACACTGATATCTGAAGATATCTTACATGAGTTTGAGTTTTTTTCTTTGTGTTTTAGCCAATAAAATCTTGAGAATTCTAAATGTGCTGTGTGAGCTTAAACAAAAAATCAAACAAGTCTGTGATTTCACATGAGTTGTGAAAAAAAATGATACACTCTGGTGCAGTAATAGCTGCTGGTATATCACAAGGGAAGTCTAGTTCCTTCTTGTTTGATTTTATTTACAGGAAGGACCAATGATACACTCTGGTGCAGTAATAGCTGCTGGTATATCACAAGGGAAGTCTAGTTCCTTCTTGTTTGATTTTAAGGTATGTTTGGTTTTAAGATTTTTGTTGTGATGTGGATTGGATGCTGAGACAAAAGTCTTAACCTTTACTGTACATGATTGATTTGAACTACTGTGTATATATATTTTGATGTAGTGTTTTACAACAAATCTCAAAATGAACAATTATAGACTTATTTTAGAAAATTAGGTCAAGCAGAATAAAATTTTGACACTTATTTTTATAAGCTGTGTTCATTTTTATACGCCTGTTGAAGATGTATATAATGGGTGGCATCCACAGTAATATCCACGTCTAACTCGATCAGTTGTTGTCCGATCTTCATAGTAATGGCCCTTTATTTATACAAAAAATGGCAAATTCGCCTCATCCGCTCTCTAACTCAAACAGTTGTTGTCCGATCTTCATGAAACATGGGGAAAATATTTATGAGCATAATATCTCGTCCAAGTTTGATAACCAGCCAAATCACTTGAGCCACTTTAGAGTTTCTGCTCTTTATTTATAAAAAAAAATTGGTAACATTTTTCTTTTCCACTCTTTAACTCAAAGAGTTGTTGTTCGATCTTATTGAAACTGTTTATGGGCATTAAATCTTAAATAAGATTGATAACCAGCCAAATTGCTTATGCCACTTCAGTGTTTTGGCCCTTTATACAAAAAATGGCAATTGTTCCACAGGCCTTTTTTTGTAGCACTTTGGTACATGTTGGGAATTCATTTTGACCTTATACAACCTATGGATTACCTCCATTTGTCTTACCACACCAAATATCGGCTAAACCTGGTTATTGTTATACAACAGGTTAAATTATGTATTCTTAATTTGTTGGCTGATTTGTAAAAAAAAAGTAGTGATATATTTTTTCCAGATATTTGAGATGTTTAGATCTGATACAGAAAAAAGAGATTTTGTCTCAGGTGGTGCTGCTGCTGGTGTTGCTGCTGCCTTTGGGGCTCCAGTAGGCGGTGTTCTCTTTAGTTTAGAGGAAGGAGCTAGTTTTTGGAACCAAGCTTTAACCTGGAGAATTGTAAGTCTTATAGTTTGAAAACTATAATGAGAAAACTATAATGAGATGGTTAAAACTAAATACAAATCTGTAATTAAATTGCCAATTTTTATTACAACTTCTTTGCCTAGGCTGTCTTCAGACAAATTATACAAACATCCTTCAGTGGCCAAGGGGTTATGGTAGTCATCTGCTATTATACCCCTGCTTGTCAACAATGAGGTGGCGGGTTTGAGCCTTTCGCTCATCTGCAACCTTAATTGACTAGGATTGCCAGTTTCATTGCTGAAAGTCAGGGACTTTCAGATGTACTCCAGCTTCCTCTCCTCATAAAATATAAAAACTGTACTAAGTGAAAACTGGAGAAATTTAAATTAAACCCCATTCAAACAAACACTAATATTCTCATTAGGCTTTAATATAACTATCATCTGCTGATTGTGTTGTCATTGGAGAATTTCTCATTTTCTGTATCCGAAAGATTGTTTTCCTTTAAATTAAATCATGCACTGTGTGGTTTATGATAGTTATGAGAGTAAAAATGCTTTTCTATTGAGAATGTTTCACAAAGTAACAGATGAAAGTGTTATACCTTGCTTTGGTAAACAAATACACATATTCTGGTTTTATAACCAAGTCACTTAATTATGCTTATTCACAATAAAAAATCATTTTTTAAAAATGCTTTCCAAAACACACAAGGGTCTTTGTTGTCTGAGTCGACGCAGTAACTAGATATTTTAACAATGGAGTTTGTAACATCAAGTCCAACTCCAGCAATATTTGACATGCATAAGGTACTATGGCTTTCTCTTCCGTTAGAACAGGGAGTCAAGCTAAATATTGCCGATAGTGTAATTAAACTGTAAGAAACGAAACACCAGAAGAATAAAAAGATGCAACAGTATGCAAGTGCTTGTCAGAAAATTCTGTAACTTATTTGATGGGAAATCATGTTTGGGTTTTTATTTTCGTTTCAGTTTTTTGCCTCTATGTTGTCAACATTTACCCTCAATGTGGTACAGAGTTTTATTAAAGGTCATCCACTTGACCTTTCAACACCTGCTTTGTTTAACTTTGGTAAATTCGAGGTAAGTTTTACTTATAGTAACTATATTACATAGATATAATACATTGCTGTCATTACTCGAATTATTACCACACTGTTAATATCGATATTATATTGTTAATATGTTATCAAACTACTGACCATGTGACCAGTGAATATAGAAAAATGGAAACATTACCATATGAGTATCATTTTATTGTAGAATGTTGTAAATATGAAGATATTGGGATAAGGTATATCAGTACCCTTTGACTGGTGACATCTGTCTGCATTTAAGTTCATTGTATCTTCATCTCAGTAAAAAGCTCAAAAACTTTTGTTAACATTTATTTGTGACTGTAAAGAAAAGTAACATTCTTGAAATGTTTAGTTTAATATAAATGTTATTATTCAGTCAAATGTGTAATGTATGGATGTACATATATTGCTTATTACCAGTAAAAACAGTATGATCATATTCCTGCCTGTGTCAAAACTCTTTTATGTACAGTTCATAGCACATTTATGGTTAATTTCCTCAATACAATTATGCTGGTTTTTTTCAGCAGTTACTTGCACTTCAATATACACTTAGTCAGCAAAATTTTGATAATATTTAAAACAAGAACCAGCTATCTAATGATAAATTATGTTAGAATATTTTTTTCTGCTGTTACTACATGGTGTCCCTAATGTGCTCATAATTAACCTTTATATATTTTTACCTGCATTGGAATTTTATAACATGTGTTGTTTTCTCATCTGTTTTTGCCTTTCCATAACTTGTAATTATAGTGAATTCAGGAAAAATCTGCATATTTTCACTGGGGAGGAGGTTGATGTAAATTAGAATAGAACAAGGGTAGAATTGAACTGATTATGAGGACCTACAAGATGTGCCTTAAAACACATGAATTTAATTGAATTTTGTTTAAACAACTCTGAGCTTATTATTGTTAGTTATGCCTCCCCCTTCTTGGTGGGGAGACATATTGTTTTTGTCCTGTCATTCCCTCCGTCTGTCAGTTTGTTGGTCACAAAGTTATTCTGCTCAACTCCTCTGAAACTACTCAACCAAATTTTATGAAACTTGGTAAGTAACAAGTACACCATATGTAGTTGTGCATATACCTGGAAATTCTGATCCTCAAAATTTTGTGGGAGTAATGGCCCTTTGAATTTTCCAACAATTTCTTATAAATGATGGTTTATGCTCAACTCCTCTGAAACTACTGCATCAAATTTGATGAAACTTGGTGTATAGAAAGTGTACACCATATTTAGTTGTGCATATTACAAGGAAATATTTTATCCTCTGGGTCAAATCTGGGGGACGGGATGAGGCATCGTTTTTGTATGCAAAAACAAACTTTAATTTTTAAAATGTTTCATACTTTTATTTCTTTAAATATATATCAATTTTATTTTTTGTTTGATTTCAGGCCACTACATATGGGGGTGCAGAAATACCAATCTTTGTGCTCATGGGTGTATTTGGTAAGTTTAAATTTCAGTAGTGTTTTGAGTGGTCTAAAGATGGTCACACTTTCCTCTTTAGATCCCAGCTATTCGTTAATTGTTTTGAGTTTATAGCAGACTTTTTAAAAGAAATGAATTCAGATTGATCAGTGACTTGCAGATAATTTACAGTTCCATTAGGGTATTTAAGCTTTCTTCCAATAACCAGCATTCAGTAGTTCTGTAATTATGGTACTGGCTGTTTGTTTAAACATTTTATTTGCTTAAATATCCAAATAGGTTAAGACACAAGTTAATATAGTGGGCTGCACAAATGGGCTTTCTGCACACCTGACGTTCCAGACATGAATGGAGTAAAATGGAACAGTGTTCAGGGTATGTTTTTCCTGTGCTGATTTCGGAGATAGTGCAGCCAGAACAGTGATGTGATACAAGATAGCTTCCAACATATTGCAGATGTATCAGTGCTTGTTTTTTTTTTTTTTTGAGTACTTGGGAGTTTTTATTTCCCATTAATGTGCTAGGAATGTAAAGAAAGATGAATTTTTTTCATGCCCAAACAAGCTGATAATTCAATACACTATTTCCTGTTCTCTGAAACCACACATTATCGATGTGTGCCAGAACATATGAAACATGTCTAAAAGTGATGAACTATGCAGCTCCAAATTTTTTATCTCGTCTCCTGTATACAATATGTTAACTTGTCTCCTGTATGCAATATGTTACAAAAATATCCTGTATACAATATGTTAACTCGTCTCCTGTATACAATATGTTAACTCTTCTCCTGTATACAATATGTTACAAAAATATCCTGTATACCATATGTTAACTCGTCTCCTGTATACAATATGTTAACTCTTCTCCTGTATACAATATGTTACAAAAATATCCTGTATACAATATGTTAACTCGTCTCCTGTATACCATATGTTACAAAAATATTGATGGTGTGCATTGTTATAAAGTGCAAATTATATAATGTTTGTTAGATATGTAGAATCAGAGATGACAAAAAACTTTTGATGCCCAATATTGAAGAAAAAATAAGAAATAATGGAATAGAGTACTGAATCAAACAATGGGGAACCTTTCTGACCCTTTGATATAGTCAGATACATGCTTAAAAACTT
Source organism: Limnoperna fortunei (assembly GCA_944474755.1). NCBI lineage: Eukaryota > Metazoa > Mollusca > Bivalvia > Mytilida > Modiolidae > Limnoperna > Limnoperna fortunei. Next base: position 82,159,667 of record OX104117.1, on the reverse strand, counting down.
GTTCCTACTGCTCACAGACATATTCAAAAAGTGAGCTTTTAAAAACTAAATATAATTGGCTGTTTATTAGCATGCCTCGTTTAAATATATAAAACTGGATTTGTTTGCTTATAGTGTAAACTTATTAAATTAATTTACATCTTTAAAGATTACAGGGATTATTAAGAAAGAATTGCACTGGTCTGGAGTTTACATAAACTTTAAAGGGGAGGTAATTATGGACAACTACTGTATTGTTCTTGGAGCTATAGACTACAGTCAAACCAGTCTTAGCGACCCCCTCCATATAACGACTTCCTGTGTTATGCGACTGTATTTATTCCTCTTGAGCATTTCCCCATTCATTTTACCTTTATATAATTACTCCCTGTCTTACGCGACTAACGACCGTGTTTTCCGTTCGTTTCGACAAAGAAAACCTGTCTAAAACGACTCTAGGGACTGTTAAAATCATTGAGCAATAAATAAACCCTGTCTGACAAAAAGAAGATTCGTAGACCATTGGCATTGTTGTCAATTATCAAGGTTCTTCGAAACACAAAACTAAAGTATGAAGCGATCAAAAACTGTTTTATTATCTTAGAAGCGAAGTTCAGATTGCATTGTAAAATTTTAATAGTTGTCAATGTCGACATTCGATTTTGTTGCCATTCTGGGGGAAATGATGATGTGTCTCATAACCGCGTGTTTATTGTTTAATCAAGCCATTTTGTTTTACAAAGGGAAATAATCAATACGAAACTGGTGTACACTGGTTCTAAACCGACTTGCACTTTCTACGTAGAGCTTATTGTTAAAACACAAGGAAACCAGTAAAACTGGTACAAAGAAAAAATACAACAACTAAATGGGGGAATAAAGTTGACCTGCGTTAATTCAATCGGAAATCAAAACGCTCATTATTGTTGTATATTTTGTACTTGCGTAATTTTCATAAAATAAATGTCATATTTTATTGTTTACTTAATAAAACAAACAATACAGGTCTTCAATTAACTCTTTCACATGCTGACAACATGACTTTTTTGATTGGTCTGCAAACATCATGACCTGTGTATAAAGACCCCCTGTCTTATGTGACCTTTTTTACAATTTCCCTTCAAAGGTCGCTTAAGAAAGGTTTGACTGTATAAAAAAATTGACAAAAGGGGGTAATCATGGACAGTTACTTTATTGTTCGAGGAACTATATATCATTTATAGGAACATGAATACAGAAGGTGTAGGGTTTTCTCCTGGTACTCTGGCTTCATTCCCCAATAAAAACTGTCCATTATGTAGCTGAACAATTGCTGAAAGTGGCATTAAACAATGTTCAAATTAAATCAATGGAACATGAACTTATAAATACTTACTGATTGTAGGAGGACTAACAGGGGCTTTGTTTAATCACATCAACTATAAGCTGACAATATTTAGAAGGAAGTAAGTACAGACTTTATTTTATTACATGTATTTAGGGGTGTATTGTTCTGATTATTTTGTGTGTGAATATTCTGCTATAAGTCAGCCAATACCTTGTTAAACAAGTTGTCCTCAGAGTGACCTTGATGACCTCTACAGTGCATGTGCATCACATTACATCCTTTACAATGAACAGTGTTCAGTTAGGTCGTGTTCATAACTCTCACATGTAATTAGTGTTATAATGAACAGTGTTCAGTTAGGTCGTGTTCATAACTCGCACATGTAATTAGTGTTACAATGAACAGTGTTCAGTTAGGTCGTGTTCATAACTCTCACATGTAATTAGTGTTACAATGAACAGTGTTCAGTTAGGTCGTGTTCATAACTCTCACATGTAATTAGTGTTACAATGAACAGTGTTCAGTTGGGTCGTGTTCATAACTCTCACATGTAATTAGTGTTACAATGAACAGTGTTCAGTTAGGTCGTGTTCATAACTCTCACATGTAATTAGTGTTACAATGAACAGTGTTCAGTTAGGTCGTGTTCATAACTCTCACATGTAATTAGTGTTACAATGAACAGTGTTCAGTTAGGTCGTGTTCATAACTCGCACATGTAATTAGTGTTAATATAGCTTGAATGCAATTTGTTTAACCATGATCTACATGTAGTGCTCTCTGGCCTGAATCGTGTATCTGTATTTGTATATACAGGATACTTTAAAACAGACAATTCTTTTATTTTGTAAATGTGGATAATTATTAATTGGTCAAAAGGGGAAAGGGGGTTAATATCAGTGCTGTATACAGATGAACTGATAGTTTTAGTTTAAAAACTGTCCATAAGGGTTAGTTTTTGTGCACAATTGGCGATCACACAATAAGTCAAATTATCCCCATGAAAAATGTCCCTGTTAACATGTATTTCTATCATACATGTCAGAGTGTAGTAATTAATGGGCTTAGTGGAGGTGTTATCCATGACATTCACAGCTGACTTTGTAATGATCTATCATGATTGACTTTATCCATTACTGACAAGTATAAGTATTAAGAATTGAGAGTTAGGGTGTGACGTTGTGTTCTGTTTAAAGTAGAAACATGCAAGACTTAATGATAATAGACTAATGAGCTGAATAATAGATATTCCAACTTAAAGAGATGGGGACCCATAAGTGTAATGAACAGAAAGACAGACAGATGTACACCTCAATTACTATATACATGTACCCTCCACTTTTCAAAAGGGTGATTAATATGAGCTATAATAAATGCATTATATTTTTAGATATATAACCAAAGTTTACAGCAAGATTATGGAAGCTGTGTTAGTTGCTATTTGTACTGCTGCTGCCTTTTACTTTTTTCTGTACTTTGACAATGACTGCCAGGTCATGGAGAGTAGCGAGTCACAGGAAAATGGAATTCAGGTATGTTTCACATTATTTCCATTGTAGAAATATAGGGTCTTACATAGGTTCAAGTGGATTATCAGATTTGTTTAATCCTGTTATTGAAATTACGGAATTTTATGTCCGAGTCTAATCTGATTTCTCCAACTTCCATAGTAAATTTCCATCATTTAACTATCAAGGTTGGAAAAATCTGATAATCCAAGAGTAATGTAAAATTCTGTTTCTGAAATTTATTAAAGAAGCAAATTTGGAAATCAAATAAAATTACCCCAACCCCAATTGTATGGTTATCACTAATTAATATGTTGCTTGTTTTTCCATGTCTTTTTTGCCTAGATTTTTAATACGCAGCTCAAAGTAATAAAATGTAAACTGTCAAACAATAGGCAATAAACATTTTTGTTTTCAATTTTTTATTTGCTGATTGGACTCTTCTCCCTCGCGTATGGGAAATGTGCTCAATCAAAAGGCAATAAATAGATATTGTTTTGTTTATGGTGTAATTATTTTTGTTTATGATGTTGTCATTTTAAACCAATAAACAGTTTAGAAACAACTATTCAAGAGAAATATTTTGTCCACACATGTCCAGCAGTTGAATATGATGTAAAAATACTCAATTTTTAGAATTAAAATTTGGTTTTGTAAAATAAATACTTACCATCATAAATTTAGATATTTGCCCTATTCGCAGCTTGTGAACCGGAAACACAAACAAATACCCTTTGAGACAACCCCCATTCCCACCTGGCACATGTGCAACCATAATCTCCATCATTTTTCTGTGAACCGAGCAGACAGTTCCCAGAGGGGGATGAAGGGGAGGTGGGAGGGACCTTTAATTTATGATGGTAAGTATTTATTTTACAAAACCAAATTTTAATTCTAAAAATTGAGTTTTTATTACAATAAATACGTTACCATCATAAATTTAGATATAAACTGAATTTAACGTAATGCTGAATACCCCTGAAAATTGGGAACCAAGTGCATTACCTGCTGGTACTGGTCCGAAGCAAAAGGTTGTCACAAAACAGGGTATAGAGCGTAAGAAGTGGTTAAAATGTTCTAACTGACCGTCATTAACCAACCTACAAAACCTCAAATATGGAAGATTAGCAATATACCAGGAGGAGGTTAACGCTCAATGAACCTTAACTAGAAGCTTGAGAAAGTTTGAGAAGCAGACTTAAAAAACTATGAAAGTTTTAACAAATCCAAGTAGAAAACCTTTAGCAGAAATAAACCCGAATTCCATTCTTAAATGGGATAAAGACTGGTAAAAGCTAGGTTTTCTCAAGCTAGAAAACCTAGACAAATACTTCAGCTAGATTCTAATTGGAAAAAACTCTTATCACCTACATACAATTTACCTCTGAGGTAAAGTCAGAAAGGTGACAGTGTCATAGACTTTTCTTGCAAGTTGAATCTTGGCTAGGAAAAGGAGTCTGTTATTGTAATTCTCGACTTGTATGATGTAATTCACATACAAGATTCAGAGAAACAAAAAATGCAAATGAAAATGACTTCTACAAACAAAAGTTAAGGCCACTAAAATAATCCAAATCCCAAGGAGGTACACATGTATAAGTAGTCCTTGTTTGGAACATTACACGAAACAGTTTATAACAGCGGCAAAAAAACTGTTTCTTCAAAGAACCCGACCTCAAACCAAGTCAATACATCAGCAATTGCTGAAAATCAACTCTTAATAGAGGAGGGTACAAAAAGATTTTTCACGAACAATATACATGTAAAATCATATATCTGTAAGAAAAGGGTTGATAAATAAACAAATAGTTTGGATTCAACCCAAGAACAACAGATAATCCATTTTAGAGTCTTAGAAGGACTTCTGTGGACTGTCCAATACTCTTGCAAAAAAGATCTTTCCCTACAAAGGAGAAAAAGTTCAAACGTCGATTCTTATAATAAGTCACTACAGTGGTACTGTACATGACTATTTAAGAAACAGTGAACCTGAATAAACTAGGTGTGCAGAAGAACCACCAAAGTCTGAAAGTCTTGCAAAAACTGAGCAAAACTGATACAGCAATACAGTTTTGAAACAGTCCACAACCCAGGGAGAAAAGATAATCTGATAAACCTGATTCAGGACCAAAAGGTCCAGAATAGGTCTCATCTTCTCATTGTTTTGAGAACCAAAACTGAAGGGAATAAAAAACCTGCAGAGATTGGTGGAACTTAGTACTACAACACACCTTTTTGATGCCAAATCCCAATATTATCCTAAAACAGTTGATTCTAGAAAGAATCGTCTGTCTTGGAAGAAAACAGAGGAACTAAAGACAGAAAAAATAGTTCTTGTGCCCTCCATAGTACTGATAGAAACAAGTAGTCTTCCTTACTAGTTTCCACTAAGGGAGAAAGTGGGACAACCTGCCCCCCCCCCTAAAACCCAGGAAGAGGAGTGGTAAACCAGACCTATTCCAAAGGGATAGTACTGAAGGAGGGGCACATAATTTCCAAGGTATCTCACACTTCACAACTAAGGGCTTAATGCCAGTAGATGAAGATCGAGAAAAACTAGGAACAGTTAACCTTTCTATACCAAAAAGGAGGTACTGACACCCAGGGATTGGCAGAAGAGGAAAGTGACTCACCAAGATGTGGACATATTCCTCTTAATATAAAATAGATTGCAGATTAAAAACTTCAGCAATGGGTGAACCTCGAAAAACTTCTGTATGAAGATTGTCCAAGGGAACTCAAACAGAAGAAGTAGGAATCACTATCTCTTTCCCTAAAAGAGAATGAGATATTGAAAACCAAGGATAGGCAAAGAAGGAACATGACTCACTGAAAAGTGGACAAGTTTCTCCTACTGTCCAAAGAACATACTGAACATACAACGTCCCCATTGCATATACCTTGTTTAGTCCTTAACGAAGTTTACCAAACTGAAGAAGAAGCAGGATTAGCTGACCTCTTTCCACAAAAGGAATGAGGTACTGAATCCTGAGAAAAGACAGAGGAGGAACATGACTCACTGAGAAGTGGACAGATTTCTCTTACCATCTAAAGAAACAATAAAAGGCTTCACCACTGGGTGGACCTTGTTTACTTCTATTTGAAGTTTACCAAGGGGACCCAAAGAGAAGAACTAGGATTAGTTGACCTCTTTCCACATTAGGAACGAGGTACTGAACCCTTAGAAATGGCAGAGGAGGAACATGACTCACTAAGAAGTGGACAGTTTTCTCCTACCACACAAAGAAGCATTGGGTGGACCTTGTTTCCTTTTATTTGAAGTTTACCAAGGGAACCCAAACTGAAGAACTAGGATTAACTGACCTCTATCTAATAAGAACGAGGTACTAAACCCTGAAAAATGGCAGAGGAGGAACATGACCCACTAAGAAGTGGACAATTTCCTCCTACCACACAAAGAAGCATTGGGTGGACCTTGTTTCCTTTTATTTGAAGTTTACCAAGGGAACCCAAACTGAAGAACTAGGATCAGTTGACCTCTTTCCACCATAGGAATGAGGTATTGAACCCTGAGAAATGGCAGAGGAGGAACATGACTCACTGAGAAGTGGACAATTTTCTCCTCCTATCCAAAGAAACAAAATAAGACTTCACAATTGGGTGGACCTTGTTTCCTTCTATTTGAAGTTTACCAAGGGAACCCAAACAGAAGAAGTAGGGTTAGCTGACCTCTTTCCAATAAGAAGGAGGTACCGAACCCTGAGAAATGGCAGAGGAGGAACATGACTCACTTAAAAGTGGACAATTTTCTCCTACCATCCAAAGAAACACAAGACTTCATCATTGGGTGGACCTTGTTTCCTTCTATTTGAAGTTTACCTAGGAAACCCAAAAAGAAGAACTAGGATAAGCTGACCTATTTCCACAATAGGAACTAGATACTGAACCCTGAGGAATGCTAGAGAAGGAACATGACTCACTTAGAAGTGGACAATTTTCTCCTACCATCCCAAGAAACAACACAAGACTTCATTGGGTGGACCTTGTTTCCTTCTATTTGAAGTTTACCAAGGAAACCCAAAAAGAAGAACTAGGATTAGCTGACCTCTTTCCACAATAGGAACTAGGTACTAAACCCTGAGGAATGTTAGAGGAGGTATATGTATCTAACCTTCCTCTAGTCATAACAAGAACTCCTACAATTCTAGAGACGGAGAATTATCAAAATTATCAAATCTCTTGATAAATAGAAGGGTGCCTAACAACAGACACTGTAAGGCCCTTAGACTACCATCAACTTGCAATAAGAAGCACAGAGGACAAACGTCAAAGCCAAATATATGACAGAGTCCATTAAGATCAATGATCATCAGAAAAAATCTCTTCCCTAGAAATATGCAAGACATCCAAGACTGAGTATTTAAAAAAAATCTCGGAGAATGAAAAGTAAGCAAGGGTTCCTAACAAAAATATAAGCGATGCCCTTAGCTTACCATTAACTTGCAGAAAATGTGACCAGAAAACTCAAAGAATTACTCGCCTTTGTCCTTCAGTCAATTACTACTAGCTGCCATACAATGTTCAGCCATATGTAGAAACTGAGGACAACAGTCAGGAGATTTTCCTGACTGAAAGCGAGACTTTGAGAAACAAACAAATGGTTTCAAACCTTATAAAGCCAAATAAGCTTTATCTTTCCCAAAAAGAAACCATGGATATTGATATCCTCTGGTTAAATACTTACCTGGGAAGGACTAGAGATCAGATGAAACCAACCATTAGGAAGAGAAAGATCAAAATACCTACCAATATATTATTTCACATAATTTATTAAATTGAATAATAAATTTATAACAAATAATTATATTATCAATACTTATAATTATTTTATTATAACATACCACTATTAAATTTAAACAAAATAAATTTAAATAATGGCCCTGAAACAAAGTAGGTTACCCTGGCAAAAGAATTATTCCTCAAGCCAATGGGAAAAAATTTATACCACACAGACCTTACCACAGTGTCAACCAATGACATTGTACGTGTAGACTGTTTGCTTCTGACAGCACATGGTAGGCTAAGTGGAAATGTAAAATTACTTACATGAAATTCAGTCCGGTAACTTTACCCGACCAAAGAAAACAATAACTATTTTATGTAGTGATTGAGAAGTCTAATACTTACATGAACTTCAGTCTGGTAACTTTACCAGACAGAAGAAAACAAAAATATTTTCTAACGGAAATGGAAGTTCTTTACGTAAATAAAGAACCGCAACCGGAAACAAACACGTTTGATCGGAAACAAACATACTAATGTCTGTTGGTTCGAAGACGTTTCGTTTTAACTATGCAACATTTATCCCAAAACTCTTCCTATGTAATAATAGAAAGCTAAAGGGATAACCGTCCGCCGTGTAGACTGATAGAGTAAGTGTACTGTATAGTAAGTCGAGACTTTGACTTTGTTCATGTGCAACCTGAACAAAGTAACAAAATGAAACAAAAGCAATAATATTACAGTTTTCACTCCTAAAATAAACACAATCCTTAAAAAATAAGTTTCCTATGTAACAGGCTTTGGACCGTCAACAAAATAATTCACGTGCTGCTTGGTTCAAAGAACCGGAAAAAATGATGGAGATTATGGTTGCACATGCGCCAGGTGGGAATGGGGGTTGTCTCAAAGGGTATTTGTTTGTGTTTCCGGTTCACAAGCTGCGAATAGGGAAAATATCTAAATTTATGATGGTAACATATTTATTGTTATAAAATCAATAATTTTTTTTTTGTGAATTGTATATCTCTTCTATAAAAACAGAATATCTTCATTATTGAATATATAATAAGAAATATTCCAGAAGTAAAAAACACTGCCAAATTCCATTGTTTATTGTAACATTTGTTATTTATTCTAACATGTTTGACTGGGTTATACATGTATCTCCTTCAGTTCTTCTGTGAAGATGGAAAGTTCAGTGCCTTGGCATCTGTTTTGTTCAGATCACCGGAAGAAAGTGTCAAAAGTTTATTTCATGATCCTCCAGGTACATTAACAAAGAAATTAAAATATTCTCTCGATACAAAATCTATTGTTACACTAAATGGGTATATTGTGAAGTCAAAATCAAGGGATTCACATTTCTCTTATTTTCTTGTTCCCCATGTCAGCAATTTTAAGCCTCAATATTAATATAAATTTATTCAAAATAAACGCCTGCATTATTAAACCATGTCTCATTGAATGTTATAGGTTTTTATCAGGTGTTGTTACTTCTGCCCCATTTAAAATTGGATGCCAAAATGTTACATTAATCAATACTTTAACCATGTATCAAATAAATCTGAACAATGAAACTAAGTTCCCAGGAATAAATGTACTCATAGACATTTAAAACTGCAAAAAATTGGTTTCCATGAATATATTTGCTTGTTGACAAAAGAACTCCTAAACCAGGAAAATTGGTTTCCAAAAATTATATGTATTCATAGACAAGAGAATGTGTCTGCTGTAAATAGATTTGTTAAGATAGACAAGGATTTGTTGGTTTTACAGTTACTGTCACTATACGGATTTCTCGACCCTTAAAATGCTACATTTTGTCTGGTTGAAAAAACCTGATAGCAACCTATATCAAAGTCTGTAATTGTATAATATAAACTCATATTCTTCTTTAACTTCAAAAAATGATTTTTTGCTTTTCTATGAAACTTTATATGATTGACAAATTCCTTCATAACATTAATAAGCTAAATTTTTTATTCAGATACTTTACTTGAAATGTATCCAAAAGTGTTTGTATTATTCTGAAGAGATCACAATTGAATGTTTTCCAGAGACATACCGGCCATTCACACTGGCAATTTACTGTGTTTTGTGCTTCTTGCTCGCTGTGTGGACCTATGGACTGTGTATACCTAGTGGCCTGTTTATACCCAGTCTATTAATTGGTGCTGGTTGGGGAAGACTTGTGGCACAGATGCTGCATCTTATTAGTCCAAATGCTGTAAGAGTAACACACAACCTTGTGGTTTACAAATTCACTACAGGTCCATGTGAGCTTTTGTCATCACTTGGCATCCATCATCCATTTGTTAACTTTTTGAAAAAGATTTTTTCCTCAGAAGGTAATTTGCCAATATTTTCCAAACTTGTCCACAATCTTTCTTAATGTACCTAGTTTAAAATTTATGTCCAGAGTGTTGATCAGATGGAAAAATAGAACATAGGAGGTCAACATAAGTTTTTGGCCAATATATTGCTATAGAACAACACCTAGAGTAAAACAATTCATAGCCAAAATCTGAAAATTGTCTAATGACTATGTATATGAGTTATTGTCCTTAAATGAAATTTTTTATCTCCAATTTTAGTTTTTGCCTTTTAACCTAAAAGCTATAACAGCTAGAGTAAAACTGTAAATAACAGAAATGATCACCAAGACAAAGTCTACAACTTGCTTGGTTCACGAAATTCATATGAATCCTTATTGGAGTTATTGTCCTTTCATGATAATTTTGATGAAATTATTAGTTTTTTGGTTTAAAAATTGACAATAGCTAGAGTAAAATAGAGTAAAATTTCAAACAAAATCAGAAAAACAAACCCTACAAATCATTTAATTGTCAAAAAATTGTCCTGTGACTCCTTTTATATAAGTCGTTTTTCTTTACTGATAATTTTCTTGAAATTTTCATTTTTTTGCCATGTAAATTAAACATGAGAGTAAAACTGAAAAAATTTTATCAGCAAAATAAGGAATACAGACATCTGTATCAATCTAAAACCTATCTTAAATACTTTTTTGGCATAACTCTTGCTTGTATGTTACACACCTGGTCAGACTACAGTGGCTTTTCTTGGAAAAAAAAATCTTATGGGTACATGTGTGCTTATAACTTGTACATCTCAATATCTGAGTTATTAACCTTTAATGGCACTTTTTTAATTAATTTTGGGTTTTTTTTTGTTGATTTGATTTGGTTAGTAGCTTGTGGACTTAAAAAAATATAGAGAAACTGTAAACAGCAAAAAAAGCTTTACAAACTAGTCTGAAAATCTCATTCTATGAAGATAGCTCAAAGTCAGGGTGAGATAGAACAGTCTATCATCACTCATACATGTAGTGCAAATCTGTGTGTAACCTTCACATTTATAAAATAATCTGAAAGGCTTAATTATATTGTTAAAAGTCTCATCTGATGTTACTGGTATACTTTGTAATGTTCCCATATAAATAGACTTCTTTTTAGTATTACATAACAAACTGTTATGTTATTTTTTGTAAACTGACATAACCACTACCTTTCACCTACAGATATTTCGTGTCACAAGACTTAATGAACATGCCTGTTATTTTAGCAGTTATCTTTATTGAAGTCTTTACAGTTTTGTGTTTTTTACTGGTAAATGTCAGATCCTCAAGGAAATATTTCTTCTATAAGTACTTTGCTGAGATAACTGAATTTTATTTGGATTTAAAAAAAAAAGAAGTTTGACATTTAAAGTATTATAATTTCAGGAATGGGTGAATTTTGAGAAGTATGCACTTCTTGGAGCAGCTTGTCAACTCGGTAGGTATTGTGACCAACATTTATTGTAGTGTAAAAATTCAAGACATATGGATAGTTAAAAATATATCTTTTTAATACTCAATATGTGACACTGTTGTCCATTTAGAATAATCTAATTTGTTATTTCAGCATATGACCGATGTCACAATTATATGATGTTGACATGTATTCTTCCGCAAACAAATGACGATACTAAAAATTTTGAATTGCAAATATTCTTTTATTAGTTGTTATATATTGGTTTTGTTATTTCTATTCATAATATCTATTTTTCTTTTATTATTAATTTTAAGGATCGTTTTCAATTTTTGGTTAGATTATTAGGCATAAACCACTTTGAATGGGTTTACGCTGTACATAACATAAAAACAACACAAATTAATGTACATTGTATTTCTTATAGGTGTTGCTTTAAAAAATAGTATTTAAGTCTAGCAGTGTTTCCCTTTATACATGTATAATGAAATGCAAAATAAACGATGGATTCACAAACCAAAAATGACAATATACATTAAGGTGATACACACGATCTAAGTTTTATACACAATGCACAAAACAATATACCTGTTTTAACCCAGAATATTTGTATTTTCAATTTTATTCAATCAAAAATTGTCTTCCTTTGTTTTCTTGGCAACAGAAAGAATTCTAAAGCTGAATAAAATATTTTTTTGGCACTGTAGTTTTGGCACAACTTTCATGTAAAGAAAATAGATGGTACCAAAGTGGGAGGTCAGGGACACTGTTAACTTTATTTTTATTGTTGTTTCAAGGTGGTATGGTCCGCATGACGATTAGTCTGACTGTCATTATAGTGGAAGCAACTGGAAACATCACGTTTGGAATGCCTGTCATGGTTGTTGTCATGGTAGCCAAATGGGTTGGTGATATCTTTAATGAGGTACATAAGAATTTTTTCCCATTTTATTATAAATATGCTAAGAAACAATTTTTATAACCACCGCTTTAAAGGAGAGGAGAGTATACTGTTTTACCCTTGTCCTTCTTGTTATGCATCTGTAACAGAAATTTCTGTCGCAGTTTAATAAGCAACAATAGCATGTAGAAGCCTCATACTTTGTATATTGCTCTATCATATGGTGCCATACGATGTGTAGTGATTTCATGCTCCTTGGTCATCTATTTCCTGTTTACCAAATACTTTTTGGCAGGGTATCAATAGCCAGCATTAGCTCACAGATACACTTGTTTTGACATCACAGTGTGGGCAACATCTTAATCCCCCTTGCTTGTCAACAACATTTTCTTATCTGGGGCCTCTGTGGCCGAGTAGTTAATCATCAACACTGAGGTTGCATGTTCGAGTCTCATTGCAGGCAGGGGGTACTCTACTCCAATCTTAATTGACTATGGATTGCCAGTTTTCCTATTTAAGGTTGGGTTTTTCTACTGGTACTATGGCTTCCTTTCCCCATAAAAACTGGACACGATGATATAGCTGAAGAATTGCTGAAATTGGTGTGAAACACAACTCATATCAACAAAAAAAACCCCAAACACCTCTTCATCTATTACCAATAAAATCATAAGCCATAGGACTCAAGTTTATATCTTTGTCATCCAAATCTTAAATTCCTTAACAAAAAATTAAATAAATATAATATGCATGGGAACTGTCGTTATACCGTAAGCAAGAAAGTTGGGGAGGGTATAATGTTTTATAGGTCTGTTTATAAATCAGTCCTATTCTTTTAAGAGCAACTCCTACTGATGAACATTTTTTAAAACTTGGCAGGACACCATTTGAAGTTGTGCATATCAATAGGAAATCATGACAAGATATTTTGTAGGAGTTATGTCCCTTTGAACATAGAAATTGTTCAAAATATATGTATGAAACAACTCGAAAGCACTTCTCCTCTGAAACTACTGATCAGAATTTTATGAAATTTGATAGGAATGAAGGACACCATATGCAGTTGTGCATATTGGTAGTTATGATCAAATAATTTTTGTAGAAGTTATGCCCATTTGAAATTGTTTCAAAATATATGTATGAAACAGCTTTTATATGCTTATACTCACAAACTACTGATCACAATTTTATGGAACGGTACAGATCTATGTTACCAACAAAAATTACTGCCATGTAAAGATATAACAAAATTAAAATGCAGGTATGCTTGCAAAGTCATCACTTGGCGTCCGTCGTCGTCATCCGTCATCGTCATCCGTCGTCGTTAACTTTTCTTTAAAAATCTTCTCCTCCAAAACCACTGAAGGGATTGCTTTGAAACTTTGCACACATCATAAGCAAAATGTCCTCTGCCAAATTTGCACAAATCATAGCCTCAGACCAACCAACATGGCCACCATGGCTAAAAATAGATCAGGGGGTCAAAATACAATTTTTGGCTTATAGTTCAAAAAGTATAACAGATACCTTCCTTCATCGCCTTCAAAAGCTCTACGAAACACTCCATTGGGTCAAAGTTGTATGATGTCCCCTTATAGGAGTTATTGCCCCTAATTGTCGAAATTGATTATTTTTGACATTTTTGCCTCAAAATCTTCAAAATTATTCGAACAAGAGAAAAAGTTAGCATTCCTTAATTGTTCTGCTCTATGAGGGCTACAAAAATTCTCTTTGAACATTTTTTTAATCAATTTTACTTGATTTTAAAAAATCTTCTCCCCTTTAACCCATTAAAGGACTGCTTTGAAACATTGCACACATCATCTTTAGAACGTCCTCTACTAAAATTGTGCAAATCATGACACCTGACTACCTACATAGCTACGTTGGCTTAAAATAGAAAATGGGTAGGGGGGGGGTGGTGTCAAGAGAGTTTTCGACTGATAGTTTAAAAAGTATAACAGGTACAGCAAATTTGAAGTGAACGTCCGTTCTCTCTCTAAGCATCAAATGCTCCTCCTTATAGGAGTTATTTCCCTTAAAAGGTCAAAATTAATGACTTTTGCAGAAGTGTTGGGCAATTCCTTATTGCAAAGAAAAGCTGGACAAAAAAGGGTTGTTTGGTTTTAGGTTCAGGTGAGCGATACAGGCTCCTGGGAGCCTCTAGTTAGTTCATTGGTCACTCCATCATATATATTAAATCATGATGTCATGAGTAATTAGCTATGTAACTTGCCAACATAGATTTGAACAAAACTGTGTTGTTCCCGTTTCACATTTTTCATTTGAGCTTGTAATGATGTCAGAATTCTTACTGTCACGTCCCAGAAGGCTCTTTGCATATTAGAACCTTAATTTGTTCTGAAAGACAGAATTTTAGAATTATTGATTTAATTCACAGAGGGTAGAATGTTATGTGAAGAAATATTATAACAAAACATAGTTGTCATGGTTACACTACACCATACCAAATCAAATTTATACAGTGTAAACAATGTTCCTCATCAAAGTCTAAGAACCAATCAGATTTTGTGACACAAATCAAATTAAATTATATAGATATACACATATTTTATTTGGTCTCACTGTATTAAATGGTAACATTCTTTATCCATTACAGGGCATATATGATATTCATATTCACATGCAGGGCGTGCCATTGCTTGGTTGGGAGCCGTCACCCATGTTGTCATTACTTAAAGCAAGGTATGAGTAGACTATGTCTTTATAATTTGATTATAAAAGAGGATGTCATATTCAATAAGGATAATAAGTGGTTTGTTTTGTTTGTTTGAATATTGTTTAACACTACTTTCCACAATTTTTCAGCTATATCATGGCGTCCAGTTTTTATTGGGGGAGGAAGCCGGAGTACCTGGAGAAAACCCCAACCATCTATAGGAAAACTGGCAATCCTTGTCAATTAAGATTGAAGTTGAGCACACCCTGCCCGCAGTCAGACTTAGACCCGCAATCTCAGTGTTGACAGACCACGTGATCAATACTAGACGAACTACCTTAACCACTCGGCCACCAACGTCCCCCATTGATAAATGGTAGCTCATAATTTAATCCAATAAACTTTTCATGTTTTTATGCTTGTATTTCTTAATTTAAGTAAAAGTTAGTTTGAAATAATAAGTCAGTAATCATGTTATTATGATAATTATAGTTGTGTTGAAATACTTCTTAGACCAGCTTGACAGCTAGCTAAAGCTATTATGTGGCTACACTTGATAAAGGTTTGTTTACCTGATGGTTTTTGTAAAATTCTTATATTTTTTTTTTCAATACTTACTAATATGCACTTAGCCCTTCTAGTTTAAATAAGTTTTAGTATCTTACAAGTCTTTATTGATACCCAAAACAGATTTCTCTACTAGGTCAAGATCACAACTTTACATTTATAGCTAACATATTTTCATATATACAAACTCATGTCTAGATTGTAACAGGTGAATTTCTTGTTTTACAAAAAAACCATTAATTCTAATTGCTGTCGTAATTTATCAATTCCAGTTCTGTAATGAGTCACCCAGTAACAGTATTTAGAACAAGAGAATCTGTAGGAAGAATAGTAGATGTCTTAAAATCTGAGACCCATAATGGCTTCCCTGTTGTAGATGACCACGATCCTTATGTAGAACAGGTTGGTATTAAAATCTGAGACCCATAATGGCTTCCCTGTTGTAGATGACCACGATCCTTATGTAGACCACGTTGGTATTAAAATCTCAGACCCATAATGGCTTACCTGTTGTAGATGACCATCATCCTTATGTAGAACAGGTTGGTATTAAAATCTGAGACCCATAATGGCTTACCTGTTGTAGATGACCATGATCCTTATGTAGAACAGGTTGGTATTAAAATCTGAGACCCATAATGGGGTCTCTGTTGTAGATGACCATGATCCATATGTAGAACAGATTGGTATTAAAATCTGAGACTAATAATGGCTTCCCTGTTCTAGATGTTGTAGATAATAATCTATTACTGTTTCTGTGTTTAAATATGTATGTAGAAAAAGACTATATATTTAAAGTCTTACAAGGCGTGTTCAGCTGTCTTAGTCAGCTGTTCATCTGAAGTCTTTCATGGCCTGTTCAGCTGTCTTAGTCAGCTGCTCATCTGAAGTCTTACAAGGCCTGTTCAGCTGTCTTAGTCAGCTGCTCATCTGAAGTCTTTCAAGGCCTGTTCAGCTGTCTTAGTCAGCTGTTCATCTGAAGTCTTTCATGGCCTGTTCAGCTGTCTTAGTCAGCTGCTCATCTGAAGTCTTACAAGGCCTGTTCAGATGTCTTAGTCAGCTGCTTATCTGAAGTCTCACAAGGCCTGTTCAGCTGTCTTAGCTGTTCATCTGAAGTCTTACAAGGAGACCTGTTCAGCTGTCTTAGTCAGCTGCTCATCTGAAGTCTTACAAGGCCTGTTCAGCTGTCTTAGTCAGCTGCTCATCTGAAGTCTTACAAGGAGGCCTGTTCAGCTGTCTTAGTCAGCTGCTCATCTGAAGTCTTACAAGGAGGCCTGTTCAGCTGTCTTAGTCAGCTGCTTATCTGAAGTCTTACAAGGCCTGTTCAGCTGTCTTAGTCAGCTGCTCATCTGAAGTCTTACAAGGAGGCCTGTTCAGCTGTCTTAGTCACCTGTTCATCTGAAGTCTTACAAGGAGGCCTGTTCAGCTGTCTTAGCTGCTCATCTGAAGTCTTACAAGGCCTATTCAGCTGTCTTAGTCAGCTGCTTATCTGAAGTCTTACAAGAAGGCCTGTTCAGCTGTCTTAGTCAACTGCTAATCTGAAGTCTTACAAGAAGGCCTGTTCAGCTGTCTTAGTCAACTGCTAATCTGAAGTCTTACAAGGCTGTTTCAGCTGTCTTAGTCAGCTGCTCATCTGAAGTCTTACAAGGAGGCCTGTTCAGCTGTCTTAGTCAGCTGCTCATCTGAAGACTTACAAGGCCTGTTCAGCTGTCTTAGTCACATGTTCATCTGAAGTCTTACAAGGAGGCCTGTTCAGCTGTCTTAGTCAGCTGCTCACCTGAAGTCTTACAAGGCCTGTTCAGCTGTCTTAGTCAGCTGCTTATCTGAAGTCTTACAAGGAGGCCTGTTCAGCTGTCTTAGTCAGCTGCTCATCTGAAGACTTACAAGGCCTGTTCAGCTGTCTTAGTCACCTGTTCATCTGAAGTCTTACAAGGCCTGTTCAGCTGTCTTAGTCAGCTGCTCATCTGAAGTCTTACAAGGAGGCCTGTTCAGCTGTCTTAGTCAGCTGCTCATCTGAAGACTTACAAGGCCTGTTCAGCTGTCTTAGTCAGCTGCTCATCTGAAGTTTTACAAGGAGGCCTGTTTAGCTGTCTTAGTCAGCTGCTCATCTGAAGTCTTACAAGGCCTGTTCAGCTGTCTTAGTCAACTGCTAATCTGAAGACTTACAAGGCCTGTTCAGCTGTCTTAGTCAGCTGCTCATCTTAAGTCTTACAAGGAAGGCCTGTTCAGCTGTCTTAGTCATCTGCTCAAGACTAACAAGGCCTGTTCAGCTGTCTTAGTCAGCTGCGCATCTGAAGACTTACAAGGCCTGTTAAGCTGTCTTAGGAAGCTGCTCAGGTTCTTATGTAAATCCATATGTTATATTACAAACATACGACATTGTCATTTGAAAACCTTAACCTCACACTCAAGACAGAATGAACCAAAAGTATGTGTAACCTTAACATCTTGTGAGATTTACTGTGCTTACTTTTATTCAATAGAAAAAAACAATTGACAAATTGTTAAAACTAAATAATAACAATAATTTTGGATCATTTTAAGGAAAATATATATGCTATAAAATTTAAATGTTATATAAACTTGCTTACTTAAACTGGAAAATTTGCACCAAGTTAATTTTTTACATTGTTGTTTTGCATTCTTCAGTCCATTAGCCCTTGTAAATGGAGTTCGATGAACATTTTTTTTTTAATTTCAACTAATCAGAAATAGGATTCTTCACAAGAGTAATGTATCAACTACCATATACACAAAATGTTTGATGGACCTTGTGTATGTTATGAGAATTGTAGCTATAATGGTGTAAAATTATTTCTGTTGAAAAAGACATGGGGGACATATTTCAAACCAGTATTTTTTCTTCAGGCTTTTCAAAATGAAGCAGAGAGTTTTGGAACTTACAGAGGAATGATACTCAGATCTCAGCTGATAGTTTTACTGAAAATGAAGGTACAAATTCTGCATTTAGACACTGCTTTATAGGTCAATGTATGTATATATACCTCAACTCCACATAGGTGATGAGGTATACTGCTCTCTTACTCAAACAGTTGTTGTCTGATATTCCTGAAACTTGGGAAAAAATTTTATGAGCATTACATATCGAGATTGATAACCAGCCAAATTGCTTCAGCCACTTCCGTCTTATGGCTCTTTATTTATACAAAAAATGGCAATTGTTTGACTGCCGTATTTCGTATCACTTGTTATTTATTTTAACAGCCAACAAAATAATACCCATTATGCAGCAGTTTTGAAGTACCATGGTGTGTACATATGAGTAGCATGTTTTTAGATGGATTATTTTTTCATTGATCTTGAACCTATGTCATCCTTCTTTAGTTACAAAATGTTTAATTTCTAACTGACTCAATCTTGTTTCAATTTTTCAACTGCTTCCATTATTTTTTTTTGCTTTCATTTGTCACAACATGGCAATAAACAACAACAGAAAAATGGAAGCAGATAAAAATTAGAATATTATTCAGATTGTAAATAACTCACCATTTTAACACTTATTATGTTGCCATGGATACATAAATTTACGTTATTGTAAAACTAAAAAGCAAATTGTGTGTAAAACAGCTTTGTTCTCTTGCAGGCATTTGAAGAACATGATGATGTACAAACAGTCAAGTCATTATTAAATATAAAACATTTCAGAGATGCCTACCCAAGATTTATACCAATACATGTAAGTTCAAATATTCTGCAAGAATAATTTTTTTCCCTTACATGATATGTTGTCAGGGAATTAAGTATCAAAATTACATAAATTACAGGTAAATCTTGACATCAGTACTAACTTTCAATTTGCTTACTGAAAGGATCACTTCAGTTGGTTCTTCCCACTTGGAACACATAGCACTGTAGGACAAACATGAATTGGGTTTTATATGTGTGTGTAAAAAAAAGTCATGTGATCCATATGGACAAACCCATTTCAGATGCCAGCTGAGCCATCAGAAGAAAATATTGTAGAAGAGCCCTAAAATTAATTTAAAAGTGTTTATTTTTTTTAATAACATCAAAAATATTTGAAATGCTGTTTTAATAATGGACATGTTAGTAATGTCACTAACACATTAGAGAAAAACTTAACATCACCAATGGTGTTAGAGTGTTCTGAAGTAACACCATGAACCAGAAATGTTTGATGATTACATTTAGGCTGCACCTACATTCATATTATTTGGTGATAGGTTGTTCATCTCTCACCCTACTGGGAAAATTGGGAAGACTCAAACCAACAAACTGACCAAAACATCCCAAGATGGTAGATAGGGTAGCCCCTTTTTGTTGGTTGTTAGCTGATAATGCATACAGCCTGTTTACTTTTTTCCGTTCTCCTATTTTATGCTGTTTCCATTGGCAGTCAAAATTTTGTACCTGTGAGTCCATCCCTTTATCCTGTGTACCTGTGAGTCCATCCCTTTATCCTGTGTACCTGTGAGTCCATCCTTTTTATTCTGTGTACCTGTGAGTCCATCCCTTTATCCTGTGTACCTGTGAGTCCATCCCTTTATCCTGTGTACCTGTGAGTCCATCCCTTTATAATGTGTACCTGTGAGTCCATCCTTTTTATTCTGTGTACCTGTGAGTCCATCCCTTTATCCTGTGTACCTGTGAGTCCATCCCTTTATCCTGTGTACCTGTGAGTCCATCCTTTTATCCTGTGTACCTGTGAGTCCATCCCTTTATCCTGTGTACCTGTGAGTCCATCCCTTTATCCAGTGTACCTGTGGGTCAATCCCTTTATCCAGTGTACCTGTGAGTCCATCCCTTTATCCTGTGTACCTGTGAGTCCATCCCTTTATCCTGTGTACCTGTGAGTCCATCCCTTTATCCAGTGTACCTGTGAGTCCATCCCTTTATCCTGTGTACCTGTGAGTCCATCCCTTTATCCAGTGTACCTGTGAGTCCATCCCTTTATCCTGTGTACCTGTGAGTCCATCCCTTTATCCTGTGTACCAGTGAGTTCATCCCTTTATCCTGTGTACCTGTGAGTCCATCCCTTTATTGTCTCGCCTGCGAGACATTTGACATCTTGCTTCATATCTTTGTAAGCCCAAGCCCTAAGTCCATCAAATTTGGTCCAGAGGTAGCTTATGATGAGTACTTGCTAGTCAGTCACCTGTCACCTGACCTTGACCTCAATTTCACGGTCCAGCGACTACGTTAAAGTTTTTGGGTTACGACAGTTCCTCTGTAACTATGGATGGTAGGATGACAATATTTGGTGTATAGGTTGCTGATGACTAGTACATGACTGTCTGGTAGGTGTCACCTGACCTTGACCTCAATTTCACGGTCCAGTGACTACGTTAAAGTTTTGGGGTTACGACAGTTCCTCTGTAACTACGTACGGTAGGATGACAATATTTGGTGTATAGGTTGCTGATGACTAGTACATGACTGTCTGGTAGGTGTCACCTGACCTTGACCTCAATTTCACGGTCCAGCGACTACGTTAAAGTTTTTGGGTTACGACAGTTCCTCTGTAACTACGCATGGTAGGATGACAATATTTGGTGTATAGGTTGCTGATGACTAGTACATGACTGTCTGGTAGGTGTCACCTGACCTTGACCTCAATTTCACGGTCCAGCGACTACGTTAAAGTTTTTGGGTTACGACAGTTCCTCTGTAACTACACATGGTAGGATGAAAATATTTGGTGTATAGGTTGCTGATGACTAGTACATGACTGTCTGGTAGGTGTCACCTGACCTTGATCTCAATTTCACGGTCCAGAAACTACATTAAAAGTTTTTGGGTTACGATAGTTCCTCTGTAACTATGCATGGTAGGATGACAATATTTGGTATATAGGTTGCTGATGAATAGTACATGACTGTCTGGTAGGTTCCTTCTGACCTTGACCTCAATTTCACGGTCCAGCAACTACCTTAAAATTTTTGGGTTACGGCCGTTCCCCTGTAACTATGCAGGGTATAATGACAATATTTTGTATACAGGCCGCTGCTGATATTAAATGCTATTTACGTAATGCTTTATTTTCGTTACTGATGCGTAATACAGGCGAGACGTTTTTCTGTGTCCACACTTGTCCTGTGTACCTGTGAGTCCATCCCTTTATCCAGTTGATTGTTTTTAAACTTGTTCTTGTTTTATTTGTTCTAAATATAGCTGAAATATAATACTCACTCGTTGTGAAACCTATACATCTTCAACTGACTCCTGTAATAAATGATTCTTGTTTTAACACATTCAGTCAATTCATAGCTATTTCATTTACCATGAAAATCAGTTATAATAAACTATATACCGTTATTGACTGGGTCATTAGTCAATAGCTGATCTGTTGCCATTCAGCTTTGGGCAGCTGTTGGGATATAGGTCTAACAGATCAGCTGTTGACTCATTATTCAACTGTTTTGTTAAACCTTCAATTGTTTTTTGTTCAGCTGCAAGGACTACATGTAAGTTTTCTGAATTATACTTTCTGAACCTGAAAAGAGATTGCTATAATGGAATTCTCTGGTTTTATCTTACTGGTAAAGGATAATCTCCTTAGTCCATCTCTAGCCAATTAAAATTGTCCAACCTAGTCAACAGCTTGGAACCAGTCAACAGTTCTGTAAATTAAATCACCCTAACACTTAAACAGTGACTATAAAATTAAGTAAAAGTATAACAAACAAATTTAGTTTATGAAAATTGTATTATTGTGTAAGTACAAGACATTTAATTTGGATTTAAGGAATCTGGACCACAATTGACTACATGATCATATTTGGTGTTCCAGATGTCCTTTGTTTTTCAATGGAGCAGACCTCGTGAAATGTTTAGCAAACATCCGAAATACTATTTGAGTAACCAACTTATTTGCCCACAACTGTGAATTTTGACTCAAAGTAAAACAATATATTTAATTTGTATCATTAATTAGCAATACATTATTTAATAAAGCTGTATTTTGTAGTTGAAAAATAAAACTAAACAGTAAATTCAATTATGGGTCGGATATCTTAATTGGGATTTGACCCTTGTGGATAAGATAATTCATGAATACTTAAATTTATTCTACTTTTAAGTGAGAATTACATATTGTACAGGTAAATGGCACTTTTTGTACTTGAAATATTTTTGCTTAAACATAGAATGTGTGATGCCCCCATTTAAAATCAAAATTCCTAAGAACTTTGCAGGCTTGCTTATTATACAAGGATGGTGTGGACAGGGGAAGACATGTTTCTTTATCTAACAAAAAACACAATGATATTTTAATGATTTTACATTGTAAAAAAATACATAAAGTATATGTTTATAATATGTTTAAGCAATGAAAAAAAATTCATTTCAGCAAATAAACATTTCATCACATGAAAGAGATTTTACAATAGATCTACAGCCTTATATGAATCCTGGAGCCTACACTGTATCACATGTAAGTACACTGTATCACATGTAAGTACACTGTATCACATGTAAGTACACCGTATCACATGTAAGTACACCGTATCACATGTAAGTACACCGTATCACATGTAAGTACACCGTATCACATGTAAGTTCACTGTATCACATGTAAGTTCACTGTATCACATGTAAGTTCACTGTATCACATGTAAGTACACAGTATCACATGTAAGTACACTGTATCACATGTAAGTACACTGTATCACATGTAAGTACACTGTATCACATGCAAGTATACTGTATCACATGTAAGTACACCGTATCACATGTAAGTACACAGTATCACATGTAAGTACACAGTATCACATGTAAGTACACCGTATCACATGTAAGTACAGTCGAACTTCGATGGCTCGAACTCGAAGGAGCCGACAAAAATAGTTCGAGAAATCGGGAGTTCGAGAAACCGGGGCTTGTGATGTCCGTAAATGATTCATGTTCGAACCGGAATCGATATCGGTTTATATATTTCAGTTAATTTCCTGTGTAACATTGGATTAATAAAATTGTGTTTCTTCATTGCATTTCATATATAAATCTTATTTTTAAGTACGTATTTTGATTTTTATTAAAATAAAAGTTTACTGTTATATTTCTTGTTTGATTTTATACACGAGGATTGATAAGTATTATTGCATTACGTAATTATGTCAATGGCCTCGATTCGGATTTGATAGCAATTTATTGGCGCAAATTTAAATTAATTAAAAACTACTTCAACAAATTTGCCTACAAAGGAGTACATCAATACAAATTGATAAAATTAGGTTAATTATTAGGGATTATATCATTAAAGCTCAACCTTGGCATTTTACAGATATGGCTTTGATCTTTACACCTTTTACGACCAATTAGTCATGCAAGCTGTAAATAATTTTAGTTCGAGTTATTCATGGTTTTTTCAATGGATTTTTAGTATTGGGACTTCTGATTTAGTTCGAGTTTTCGAGAAATCGGTGTTCGAGAAATCGAAGTAATTTTAACATTGATTATATAGGGGGAAAGCTCCGTACTTTGATAGGTGTTCGAGAAATCCCGGGTGTTCGAGCCATCCGAGTTCGAGCTACTGAAGTTCGACTGTATACTGTATCACATGTAAGTACACTGTATCACATGTAAGTACACTGTATCACATGTAAGTACACTGTATCACATGTAAGTACACTGTATCACATGTAAGTACACTGTACCACATGTAAGTACACAGTATCACATGTAAGTACACCGTATCACATGTAAGTACACTGTATCACATGTAAGTACACTGTATCACATGTAAGTACACTGTATCACATGTAAGTATACTGTATCACATGTAAGTACACCGTATCACATGTAAGTACACCGTATCACATGTAAGTACACTGTATCACATTTAAGTACACTGTATCACATGTAAGTACACTGTATCACATGTAAGTACACCGTATCACATGTAAGTTCACTGTATCACATGTAAGCACACTGTATCACATGTAAGTACACTGTATCACATGTAAGTACACTGTATCACATGTAAGTACACTGTATCACATGTAAGTACACTGTATCACATGTAAGTACACTGTATCACATGTAAGTACACCGTATCACATGTAAGTTCACTGTATCACATGTAAGTACACTGTATCACATGTAAGTACACAGTATCACATGTAAGTACACTATCACATGTAAGTTTGAATTTTGACAAATTTTTATGATTATTATTAATGTAAAAAAAAGGACTCATTTATATTGAAAGACCTACTTTTAAAAACTACAGGTAGCAATCATGTGAACTTTTTAATATATGTATAGAAGCTAAAAGGTTGTTGGAAAACATAATTTTAATGAAAAAATATGTTTTTTAAAGAGAATAATAATCCTAAATGTTTTAAGCACTTCATTTTTATTGCTACTTACTGTATAAACAATGGAGTCAACAATGTGATGCATGAAAATAGTTTTAATTATCATGTTAATTTGCAGTTTTATCATAGAGTTACATTTTTACACCTTTTTAAGTAATAATAAAACAACTGATTTACAGATTGAATAAGACAAATTTGACCAACAATTTTGTGGGAATTTTCCATATACAGTGAAAACTATCAAAACAGAACTTTCTCTAAACTTCATTTTGTTGAAACCTAAATGTTGTTTATAGTAACAATGAAAAATATATACCAGACTTGGTGCAAATTCTGTAAGGTAATTTGTTGACAACATCCTGAATATAGCTGAAATATTGCTTGCTGGACGTTTAACACCAACCAATCAATCAAGCTTTATCAACTGTTAAATGTTATCAAAACCACGGATAGTGAACAGAGTTAAATATACAAAGACTACCAGGGTGCCCTATAAGGAATCAATCAATGTTGATTTCACATCACCTGTACAAACAGAACCTAATCCATAGGGTGTTTCTTACAGAAATAATTGTTTGTCTTTTACAGAATTCTTCGTTCCCTAGAATATTCAGATTATTTCGAGCTCTTGGACTGCGCCATCTACCTGTTGTGAATGATGAGAACAAGGTAGGTAAATCTAGTTAAGAATTTATTACTTTTCTTTAAAACCGAGCAAATATATGTTGGCTACCTATCGACCAATCATGGTAAAAACTATGTCAACCAAAGAGCTGCTGAATGTGGGCGTTCAATTATTTATTTTAAAATTAAATGACTGATTGTTAGAAATAAATGGAGAATATGTGGGATAAAATTAAGTATACTTCTGTAATGAACACTGTGATTAAAACTGATAAAAAACACTTAACAGTCATTGCACCTGTATATACATACATTCTACCAGGGGCAGCACCAGTCAAATGTTTACTTTAAACTGACACTTGAGCTGGATTATTGAAAAACATCTTAACCATAGTTATAGTAACAAGACACATGCCTGGATACATAGCAAATTGTTTTTATGTCGTGTTTTTCTATTGGTCAGTTGTGCCACATATGGTGATGACGCCATGATATAAATACATAATTGCAGGAAGTGATGTTAAACATCATATAAAAAACCAAACAGATTTACACTTGTTCTTTACTCATGGCTGTTGACACTTGGAAATTACTGTTGTGGATGTGTAGTTAACAATTTTTTTGTTCTAAAAATAGATGGTTCTAAAAATAGACAAAAATCATACAATGTCAGTAAGAGTCATCATGTACCGTAATATGTTTTAATGTAATGGCTCATTTGTTGCAGGTGATTGGAATGGTAACAAGAAAGGATTTAGCCAGATACAGAATCTCAACACATTTAGGAAATGTTCACATGGAGGAGTTATACATTTCACAATCCTAACATTGTAATATCCACCATGCTTAAGTCTGTGTTATATACTGATGTTGTATACAGTTGATTTATGTTACAACCAAGTAGAACATACCTTCCATCTCAGTTTTCGTTAAAAGTTGAATATAAGTCATGTTTCTTAACAATGCAAAAATTATGTCTCATTTCTTTCATCATATACATGTACATATTTATTACTTAAAATGAATATTTTGTTATTGATATTTAATTGAATGGAAGACATGGAACAAATTAAATGAATAGCATTGTTGTAATAAGAAACCAAAGTGAATTCAGGATATTGTAAACAAAATCAATGTATGGTAACACAAAATTGTTCCAAGGTTTCGTTTTGTTATTTATTATTGACATTTAATTATTTTAAAATATTCATATATGACCTTGTTGTATAAATATCTATGATTTGAACAAATATGATATATTTGAGCATAATTCTTTACAATATTCTTTTAAAGTTATAAATTATACAAATTTTTATTTATAAATATTTCTATGCATTATATGCAGAGTTTCATCAGCCATGTGGACTCAATTTTGCAAGGTCCAACAAAAAATACATTGAATTAACAGCAATATTTTTGAACCGAGGACCTGTCATGTTTTTATTTCATGTCAGCTCTTCAAATTAATTGTAGGCATTTTATTTTTATTAAGGAATTGCATCTGGTTCCATGGTATCAGTAAAATTAGCAGGAACCAGGTGGATGTACAGTTTCTGCTTTCATGTCCTCGCTGGAAAGATTTTAATATAATTTTGTTAATCAAAAGTCCTTGGTAATTTCTTTCATTAAAAAAAAACATATTGCAATTGTCTTAAAAGGGTTTACTCATTATGTTTAAGTATGTTACAACTACCAGAGATGTTTGTGTAGCAAAATTTGTTCAATTAATGACTGTTATATACAGTGTTCCCACATGACCTTAAAAACTGGAAAAGACCATACAGGTACAACCTTAAACACGGGAAGAGACCAGGAATTTTGTTTTTCCTTTTTGTTTTCCCAGTCTGGGAAAATAGCAAAATTCCTGGAAAAGGGGAAATTTTTACATTGAAAGTTGATCTACATTGCATGTATCTTATCCATTTAATTTTCAAAGTTTTCCTGTCTCATTGTGTTTCCTATGGAAGGTCAGGGGTTTTCTCCAGGTTCTCCAGCTTCCTGCCCCAATAAAAACTCGATCCCATAATATAGCGGAAACAAAAAATTAACAACATTCAAACAAATAAAACTGTCTAATTGTCACTTTTAAAGAGAAAATGAAAATGATAAAAAAAAACCTTGGAAAGTTCTTCAAATTGAAACAAAATCTTTTATATAGAGCACATGAAGATGTAAATTGTGGTACTTGTATACATGTTCCCAGATGAAAATTAAATTCAATTGTTCATATAAAACCACAATTGTTAGAAAAATAATTTGTTTCTTCCTGTTTGTGACAAGACTGTCAGTCAGTTAATTATTTACAGTCTAGTTTACTGTTTGATTTATGCTCAGGTGTTCCTGCAAATATAAAAAGTGAATTATGACATTTAAAAAAAATTATTTGTTTACAAAAAACTTCAATCTGGAAAAAATAAATCAAAAACAATTCTCGTCTTGAATATAGCTGACCTAAATCAAACATCGATTCAATCAATTAAAAGCAATTCTTGCAAATTAAGTTCAAAATCTAAATTAAAAAATACATGAAAAATACATAATATTGAAAAATTTCTAGTTTTATATGAACAAACTGGGGAATTTTTGTTTGTCAAGCCTAAATATCGCCAAATCTATACACAAATAAAATTGTTCATAGACACATGTTTCAATACCATGGATATGTTTCTATGTTTTAGTAGGAATATCTGGTTAACATGCCTTACAGAATGGTTTAATGCTCAGAGTATCTTGTGATTATTATTAGGATTAGTTAAAGCACAGTCACTTGTGGTCAGGTGAAATTTTTTTATAAAATAAAATGTCTATTAGTGAGTTTTTTTATGTATTCACTCGTTTGATAACCAGTCTTGCATGTCACATTCCGAATATTGCCCTTAGAAAATGATTAATTTCTCTTTAAATTTTGTTGTACACACTGGTTACCAAGGGAGTGAATATATATTATATACTCACTTATTGACAATTTATTTAATAGAACAAAATTTTCCTGACCCCTAGTGCCTGTTGTTAAAATAGTTATTATATGCCATTTTTTTGGAGAAGTTAATAGATATTAATACCATGTGATATTTTATCTGTAATGGTTGAAAGCTTCCACCTCTGTTAAAACTATAATCTGGTTAAGCCTTTTAAGGTTTTGCAAGGTATTTTCAAAGTACATGCCAAGATACTATTGTATTAAATATTCTTTAATTTTTTTCAGTATTCAGTCATTTTTAAAAACCACGGTGCTGTTTAGATTTTTTTTGCTTTTTGTTGTTAAATTAACCAGGGGTTCATGCAAATCATTTCAAAAGGGATCAAGAGATTGAAGTCTAAGATTTCATAATTTGTACGTATGTATTTTTTGTTCTATTTTACTCCACACCCATTATTTGCCATCCTGTTTCAAGACATTTTTCGATATTGGTATTTCAGATATTAGCATTGTAATAGTTTTCTTACACAGTGTAAAGTTTCTATTTTTTTACTTCCTAACACAATGCATGCATTCTAGAAGAATATTTAGTGCAATATATTTAAATGTGTTTGTTTTACATTATATTAAATACATTCCATGAAAAATTGTTGTAAATGTTTGAATTTGATACTGCAGGCAGGGAGTACTCGACTCCAATCTTAATTGACAAGGATTGCCAGTTTTCCTACCGCAGGTCGGGGGTTTTCTCCGGGTACTCCGGCTTCCTCCCCCAATAAAAACTGGATGCCATGACATAGCTGAAAAATTGCTGAAAGTGGCGTTAAACACCATTAAACAAACAAACAAACAAACATTATATTAAATACATTCCATGAAAAATTGTTGTAAATGTTTGAATTTGATACTGCAGGCAGGGAGTACTCGACTCCAATCTTAATTGACAAGGATTGCCAGTTTTCCTACCGCAGGTCGGGGGTTTTCTCCGGGTACTCCGGCTTCCTCCCCCAATAAAAACTGGACGCCATGACATAGCTGAAAAATTGCTGAAAGTGGCGTTAAACACCATCAAACAAACAAACATTATATTAAATACATTCCATGAAAAATTGTTGTAAATGTTTGAATTTGATACTGCAGGCAGGGAGTACTCGACTCCAATCTTAATTGACAAGGATTGCCAGTTTTCCTACCGCAGGTCTGGAGTTTTCTCTGGGTACTCAGGCTTCCTCCCCCAATAATAACTGGACGCCACAATATAGCTGAAAAATTGCTGAAAGTGACATTAAAACACCATTCAAACAAACAAACAAACAATAAATCCTTCTGGTCATATTGCATAGCCATGCTGGAGTGTGGAGATCTTGGAATTTTTTCCCGATATTTAAATTGATGTCTGCTGCTTCTTAACAAGCCAGGTCTTAGTTTGCTTCTTCTAATTCCAATAAAGTGCAGTCCTCTTTCGAGTATTATCACACTTGCCCATGCAGGATGTGACAACAACGGTGCAGGTTATATACAGGTGCTCAGGTGCAGTTAAAAACATGAGTAAGTATTGCTTATGGAGTACTGAAGTTCAGCACTCCTGGTTTGCAGACGTATAGGGAGGTACTGTCCACCAGTGACTGCAGAAGACTGTCCAGATCTGGATACTGCTTTGAAAGAAGGAATGTTGGCTTGTTTGTGTTCTCGCATGTGGGACAAGAAGTCTGGCTGTGTGACCTCAGGCTGCAGATGACGTTGAATGTTCTATCGGTGGTATGGATACAAAGTCCTTCTCTCAACTAGTGTTGGCCAGTTCAAGGTGTTAAGCATAGATGTTACGATACTGGTTTGACGGTAGTCTTAAAAAACAAACCTAGCTAATTGTCTCTGCACACTTTCTAATCTCTGGATGTTAGTGTTCACTGTTGGTAAGTGGATCCCATACAGTGCATGCATACTCAAGCAGTGGTCTTACCAGCGTTGTGTAGCATACAGCCTTGATGTGTTCAGGACAGTGGTGTAGGTTCCTCTGGATAAAGGCCAATGTTGAGTTGGCTTTCTTAGTTATGGTTTCTATATGGGTATGCCATTTGATAGTCTTGTGTATGGTTACACCAAAGTACTTGGCTGAATCTACCTGTTGGAGCTGATGTCCATGGATGCTGTAGCTTATTTGAATTGGCTTACGCTTGTTGGTAACACGTAAGAACTCCACCTGCCAGTCAGCGTCCCTTCTGAAATAATAGGAACATGAGGGATCCTAAAACACTGCTCTGAGGGACTCCTGACTGGACCGGTACAGTGTGTGATGACCTTCCCATCTACCATGACTCTGGTTTCTGGAACTGAGGATGTCCACGGTCCGTTGTAGTGTTGACCCTTTGATGGCGTAGTATTTTGTCTTGTAAAGTAACCGCTCGTGAGGGGCCTTATCAAATGCTTTCGAGAAATCAAGCAGAATAAGGTCAATCTGTTCGCCGAGATCGATACCCTTTGCCAGGGCTTACTGTAAGGATCAACTGAGATTCACACGAATGATTCAGCCGTGCTAAGCATCATGGAGTATTTGTTAGCTTCTCGATGTTTCGATATGCTGCTACAAATAATGTGCTCCAAGATCTTTCAAGTGACAGTCAGAGACACTGGGCGGTAGTTAGAGGCTCGTGGCTTATCTCCTTTCTTACAAATTGGAACTACATGTACACAAGCTTCTTTCCGGTCTGGTGGTATAGTTCCTTGATTTATTGGTGCTTGGAAGAACAAGGTGAACATGTCGACCAGGATTGGTGTTAGCTCTTTCAGAAATCTTGACGGTTTTTCGTCTGGGACATCTACCTTATAAATGTTTAAGTTGGAAGGCAGTTTTAATAAGCCGTTTCTGGTTATATGGATGTCGCTAATGAGTGGATGTTGCCTTTTCCTTTAACTGGAATGGTTGCTGGATCTTCATTACAGTTGAAAACTGAAGAAAATTGCTGGTTAAAAATGTTTGCCTTTTTCTCGCCGTCAAAATAAGACATTCCAGCTTAGTCTCTTAATGGGGATACGCCAACGCATTCACATTTCTTGCTCTTGATAAAGCGCCAGAATCTTTTAGGGTTTTCAGTCATGTTGTAGATGTACTCCTTATAGGCGATTCTACATTCTTTCTGTGTTGTTTTTTGCAGTTGTTGGTACATGTTTATATCGTCTTTACGTTTGGTCTTTCTTGCCTTATCGAACATTCTCTTTTATCTTATACTCAGTTGTTTGATTTTCTTATTTTCTCTAAACCTTAATCTATCTTTTCTGTAAACTGTAAAGCCATCTGGAAAGATTTCTGAACTACTAATGTCTTGACGCAACCAGGTCTCTGTTCCAATTACAACCTATGGGTTTTCTTCTACTTCTATAGTGGGCTACTATTATCAACCCAACATCTAACTTTTGTAGATTATGCCTGTTACAGTCTAGTTCTCGCTCACTTGGCTTAAACAAAATAAACTCGTTTACTCAACTCGTATGTGATTTTGTAGGTTACAAATATGCTATCATTGATGACATTTTATATGCTTGAATTACAATCGGAGGGGCACAGTTTATCAAGAAAACGAATTCAAGATATGTACGAGTGCTCATAAAATGATAAGCCAGGGGCAAACAAAACCACGGTTAAACAAAAGAGTGGACATCAACTAAGACAAACAAAACCATGGTAAAACAAAAGAGTGGACATCAACAAAGACAAACAAAACCATGGTTAAACAAAAGAGTGGACATCAACAAAGACAAACAAAACCATGGTTAAACAAAAGAGTGGACATCAACAAAGACAAACAAAACCATGGTAAAACAAAAGAGTGGACATCAACAAAGACAAACAAAACCATGGTTAAACAAAAGAGTGGACATCAACAAAGACAAACAAAACCTGGTTAAACAAAAGAGTGGACATCAACAAAGACAAACAAAACCATGGTTAAACAAAAGAGTGGACATCAACAAAGACAAACAAAACCATGGTTAAACAAGAGAGTGGACATCAACAAAACAAATAGACACACAACACAAACACAGACAATTGAGTAACATCAACTCTACTAAAAACACCGAAGTTAAGTCCAGGTCCTCCACGGATGGCACCGTCGTATTCGAGTTAAATTCCAGTTACTTTTCATCAATCTCCTCGAAAAGGATGAACTACGTCAACTACAATCACCTCTGCCATACCATTGGTCGACATTGTGAGATATATCTCTCATGGCGGATAAGCTTCGCGTACAAACGCAGTAATTGCAATGAAAAACTGTATCAAAAGTGTATAAAAAGACAAATACAAAAACTCTCCTGTATTATTTTGCAGACATCATTCTTTGTTTACAGGGAATGTATATCTTCAGAAAACGAGATAATTGTCTTGTTGGAACAGGGTGCTATCCTAGAAGTTAATAAAAAAGAAAAACCAACAAAAATAGACACAATCATTAAAGGTCTTCAGTGACGTTAGAGTAAAATTGAATACCGGTATTAGGTGTTCTTACCACCTATACGTTACCTTCCAATTATAAAAAACAACATTATTTACTTGTTCCAGTTACAAAGAAGGAAAGGCGTAACAACGGGGCAATCGAATGTTATAAGTCTAAAAATGCCAAGACAAAATCGATATGCATAAAAATATCACAAAAACAAACGACACAACATAGATCTACATACAAAAACACATATAATACCAAGTCAAACCGAGAGTTAACTCAGTCATCAGTAATTCAGCAAGCAGGTGGACAGTGGTTACGACAAATGGAACAAATCAATGGTCACTTGTGACACACATTCCGTAACGATTAAATAAGTCATGAGGCTGACCGTAACATTTTCCAAGTGATGAATTCAATCGTTCACTGGTTAAGTAGCTTTTCTCTCAGCAAACACCCTGTATCAATATCTGGATGGGAAATACAGGCAATTGAGTACTTGATCGATTGGGATATGTATACTCCATATGCAGGTACTGCTGGAATGTTGCACACAAAATGGAAAATGCACAATAAGAAAATCAAAATCAAAAAAACGTTTAGTCGTAAATTTTGGTTATCCATAAACCTTTACTGTCAATTTCTAAATGGAGATCAAGGTATGAGGCAGGCCTAGATATCTCTGTATAGTATCCTTGATTTCAAATTCAGTGGGGTAGATTCGATCACCAGATTTTAGATTATTAAATCATATATAGAGGAGAGGGTTAACATGTTATGACTTGTTTTAACTTGGTTTGAAGAAGCACTTTCATGAAATCCGCCTAGCTCATACTTATAGATTTCTTAAAAACCACGTCCACCAAACGTGACAAATATGTTTTTTTAAATGTTTTTTTGCGTAGACAATAAATTAAGTACTTGTGAAATCGTGTTAACTCTGATATTGGAAAACTTCTTTGCTAGCCGATACTCTTCTATCGGATTTTAAAGCACTGGCTAGCAAAGGTTGTTACTATACTCTCCATTTTCTTTGTGTGTGTGTTTTTTTTTAATTTTTGTTTTAATTTATTTTCATTGCATCCAACAAACGTGTCAACTGATGCGGCAACATAATATCAATACTGTTTACAAAAAAAAACCGATATTTTATTAACATCAATATGACGCTCTACACAGTCTTAATATGCATATCAAGTCTTCTGTCGAGATATGCATGATCAGATCCTCCGACAAAATATGACTAGGAAACTTCCACCCGTTTTATCCGGATATATCATCCTTTTTTTTTTTTTAAAGAGATCCGATTTGAAACTACAAAATGTATCTTTACAACATCTTAATTCACACTGCTACATTTTGTGCAGCCATTTTTTATAACTTTAAACCTTAAACCAAAACCGCAAAGCACCCTGCATGTATGCAGTTTGAATAGTTTCAGTTTGAGACTAACAAAGGGCTAACCGGTTTAAGTTCCTAACTAGTTTCAAACTGAAACTGGTTTGGCAAACATTTGCGGTTTAGGTTTTATGTTTTGAGTCCTAAAAATAGCTGCACTAATGTCGCAGTATAGAGATGTTGTAAATGTTTTGAAACCAATAAAAGACAGACATACAATTTTAAATTGTCAAACAAATTCCTTGACATTTGACAATTTTGAAAACAGACCGCAGAGTCATATATGCAACAAATATTAGAATGTGTTGTTCTGAATTTATAATTGTGCAATCGCTGCCTCCTTTCAACTTAATAACAATTCATTATTCATTCCTTAAACCTAAACTGAAAACCAATTATTTAGTACTCATCATTTAAACCACAACAAGTTTTGAAAACTTCATTGAAACCAGTTTAAAACATAAAAACTGAACCTAAATTAGTTTTCCTTTAACAAATTCGCCTATAGTAACTACAGCATAATCCGAGAATCTTCTTTCTCTAATTTTGACGTAATATTTCAACCGCTTGACCGGTGTGGAAAATATAGTTCTCGTCACTAGTGAATTTGTTGTTCTCAGCAGTTGATTGGTTTAAAAAAATAACGTCATAATAAGAGCTCATGACGTCATAAACAAAACACCTTCCATTTACCGCGTATTCAAGTCATGAACGTAAAATTGAGGTTGGGAGATTTTGTACTTCATTTCGCATATTTACTACTTTTTAAAATTAGAGAAACAGAATCTTACATTAGTACTCTTGGATTATCGGATTTCTCCAATCTCGATAGTTAAATTATGGAAGTTTAAGTCCTCGCCAAGGCTCGGGACTTAAAATTCCATAATTTAACTAAAACAACGTCATAAACGATCAATGCGTCATAGTTAATCAGATATTTAAACGACGTCACAATCAAATGTGTGTCCTTAATGGCCGACAAGTCATGCAAGGTTACGCTGTTAAAAAATGTATCATATAATATGTCCTATTAGGATAAAAATAATTCATTGGGGGAAAAGTACTGATTTTACCACTGGTTTGCCCTTTATGCCCATATTTTACACCTCGCTAACGCTCGGGGAAAAATATTGGACATAAAAGGCCAACCGGTGGTAAATGTATATACGCCCGCCAATGAATACTTCTTAACATGAAGCCTTTTCTAATATCACAACTTTTTATAACATCAAAATTTGTTTTCTTTACTAAACAGAGCGAATGTTTGTAACTTCCCTACTTGCGCCTTGGCAAAGATTTTTCTTAGATATTTTCCATTTTGACTAGTAATCCTTTGTCTTATAATTCATTTTCAAAATATTTCTATCTACTTTTATTTCTAAATTATTTGACAAAAATATTAAAGGAGTCTTTGCCCAAGGGATTATTATGTTCACATACATGTACAATTTAAGAGACCAAATATTTTCTTAAAAATGAGAATATAAAATATATTGTCTTGTCTGTCTATTTTTGCCCCCTAAAATAGCATTATTAGCGTTTTGTTAATTATGAATTAACTGTACGTGTCTTCTATAAAACGGACAAATTATATCAAAAGAAACAAATTTCCATTCTCCCAATGATGTGCAATATAAAATTGTCATTGAAAGTAAAATTCTAATATGACGTCCTCAAGACGTTTTTGAAACACCTGGTATGCAATAAAATATCGCCCCGCATGCGTATTACGCCAATATATTTGATCTTTTTTTCATAACAAACGGCAATATTTCTTGTCAGTTCGATCGACAAAGCTTTAAGGGACAGGTCAATATTTACTGGGGTGGTAGGACCGGTGCAAAATGCAATAGGACACACACTTTTTTATGCTGGCATAAACATGGGACTCCCAAGTTTTGATATTTTCAGAACTGATAGGACAGTAAGTTTTTTTATGACAATATCATCAATGAAAAAAAAAATCGCTAACGTTTTAATTCAAAACCAATATACTGTAATCGCACAATTGTTCACCTTAAAATTTTTCACTAGATAGGACACCAACTTTTGTATAACAAATCTGATGTAGGACAGCGACGTTTATTGTATTTTAAATTAAATATTGAAGCGCCTCTAAATACTGAAATGTAACCATAAAATTATTTACTAGATAGGACACCAACTTTTTTATAACACATTTCATGTAGGACAGCAACTTTACGGCGATAGGACCTTGATAATTTGAAATGCATCGGTCCCAACACCCCCCCCCCCCCAAATTAATATTGACCCGTCCCTAAACGGCTGTATGTCTGCAATGGTGTCCGCTACAATTTGACATTCTATCAAATTAACATAAGCATTGTCAATATAAATACATGTTATTTCGTTTCTTATATGCACACATTATTTCTAGCAATCGAAGATCTTTCTCGTACCACTCATATTGTATTGATAAATAACATATCTCACGCTAATAGCAAAATATATAATTTTTGTAAGATATGGGCAGCCATGAATTTATTTCTGAAATAATTTGACTTGGGAGATTGTGAGCAGTTATAGTGCAAAGGTATGTTACTTTCGAAAAAGAATTTCGTGAAACGACCATTACATGTTCTTTTCATAAATATGGGATGGCCCTTAAAAGGGCCTTTTGATGTTATTTGCAATCTTGTTGGTTTATTTCTTTGCCTTCTTTGCTGACTTCTTCTTAGGAGACTTTCTGGCTTTCTTTGCTGGCTTCTTCTTCTTTGGGGACTTCTTAGGTTTCTTTGTCTTCTTAACTGCAGCTTTCTTTTTTCCAGATTTAGCTTTAGCGTTGTTTGACTTGTTTTTGGGCTTCTTAGCTTTCTTAGACTTCTTGGCTTTCTTTGGTTTCTTTGCCTTCTTTGCTTTCTTCGCCTTTTTCTTCTTTGGCTTAGCTTTAGCGGCAGCCTTTCCAACGAGGAATCTTCCGGTAGCACCACTAGCAGCGGACGACTTTGGTCTTGCCAAAGCTCCTGACTTCAACCCTTTGGCGAAGGCCAATCTCATGCTAGTATTCAGATGACTGGCATTGCACTTGTTGTTGGCTAGGATGTATTTCTTGATGGCTTGGGCTGAAGATCCCTTTCTGTTCTTCATTGCTGTGATGGCAGCAACAATCATAGACAATGTTGTTGGCTTAGCTGCTCCGCCCCTTGCCATCCTCTTCTTTGGTGACTTGGATCTTTTCCTCTTGACTTTCTTAGCTGGAGATTTGGCTGGAGATTTAGCTGGTGATTTAGCTGGAGATCTGCTCCTACTTCTGGATCGCGATTTCGAACGTCTGCTTGGACTTGCCATTATACTTGCTTTGACTTATCGAAACAAGAATGTTAAAAGCGAGATCGTGTTTTAGTTTTATTTTGACAACGCGAACGTGATAGAAAGCACCGACGGTACAGCAAGGAAGATCTCAATAAAAACATGGCCGATTTGGGTTTTGTGCTTCCTACCATTGTTTAAAGACTTTCAACATAGCTGGTAAGCCTTGTTATGTTTTATAAACATTTGTTCTTTTGTCTGCAGATTTGAATGGATCATTTCTAATATACAATTTCTACAGCTTTTGTAAATTTGGTACACAAAATCGACCCTAAACTTTCGATTGATTATTATGTTGCAATAGCATTCAGGAAAAAGTAATTGAAAATGAAACTGGGAAAGAGATTAAGACTTGAAAAAAGTGGTAATGAATAAGAAACTTATTCTACTTCCTAAAAATGTAGCAGTCATTGTAAGTCTCACCTTCTTTAGCAAATTACAAACGTCAAAAGTTCAGATAAGCAGTTGATGTTTTGAACAAACGCCATTAATTTCCGTAAAAAACTAATACTTATTTGACGACAGATTTATGGATATAAAATATAAATGGTGTGTAGTTATTTAAAAAAACGTAAAAATATAAAAAAGGATGTTTTGTGTTCGTTAATTGATTATTATTTGTCTATTTGTGGAATCTGGACCAGGTAAAATGTAGTAAGATGCTCACGTCAGCAGTTGAGTTTTAATTTCGTGGAACACTGTTCAGACAGTTTGTTGTCACTAGAAGTATGGATACAAAAATATAAACGGTGTGTTGAAATTTTGTTTAAGACTTAAATGATATCTAAAACCAGATGTTTATTGTTTCGTTATTTCTGATTAATTGTCTTCTTGAGAAATCTGAGTCAACTGAAATGAAGTCAAATGTTCACATATGCAGTTGGTGCTTTGAACATTCGCCATTAATGTTACGGGAACACTTAAGTTTAACAACACATTTTAGTCGATAGATAGATCTAGGTGGAAAAAAATTGTGTTAATATACTTTAAATAAGTGAAAAGATAATAAAACATGATGTTTAGAGTTTCGTTATTTTTTATCGTTTATAATTAGTTATAAAATAAATAATACACTATACTATATTATAGTTTACACTTGATCACTTGTGCTGAAGGGGTCATTGTCGACCTGGGTACTATATCAGCGTACCCAGGGTACTTAAAATTTGAGAAATGGTACCCAGGGTACTGTCGCTTAACATAAACGTACCCAGACCAATATTGTTGAATCAAATCCATTATTTTTCAACAGTGTTCATAAACATGAACATATCAAAACAAACTTAACTGTAAATTGTAACAAAGCGCCATTCTTCTATCTATAATTGTGGACCAAATACGCGAAAGAAATGAACGTAATCTCGCGATACTTACCACACCGGGTACGTTTATGTTAAGCGACAGTACCCAGGGTACCATTTCTCAAATTTTAAGTACCCTGGGTACGCTGATATAGTACCCAGGTCGACAATGACCCCTTCAGCATCACTTGTCGTCTGGACTTGAAGTGTCAAATGTACAGTAGATCTATAAATATTGTAGTATGTCACAATATTTTCTTTGACTGAAAACAAAAAATATTCTGAGGCCCCAAGAAATAAATAGTCAGAATTCGAAGACTAATTTTTCCGCTGGGAATCATGTTTCCCAGCTGTGAATTGCAATCTCAAAATACCAAGTTTCTGACAATTTACCGGTCGACATGCAGAATTTTAATTTGTTATTTTTGTGGAAACCTTGAAGAGAATAAAGATTTCTTACAAGAGAATACAAGAAGGGGGCGGGGTGGGGTCCTGTCATAACCATGAGTGATAAGAGAAGAAATATGTTGCTACATTTCAAGTATAGGATAAAATAAAAAAGAAACAAAGCAAGGGAAAACAAAAACTGCCAAAAGAAGATCATTTTTGTCAAATGTAGTCCGAGAATTTTCTGTCGTCCAACGAAAAAAAAAAGCGTTGGACAGCAGAGGATTCTCGGACTAGTCAAATGTAAATATGCTAAGTATTATAAAATATTATAAATAATTTAAATAAATAAATAAATAAATAAATAAACAATCATAGATAAATAAATAAATAAATGAATGAATGAATGAATGAATGAATGAATGAATGAATGAATGAATGAATGAATGAATAAATAAATAAATAAATAAATAAATAAATAAATAAATAAATAAATAGGTAAGTTTAAAGTTTGAATCGCTAAGTGTGTGTGTGTGTGTGTGTGTGTGTCCCGGTAGGGGGGGGATTAATTTCTTGTGAATTTCGCACCTGTGTAAAAATCTATAGTGATGTAATCCTTCATATTCGTGATATTCTTAAGTACTTGAGGCCTGTTGGTAACGATTTACGTTGTATTTCGATTCTAAATGAATAATTTGTAATGAACAAGTTTCGTATTTCCCTCACCAGCGATTTTAAAAGACAAAAAACAGTATCACATGATCAATCATGTGACTGTTATAAAATTAGAATATCCATCAGAATATTTCCGACAGCATGCCACGTTGTTTATTCATAAAACACATCTGTTCGTTGTTTACATATTTGTATTGATGTTAATTTCACATACTACTGGATTAGAGGTGTAATAACAGAAAAATGCACGAGACGGAAGAATTAATGGACGAGCAAGCAGACGAAAATCAAGATTGGTACCAAAATGGTAGGTGCTGCATCAGCAGCGATATGTCATCTCACATTAACATATTTTATCGTATTTTAACAGTTTATTAATCTGCGTGGGATTTGTGTGTTTTATTGTGTCGGAAGAAAACTGTGTGATTATAATATCGTTATCTTGTTTGATCAACAACAATGTTAACGGTATTATCTCGAATTTCTTGCTGGAAGTATGTGTTCCACATTATTTACTGTGGGCTACATGTATATTATGTAAAGTGAAGAGACGGGTGTCACTAAACAAGTTCATATTAAACATAAGTTTTTTCGTATTTGGATTAAATTTGTTTATTAATTTATAAATATATAAATACATGTCGAATGAATTCAAATTGATTTTTTTACTTAGTAATGAGGACACTGACATTCTAGCAGCCACTGCCAGATTTATATTAGATCAAGATATTGTAAACTAAAAAATTTACAGTGGTGTTTAGATTTTCAATATTATATTAATATGAACATATAATAATATAAATTGTCTCATCATGTTGTCGTATGTATATATAAATTATGTTCTTTTCCTCTTTTTTGTACAACTCTCATTGCTCCCAGTGGGCTCCTAATTTGGAAATAAAAGATATGTTATGTTATGTTACAACGATTTTGTGTTGGAAATGCAGTTTTTTGCACATAGAAGTTAATGTATCAATTATCAAGGCATTAGATTAAAAAAAAATGTAAAACATCACATTCTATAAAATCAGGGCATTGAAAGTAGTTTAAAATAAATGTTTCCGTATCACATCTTAATGAAAAGAACAAGATTTATTTTCTAGCACACAAAATATATAGGTCCTGTCGTACTGTCAGTCAAGTATTTGTACCAGTTGTGATCTCCTGTTATCTGCTTTTTGTTAATAAATTACCTTTCTTAAAGCACCGACCGATGTGTTTATAGTCTTAATTTTCTGCCAATATTATGACATATATAAACTGACTACCCAAAGGACGAATAGTAACATAATTGTTACTTACGAAACCGTAAATGTTTGGAGCTACAACCGTGTTATTGTAGTAGTTAAAATTATGATTTATCACGTGTAATATTGCCTAATGACATATACAATACTTCGTGGACAGAAGCATTATTTGTCAATTTCATATTTTTACACAATGATCAGGATCGATATTATAATATTGACTAGTTATGCTTACGGTATTACATAATATGATGCTAATTTCCTGGTTGGGTGATATGTTACAAAACACTAATATTCGCGATTACTATCGCTATGATATATGTAGGCAATTTCTGTTAATATATAATATAATATAATAGGATAATATTTCCATAAAAACGTTAGATGATGTAAAAGGAAGCAGATTTTGTGTTTTTTATTGAGTTATGTTACGTTTCATCGCTTGTACTGATTATTAGACAATTGACCAACACACGGTAAAATCAGTATAATGAATTATTTCTTAAACAATCCAAGGTGTGTACTACAGTGCGTAGATTTTGTGCTGTTTTTTTCTGTTATCCCTGCCGACACACCATGTACTGTAGGTGTGCAGGATAATTATTCAGATGGAAAAAAGTTAATTACTGGTATTATGGATGAGGGAAAAGACGTGGATGTCTTGTCACTATTCTCTGTTTATGCATAGCTAGAACTAATGTTAATTTTGAGTCTTTGTATAAACTAACCAAGTCAAGGATCAAGAAAAAACTTACTTCAACTAAAAGTTGTATATTTTTATGAAGTTGTCTCGTTTACAAATTCATTTCTTATTTGAGCTTGCCAGACAACTTTATTCATACCAAAATGTTACAACCTGGTAGTAATAATAAACAGACCTTGACCACCAAGTGACCAATCCATTAGGTATCATGACCGCTTCAATGCCCTTCGTTGTACTTTGGCTAAAAGCATCATGTTGTTAAACATCGCCAGTACAGAAAATATAATTAAACAGATACATATCGGATTTCCTACAAAATCGTAATATGTAAATCGTAAATCTTTAATAACGCACATAGCGCTTATATATGATTCAACAGTACTTTATTTTATTTTTTGTTTTTAGTAAAGGTCCTCTTTGTGTACAAATCTTGAGTTATAATGAGTTCATTCATCACGTCCTATATGTTATTGCTTTGCATTTCATTACAAGTTTATTATATTTGCTGAAATGTGTTACAAAAAGGCATCGTGTATGGAACTCCTATCCTTTTTACTTTGTATTCCCCGACTTGATTGACGGTCTCCACTGCTATTAAAATTACCTGATGAAGTCTATGAGAACTATTGGTATTTTTCTATTAATATTTGAACAATGGTACCGATTATTACTATTATTTATCGACTTCACTTGTTTCACAATTACATTTTATCTGTGTTTAATGAGTTCTATGTGTATTGTATGAAATATGATGTATCGATCGCCTATGCATGAGTCAGCGTGATGACCACTTGCATTGATTGCCGTCAAATTGACCTTGGATAATAAAATCAAGAAGAACTGTTCTCACTTTCATCTAATAAATTATGTGTGTGTATGGTTTTTTTTCGGGTTGGGGGGGGGGGGGTAATATAGTGGTGGAATCGAGATCGATGTAAAATAATTGTTATAACATTTGATTTTTTAACTATGTTTACCACCTTGCCTCATGATAGACTAAAATCCCGTATTAAAGAAATTATACATTAAAACTTCGCTTCCACATATGCCCATATGCCTACAAATATGTAGTTTTAGGTTCCAACAGTACGTATTAGGCCACAGCGAAGAAGAGAATCTAGATTGTCCAATGGGTACAAAATGTGCCCCACCCCTTTCCGAATTGTTCATGTTGTATTCATATGAAACTGAATTTTTTAAACGTCTTATTAAAGAAAAAAGCTAGGTCATTTATTTTCACGTTTAGATATAGTGATGATGTCTTTCTTTTCAATTAACAACCCTCAATTTACCCTAGCGTATTCCTTACATATATACTTCATAACTGGAAATTAAAGAAACCACAAAAACAGCTTCATGTAGTGATGTACATCATTTTTAGACTTACACATCGAATATGACGCCAATGGTCATCTCATCACAAGAATTTACAACAAACGAGACGATTTTAATTTAAATTATAATTTTTTCTCACATATGCAGCAATATTCCAGCTTCTTGTGCATACGATGTCTGTATTTCTCAATTGATCATGC
Source organism: Limnoperna fortunei (assembly GCA_944474755.1). Classification (NCBI taxonomy): domain Eukaryota; kingdom Metazoa; phylum Mollusca; class Bivalvia; order Mytilida; family Modiolidae; genus Limnoperna; species Limnoperna fortunei. The sequence continues at coordinate 82,116,334 of OX104117.1, read as the reverse complement.
TTGCAGTGAGTATACCGATTTTTTTCACCAATTTCCGGATAGAACCAGCAAACCAATTTTGCAAAAGTAGACGACTCGTCGGCGCCTCAAGTGGGTTTAACTATAGATACCATTCCTTGTAGAAAAAGTTCGAATGTGATTGCGGATGGTTTTCCCAGTTGTTGGGTTCGGTGCATTGAAATTGTGATGGTTGTTGGGTGCACCTATTGCTGGGGGGGGGGGGGGGGTAGGGTGGTGGTGTCTCACATACTATAGTAATGGAAGCTGGAGGTTTGGTACGCAATAAAATCTGGTAGCCCACCATTTCTTTTGAAATGCATTTACCGAGTCAGGACCATTACTGTAGTTTTTTGTTCTCAAGGTTGCGGGTTTCTTGGACATTGATTTGTGCATTGTCTTTTTTATCAGTTTCCTCATGTTTTTTGATGTTTGGTATTTGTTATTACCTTCATTTACATTGTGCATTTTTGTTTCCTTTCCAATTTCCGCATGCAGGTAGAACGTAGTATCATTTTTCTGTTGGGGTGGTAGGGCCATGATCATTAAGAGATATGCAAGACACAAAAGATGTAGAAAAGCGAGTAATACTACTTAATTTTTCCTTGAGTCGAAACCCTCTTAATTTTAGTATTGTAGTTTTGTACACCATCCTCCCAAGTCAGGCCGGGTTTTTGATCAAACGTTCCCTCATGGAGCAAACGTGGAATTAGAACCCCTGACTTGGGAGGATGTATGTACACAATCTAGCTTTTCTTGTTCATTTGTAGCGTTATAGTACGGATTTTTCCGATATTTATTGATAATCGATGTGGCTCCGGGAAAGCAATACTGAAAAATTAAAATCCAAATGAAAGTGTCTCGATATTAAAACACAGAAGCAGAGTTCTATATTATACAATATTGGTTTATTAATGGTATAAAAAGGTGTTTTCCAGCTATAGAGAGCTAAGACCTAAGTAAATACAGTCAGGGTTATAGTTCACAATTTTAATTTTGTAGATCTTCATCTGGCTGCCGAGCTTGGCAAAGCTCTACTTGAAACTAATAGGGAACTGGAGACTCAAGCTATGCACTTAAAGCAAGTCAACCATGAACAAAATCTGGAAATTGAGGTACAATTAAATACTTATTATTTGGAATAGATTTGCTGCACAGAATTTTAATTTTTTGTATAAGTACTTGCACCAGAACAATCCCTGAGATACACTGGTTACCAGAACAATCCCTGAGATACAGTGGTTTCAAGGAAGTTCTGGTTTAGAGTGGAAGTGATTCATCTGCATTATATTTCATCTTTGTTCTACTTGCCACATGTCCACCAAGTTTTACACCTGTGGTTGACTCGTGGGAGTTTTTAACAACCTACAACCTACTTCCTTGATTAGACGGGAATTTTGCACCTGTATTAGCTAATTGACCATTTTTTTGGTAAAACGTTAGGGTTGTACATATTAACTCTTGTTAAATTTATCAGGTTTTAAAACAGATCTTTGTACAGAAGATAAGTGCAGTTTATAAAAGCATCTTTAAATTTATTATACATTATGTTAGGAGTTGTCTTAATCATGAACTTTTCTGGATAGACTATATATAGTTCCCAATGTATTTCTTGTATTTGATATAGAGTTCCTGCCTCTAGTTTTCATGTAGGTGTTGCCCTTTTTCGTTAATAATAGTGGGCATTTATTTGTTTGTTTGTTTGTTTGAATTGTGTTTTAACCCACTTTCAGCAATTTTTCAGCTATATCATGGTGTCCAGTTTTTATTGGGGGAGGAAGCTGGAGTACCAGGAGAAAACCCCTGACCTTCGGTAGGAAAACTGGCAATCCTTGTCAATTAAGACTGGAGGTTAGCAGTGAGACTCGAACTCGCAACCTTGGTGTTGGCAGACCACCTGATCAATAGTAGACTAACTACCTTAAACACACAGCCCCATGGGCATTATACCCTGCTACATACATGTTTATAAGTAGGTTATGTTGAGTACATGTTCATGGATCGATCTGGTCATCCCAAGGTTGTTTAACTTTGCCTTCGGAAGACTTCCATTTGAACCCCACCTTTAAAAATGCATTACTTCGAACATAAATAAAAGAATTTGGTACCGGGTGGCAGCCACTGGTAAACCCCACAGTGGACACAGTCATGCATTGCCGATTGGGCAAGTGTGAGCCATGTGAACTCCATATATCTTGTGATAGTCTAATACATTGCATTGGCGGGTTCAATTGGAAGTCTTACCTTGCCTTCAATTTGGGTATTGGGTAATTGGTAATAAAACCCAGCAGTTATATAACATCAGGAGATATTTCAGATATGGTAGCTCTACTAGAACCTATGATATTACAGGTATAAAATATAATCAGACCCAATGAGTTGTTCTTTGGGTGATACTATTAAAAATGTTGTGTTGAATGCATAGTTTCACATGGGAAATTGGTAGAAAAATTTTGTTAATTTTTGAACAATTTTTTGTGTATCATGTGATGTCCACTTTGGGGTTGGGGTGTATAACATTATGCCTCCTTTAATGCTAAAATTTTCCATTGAAAGAGTAAACTTAACTTGAAATAAAAAATATAATGACAGATTTTATTGTTTGTACATGTTAAATTAAATATTTGAAAGTAACAATCACTGGCCAAAACAATTCCAATGATAGTAATATGTTACTTGTTGGTGACCAACAACAAAAAGAGGAACACTTTACACAAACCTGGTTGCAAAAGAATAAGCAGTTCCAGTATTTTAAAGAATAATGCATATTTTTGAGTTTTCTGCAAATGATGATTCGTAGGTAATTGAATCATTTTGTTCTATTCTCTTTTAACATAGTTCCTATCAAAACAGTTGGAGACTGCCAGAAACAATTTTGATTCACGAATGAAAGTCTATGAAGATGTGGACAGACACAATCAAGAATTAGAGAAGACAAATCAAAGACTATTACTGGATGCCAAGGGAGATAAACAGAGAATAGAGAAGTAGGCATACATGATTGGGCTTGTATCTTTCAAACTATCTTTGTACACCATCATTTTGGAGCAAATGTGAAATCAGAACCCTTGACATGGGAGGATATATGTACACATAATCTAGCATCTTTCAAACTTTTATCTTTAAACACAATTATTTTTACTGATATTTAGAAGACTCTTTGTGTAATTTCAAAATTCTATCCCTTGTCTTGTACAACTTTTACCACTTCTGAAGGAAAATTTAAGCATCCAGTATTTTAAAGCAAAAATGAAAGTACCAGTATGTAAATATTTCTTATGCAACACTGGACATAATGTTGATTCTGATTTGGCAACATGAATTATTTCACAACATAAATTCCAGGATTGATTTCGTCTGATAACAATGCAAACCAAATGTTGCAGTATAAAAGATGTTTGATTTCAGTCAGTTAAGTAAATTTTATATTGTAAATGTTAACTGGTTGTACCTTCATTATCAGGTGAACACAATTTGCAACCATCATATGACCTACTGATGCTGAGAATTATTCAAATACAATATTGTTCAATATCATCTTAGGGGCCTTAATGGCTGGGTGTCAGGGTAACACAATTCTGTAAATAAACAAATTCTCTCTTTTAAAAGTCTCCTTCAGTTCTGTTGGCCAAACATGTGCACTGAAGATGGACCAATTATAGTTGGGAGATATAATACTCAAATCTTTTAAGTAAATACAAAGAGCAAGCAGCATATAACACTAAATGACTTGTTGGTCTGATAAATACTATACCTTATACACCTCATAGAAGGCACTCACGTCTCGCCATAAGTCATCACCTCCCCCAAACACCCCATCACACACATATATATGTGAATACTGCTTTTTAGTAAAAATATCACATTCACCAAAGTCCACACAGTCCATAAAGCCACATTTTCATTGCTGAAGGTGTGGCCTAATAAGAGGGGGACTACTGTATAATTTTACCCCGCCCCCATTGTGGATTCTACCGATTATGTCATTAATGTTAAAAGAATAGTAGGCATGTTACTAACAATATTTTAGTTTTTTAATGTTTTATCTCGGAGGTATACTAGCTCTGTTTTAATTTTAGGCTGTTGGCAACGGTTGAACATTTGGAGGAAAAATGTGAAGAATATCAAAAGAAAATCGAAGAAATGAAAAAAGAGGACTCTATCAAACAACGCCAACAAAAACAAGAAAATAGACGTGCCTTAAGTTTAGCAAACTTACAGGGAAATAGTGAGAACACAAAGAACATTTATATATCAGACTTACAGTGGACATATAACGATCAATTCAAAAAGCTGCCACTTAATCCATATGAAATCGAAATTAAGAAACTGCAAGATAACATAAAACAAATGAAGGCACAACAAATCATTGAAAGGCGGAAGAAAGAAGATTTGGAAACAGAAGTGTCACTTTTGTGGGAAGAAAATGACTCGATGGAGCGAAAGAACAAGGAACTAGAAGAACAAATAAAAATACTGGAAGATGAACTTCATAAATCTAAACTAGAAACTACGAAGACGTTGGCTTATGAACTCAGTAAATTTGATCCACAAAATGTGATTGCAAGTGAGGTTGAGGTTGATAATCCACAGTTCAATTCTGGAGGGAAGCTGGTCAAACTGAATGGAGGTGGAAGTTTATATGGAAGTACAGAATCTGTAAATCAAATAGCACCAGACACAAAAGAATTGTCTCCAATTGATCCTGATAAAAACAGTGTTTCAATTTTAAATGAACTAGAGACGCAGTATCACAACTTATTTCAAAAGTACGAAGACTTGTTGCATGGGAAAGGGAAGAGGTCCGGTAGTTTGAATGAGATTGGAGAAACTTTTGATGAAGTATTACAAAGACAGTTAGCAGTCTCGCACAAAGAGGTTCAGACATTGCTAAAACTGCACACTAGTGACGTGTCGTGTGGAGCCACTGCTGCGGATGAGTGTCCACCACCATACAAATCTATTTTTAGAGACATTTTTGCAACTTTAAAGAAATCTAGAATTGAAGAAGGTGGGGAACAACCAACCTCTGCAAATGGAACTCCTATAACAAGTCCAATGAGTCCTTCTGAGAAACCTCTTCAGTGAGGGTACAGAGGGATGCCAAATCATTATCAGTATTTTCTTTTCTCATCATAAACATGGTAAATACCTCAGGTGTTTTATGATACATTTATTAAAAACACTGTTTTAACTGTTTACCTTCAATTGGAAATATACTAGAATTAGTTTTTTAATTAAATTTTTCTCTTACATATTTGTAAATCAAAACATGGTATCCATGTATATTTACAAGATGTAAAACAAAGTTCTTAAAATAAATGGTTGGCTGAAATTTTAACTTCTTTTTAAATAGGAGAAGATATAACCATTTTGTTTTTTTAATATTTGGAAGGGTATTTTCCTATGAAAATATTGAATTACATATTACATTGCTTTCGAAACTACAACTTTTTGTACATTTCAATACCAGAATCGTTATGATCATGCATTATTACAATAACATGGTTTATTGATTCAGATTTTTTGTTAGAACATAGTGGTACACATGTCCAAGGGACAAATATGCATATTTCCTTGTCAACTAATTTACTTACTCTATTATATTAACAAACATGCTTGAGGCAACTGTGATATGCAGATGTAATATATATATATGTAATCCAATTAAATTTGGCATCTTTTTACCTGACACCGTCTGGAAGTCGAACAATTCTATATTAAATAAGGTGTTACTGGATTAAACATGAATCAATCAATCCAAATCAGGTGTATCTGGGTCAAATATGAACCAACCAATCCAAATTGGTTTATCTGGGTCAAATATAAATTGACCAATTCATATTTGTAGACCCCGAGATGACCTTTAATGGCTCGATATCCGATATTACAGCCACAATGAATTTGGTCCATGTATCAATTGAGATCTCCAATTTTAATTTGATAATTATGGTGATATATATACATATACAAAATGTATTCCATATAAGTTAGTCATTTTTTGTGTTTTCCTTTTTGTTTCATGCTTCATATTTTAAGGACAATCAAAGAAAGTTGTACAGCATTAGATATTATCTAATGTTGACCAACATTTTCATGATATTATTGTTGTTCTAGTCAGATTTGTTAAATTATTTGTTTCAGTGTGTATTTGTTTTTTTTTCAATAAAGCAATATTGTATTTAATAAAACAATTAACTTGTCTTTAGCTGCAAGTTTTTAAGCATGGTACATTTGATAATGTTGGTTTGATTGTTTTTTTTGTGGTGTTTAATTCCATTTTCAACAATTTTTCAGCTATATCGTAGTGTCAGTTTTTATTGGGGCAGGAAGCCATAGTACCTGGAGAAAACCAATCTTTGGTATGAAGACTGGCTATCCTTGTCAATTAAAATTGGAGTCGAGTGAACCCTGCTAGCAGTGAGCCTGAATTCCACAACCTCAGTGTTGACAAACCACATGATCAATAGTAGACCAACTACCTTAAACACATGGCCACCCAGGCTCCTGTTGGTTTGACCCCAATCTAAAGAAACTTGCTATATCCACATCTGACATTAAGGTTTACAAACAAGTAACTTTGCTAGAATTGTAAGCAAAGGTTTACATAACAATACTTATTGCTGACATCCAAAGATAATTTTTAAAACAGTAACTATTAATGGCATTAGAAGTAAATGTTTACAAAACAGTAACTATTGACGACACCAAAAGTAAAGATAAAAAAAAAACAGTAGCAATATTTTGGATACGTATTGTATCGGAAGGATTGCCAATGTAATACATGTGTTTACGGTCTGTAGATATTGAGCTGATGTTTAGTATGGAAGTCAAGCATCACCATTCCCATGATTTCTGACAAAAATTAGAAATTTGCAATCAGAAAATTTTATTTTCCTGGTTGGAGACTTCGTAGTGCCTGAGCAATACTACCCACACTCGATATATGTAATGTGTTACCATGGCAATTGAAGCCATTATGAAAATTTAAATTCATGACTGCACATCTAATCACGATGAACAACCTTCCTGTGAACCTTTATGATATTTTAAGCAATGGACTATGAAAAGTGAGATGAATAATGAAAAAAAGGACATGAAACAAAGCAAAAAATCATAATCTCCCAAAACTTATAGAGACTTCAAAATTTCATGTACCATTCTTCCAACTATAGACAAACCCTTATTACCTTTACTGATAATAGAAAGTAAGCTGTGTCAACAAATATTAATATTTTATTGACAATATACATACTAAATCAGATTTACTAATCTAAATTTTCCATGTAAAGGAATGGGTACAACATGGAAGAACTTCCTTTTAATAACAGCACCCTTTTTAACAAGTCCATATAAAGGGCTATTTGGGTAAGGATTTAATGTCTCTGTTGTAATCATGACAGTCCCATCACACAAAGCATATAGCTGATTAGTCCTTGATATGCCAACCTGAAAAATAAATAATACTATCTGTTGTAAATACACTAGGGGTATGTTACATGGAAAAGGTAATGCTGTAAACAGTATAGGCCATTTGAAAAATAAATAAAAACAACTTAGAAAGTGAAAATATATCATTTATTCTTATTTACTAAAAATCTGACAAATATTTTAAAATTTGTTTATTATACAATTCAAATTTCATTTCAAAATAGAATTGTTATAGTTCACTAAAACTAATTTCATGTGCACACATCTGTACTCATTGCATCATTCAATCAAAACGCATGAAACAAGAACACTGTTAAAGTAACATAACAAGGATCTTGTTTCAGGTGTTCTAATTGGATGTCAAAGACAATGGATTCTTAAACTATGGAGAGTCTACATTATAGGATATTGCAATGTGAAAGTTTGTTACGGAAGAAATAGGTACTTTCATGCGTTATTTTCGAAAGCCTTAGTCCCAGAATTCTCAGACTAGGAAAGCCTTCTAATCTTCCACTCATGATAGAAAGTTTTTATGTCTTTTCGCTCATTTGTAAAAGACATACAATTTCTATAACTGCTACTCTCGCAAAAAGACATACAATTTCTACCACTCTTGGAAATGAAAAGGTCTTTCCCAAAAATTTAAGAACCCAAGGTCATCTAATGTTGGTATGGTACACATCCTTTTATGGTGACCTACCCAAATACTAAATATCCAAGGCCTTAGTCAAATGACAAAAAAAAAAAAGTTGGAAATTTGACCTTGATATCAAGGCCAAAGGTCACCAAGCTTTCAATGTAAGTTAATAAATGTTTGACCTAGTGGCCAAAGGTTTTGTTTGTTTTGTTTGATGGTGTGTAACGCGACACCAGGCAATTTTTCAGCTATATCATGTCATCTAGTTTTTACTGGGGAAGAAGCCGGAGTACCAGGAGAAAACCCCCCTGTGGTAGAAAAACTGACAATCCTTATCAATTAAGATTGGCGTCGAGTACACCCTGCCTGCAGTGAGAATGAAACCTGCAATCTCAAGTGTTGACGGACCAGGTGATCCATAGTAGGCGAACTACCTTAACCACTTGGCCACCGAGGCCCCCTGTTGCCAAAGGTAAAGGTTATCTAAAGGTTAATATTATACATTGAAGATTTATTTTTCAATGATTTCTTTGTAAGCATAAACGGTCCATACAATCGTATATAGACCAGCCGGAGTATATGGACTGGTCCATATAATGTATATGGACCGGCTGTGGATAAAATGTACATTGGATTTACACATCTGTTGGAAAAACACAAATAACCAAATATGCGATTAGTAATCTCAGTGAAGATTATTTATGCCAAGTAACGGATATGCAAAATGAGTTTTCAGAACAAAAATAACCTAAAAATGATCAGTATTGACACTACAATACATGTTGTGCATATGGAGCAAATAAGTGTGCATAGAAGCTTACAAAAAGTACAAGTATAATATAACAAATAGTTCATGACACTTCGGGTGTCATATGACCCTCAGTGTCATGAACTATTTGTTAATTATGACACAGTCTCATGGTGATACATCTGCATGTATATGTAAAATTTGTAAGGCCTGGTCAAAACAGAAAAAAGTTACTTTATGCCTCAATATATTATATTTTTCTGAATACTGCAGTGGAAGTGAAACAATCCAACATGTTGAATCTGATTCATTGAACCATGGGACAGATTAATTTGAATACCTATGGAGACAGGCTGGATGTACATGCTACAGAGAAATTAATCTACATTGTAATACTGTTTACCTGTTCAGTGGCATAGGTACATTTTAGCACTGTAAGCACGTGCTTACAACTATTTTTTGCATCAAAGCAAAATCCCGAGAATAAACGATTTTTGCCATGTTCCCCATGGTACTAGTAATTGAAAATATATGCTCAGCTTCAGCCACTGCTATTGATACATGTAGGTGCTTAAATAAACCAGTCAACATGGATCAACATAATGTAAATTTGTCAAATCTTTTAGTTTCACTAATAAACTATGTGCGTCACTCCCAATGGAAAAAAAGACATTTTTGATAAATAATTACATGTAACACAGAGATGTAAATTTTCAAATAAAGGTATACATGACAAAACAAGTTTGTGTTGTGTTAGCAGAAAACAGGGATTTTACAATTAGCATATGGTTACCAGAAAAAAATAAGTGCTTGTTCAATTTAAGCGAAGTTTGCCCATTTAAGGGGTCATCCATAATTGTCAACCATTTTCACAAGTGTGCAAAAAGCACACTTTTTGAGACCCCCCACCCCCCATCAAAAAGTGTACATCAACCATTAAACTAGTATAAAAACCAAACTCCATGGAAACAAAAAATTTCTAAAGATAAAAAAAAAGTGTACGCAAAAATGTCGAAATTTTTAACCCCCTCCCTAAAGTGTGCGGTTTGCACACTTATGAAAATGGTTGACAATTATGGACAACCCCTAAGATGGTTGAATAACTTAAGCAAAGTTAGAAGGTTAATGAGTGACTCGGGGCTATTCCAGAAAAAATATACCCGGGGGCAGGACGCTGTTGATAAAATAATGTGCAGGTGGGGGGTAAAATTGCATATTGAAATCTATTGGGTGGGGTGTCAAAAAAATAAATAATAATAATTTGATATAGGAAAATTGTAGGTGGGGGGTTAAATTTCAATTTAAATCTATTGGTGGTACCCATTAGTTTAAAGTGAGTTCTGCCCAAGGAGACATTTTTTTTCTGGAATAGCCCTCAATAACATGAGGTTAGCGGGTTAAAGAGGAATTTTTTAATTTGATGTTAGCAGATTGAAGCAAGATTATATAACTAGAACGAGGTTAGCTGATTGAAAAGGGATTTCATCATTTTAGGAAGTTTAGCAGATAGAAACCAGATTGTGTTAACTTGAGGTTAGCAGATTAACGAGGGATCGTGAGGTACGTAAAGATGGATTTAATAACTTGAGCAAGGTTAGCAGGTTATTTAGGCATTAAATAACTTGAGCAAACCATGCTTTCAGATTAATGAGCAACTGCATCCTTCTAGCAAGATTAAGGCAAGTTTTATATGTTCACAAGGTTAGCTTATTATAGAGGGATTGTACACTTTGATTAACATTAACAGGATAGAAAACTATAATTTCAACGAGGTTAGCAGATCCAAGAAATATTTTTTAACTAGAGGGTATTTAGTTGGATAAAGAGGGATTGTATAATTTAAAGGTTACAGTAGGTTGTTTGCTTGGTAACCAGGTTAGGGTAACTTTCAGCAAATTTTTCAGTTATATCATGGCGTCCAGTTTTTAATGGTGGAGGAAGCCAAAGTATAAGTTGAAAACCGCCGACCATTCATAGGAATACTGGCAATCTGTGTCAATTAAGACTAGATACACACCCTGCCCACAGTTATGTGGAAGCAGCAACCTCAGTGTTTACCATCATGTGATCAATATTGATGATTAACTAGGTTAACCTTTCTGATACCAGGCACACATCAGTTTGAGCAAGGTTAGCAGATTAAAGAGAGATTGTATAAATTTATAATTTGAGTGAGTTTAGAAAATTAAAGAAGGGTTGAGGATCATGGAAGATTAAAGAGAGACTGTATAATGAGTGAGGTTGTCCGATTAAAGAGCTATTGTATAATTGACAAAGGTTTGTCAGATTCAAGTAAGATTGTACAATTTTGAGCGAGGTTAGCAGATTAAAGAGCGATCATATAATTTGAGTGAGGTGAGCAGATTAAAAAGAGATTGTAATGTATAATTTGATTCAGGTTTGCCAGATTAAAAGAGAGATAGTATAATTGTTCACCAAATTAGCAGGCTCAAGACGAATTCTATAATGAGGCAGTTTACTTACATTTTCACCAGGATAAAATTTTAAACCGTTCTGAGTTGCTAAAATTTCATCTCTATGAACAAAATGGCCATCGAGTCGTTTAACATTACTTCCATAGGCGGGTCTCTCAAACCCTGGCTTATTTGTCATTGGTCCTTTGCCGTAATGTAATCCTGTCCCTCTTTCTCTTCTTGAACAAACTACTATGTTTTGTTCTGTGTTGCTTTTCAGTAAATGTGCTGAATAAAAAATTGATTCGAAGTTAATAATTAATGCATTGACAAATAACAAAAAGGGGAGAGCAAGTGAAAGATTTAATTTTAATCAGATTACAAAATGAAAAAATCCCATATAGTATTAAATGACTGTGGTAATAGTGGATGGTACATGAATTGAACATTAAAAAATTCTACATGGTTCAAAATTTAAAGCAAATGAACTGTCATTTGCATGTACATAACATCCACCATAGAAAATTTACATGGTACGAAGCTGTTCAATGCATACCTACTTCAAAGTCCAAATAACAAAAACAAAAAGTAGCATGTCTTATCTTGTATTAGCTACAATAATGTAGATCACCCTTTTTTATAGACGGAGCTACAAAGCGGTCCCATTACTTGTAATGGAGCAAAAACACTCTTGGAATTTATACATATTTTTCCTCTATTAAACTTCTGTCTTTGTTAAAAAATAAATAAAATATTTGTTCCTTTCTCTGCCGCTCAGCTGAGATTTCTACAATGTGAAATTAAATCATTTTAACACTTTTTCGTAATCATGGTATTGTTGACAAAATTAAAATTGTGGAATCCTATCGGTAAAAATTTTATCTGACAAATGCAATCAGTATGGCTAAAATGATTCAGAATGAACTTTTTTTACCAAAGGGATTAAGAAATTATGCACTTCAGGAATTAAAATTTTGTCAACAATGCCATGATTATGAATAATGTGTAAAACTAACCAATAAGGTGTTGTAGAAATATCAGTTATTTTGCAAAGACATAAAAAAGTATGTGGCAAACAAGTGGAAGATTTTAATATTTTAAATGCATAAAACACGGCCGTGACGGGGTGTGAATCACTCCCATCTGCTCCATTACCAGTAATGGGACCAGTTTGTAGCTCCGTCTATAAAAAAAAAAAATGATGCAGCTACATTATTGTAGCTAATCTTGTGTGGTTAGATTTATGACAGGTCCACTATTATTGTACCTCACTTAAAAAGAAGAAAGTTATTAATTTACTAGAATATGATGTGACATATATAAAAAAGAGATGTTTAACTCTTATAGACAACCCCCAAAATGTGCTTGCAGAGGGTGACAACCCTGAAAATTCATTTCCACAATGCAAGGTGTCATTCAATAAATTTTATTTTCACCCTAAAAATCACATTATCAACAACCTCCATTCACTACAAATCATGTGACAGACAACAGAAACCATCTTCGTGTTTAACATTTAAAAAATTATGGCAGGTAACATATATTTATGCTGAGTTCGTCTTTGTCGTATCGGGTACATACTTCTTTTCTTTCTTTATATGTAGCTCTGTTCAGTAGTAGGACCACCCGGAAATCCGGTATTGAATATCTTATAATCCAATAATCCAATCTGTACAATGTCAATATATACACTAATATACACACTGAATCAATTGTCTATAGAATTGTCTTTTCAAATGACTATGAAAATAAAAGTTAACAGATAAAATATGGGAGTAGCAACCATTGACCCTCAGACTAGTACTCCTTTTAGTAGAAAAACCCTCTTGGTATGTATCTGGTTTTTGTTTCAATGTCTCTTAGTAGTTTCTTATCATTTGGTAGTACATTCTGTTCAGTCAGAGCTTGACAATCTATTAATAGCTGACAGATTTTCTCTTTATGTTGAAATTCCTTTGTCCACAAATCTGGTGTAGTGGCTCCAACTATCAATGCTTTAATGTCTTCAAATAGCGTTTTCTGAATATTACTTTATGCTGCACATATAATTTCATACTCATTAAGACATCTTGGATCTATATCTGCCACATTAAATTTGGATTTTAAGATTTGTACCATGTAGGTTCCTGTAAGAATTCTAACATTGGTTGCCGCTGACCTGACGTCACTGACAGAGTTTTTAATTCATTATTGTGTCCCATATGTTGTGTGTTTTACCAATTGCTAGCTTTTCTTTGCACAAATATTTGAGCTGCCGTTTGTGAAGCTCTGCTGTATTGGGTAGTGCTCCTAAGAGTAAATGAGTTGCCGCATTTGATGTCTGTTTGGAAGTTATTGAAGCTTTTTTTAAGATATCTGTGTAGAATACATCTAGCTCTGTTATGTCGTTTTGAGTAAGATGGAGAGTTTCCAATCCATATGTTAATCTTTGAGTCACATAAGCTGATAATATCTTATATGCAGTTCTTGGGTTTAAACCGTTCGTTCCTTGCATACCCACTTTGATCAGGGAATACATGCTCCTCCTACATGTAGCTAGGGTATTTCTATCTGAGATGTTTTCTTTGTTTTCATTTTGAGCGGCTCTTATAATACATTGTACCCAGATGTGTTGTTGATTCTGTGAATTGTTTTTCGCCTAATATTAATCGAGGATTGTTTTCACCATTTTCATCTATTTTCATCCAAGGTACATGTTAAAGTACCACAATACGACAAAGACCAATTCAGCCACATTTATTTGAATGCAATTAGAACTGGGAATAAAACCGCTGTAAATCTCCCAGGAAAGACGCCCCATGCAAGCTGACAATTTTGGTTGTTCAGCTTTTAAGAATGCCACACTAATAATTGTACATTGTCCGTGTTTGTACTTTCTGCATTAAACTGTTAACCTCTATAAAAAAATTGAAAAAGAATCCCCTATATGGCAGTATAATTATCCGTCCCCGTATCAAGGAAGGTCATGTGCATGTTTAGAGAGTTGGATCTGCTATACAACAAAAACGCAGATTATCACATGATGGTATTTGTAATTGCTAATTGTATTTATATAGCATTACATATAAATAAAAATATTACTCTTGAAAACAGAACACAAACGAAACGGAAGAATCCGTTTCATGGAAGCTGCCATATTTTTTTGTACTTCGAAAATTCTCGGACTTTTTCAATATTTGACAGAATTTGGCGGGATGTATAAATTATGGATATTTCAGCAGTTGAAGATCGAAATGTTGCACATATTTCTCTAATATGCCCCGATATCGAAGAAGTCATCATTAGAAAAGATCTGGCTATCACAAAAGACGTCACTGCAACAATCAACAGAATTCTAGACGGAACTGTGAGACATACAGAAGTGTTTGTGGCCTTGGCTTTTTAAATAATAATTTTGTAACGGCAGATCAAGCGCATACTCATACATTAACTATAACAATAAACATATAGTAATACATAAAAATAATATAAGTACACCTTAACAGCCTAGTATTGTCCATAGTGCTTACATTACAAGCTAATTTCTTCTTGGGTCCTTAAATTGAAAAGTTACAAATATATTTATGTACCAAATTATGTATACATGTATATTATATCGGTCCTACTTAAATACGCCTGCATACGCCTGCCGTAATAGAAGTACGCCTGCAGTAAAAAAGTGTACGCCTGCCACTATTTGTGACTTATATTTCACCAAGAAATAACTTTAAATAGTAAAACAAACCAGTTTGAACCTAAAAAAAGTGTTTTATTTATTTATTAGACTTTTTCAGCGAACACCTAATGTTAAGTCATGTCCGCATGGACGCGCGTATATACCACGTATACACTGAACAAAATATCTTATATCAAATAAGTTTATGCAGTCCAACATTTTGACGATTTATTTTTTAATTCATTTATTGTATAAAATAATTTACTTTTATTGGAATAAAAAAGTTATTAAGTCTTCCGACTGATGGTTTACAAGAGTTACGAATTCGTATCTATGCATGAACTGCTATAAAAAATGTATTTAATGCGCAAGTACATCAATAATATGAAATTTTACTTTTGTAACAATACATCTATAGAATATATATACAGAATATATAAAATTAAACTTACCCCAAAGTTAAATCCAAGTTGACTGATTTACATTAATAGAGAGGTTGAGATCAGAAACTTGTACTTGTACTGGTACGCGTAGTTAAACGTGCATGTACACGGGTTTACTTGTAGTTATTTGTGTTGAGAATTTTTTCACTTGTACTTGTACGTGTATAAAAGGCGCCAATAAAATCAAAATTAAAAACTAATCAAAATTTACTTAACTAGATTGGTCAGTCGTTTCTATGAAACATATATCATGATTTTTATATTAGCCCCAAAATCTGAAAAAAAAATGATAGCCACTTTTATTATTCAGCTTTTTCATAGGGTAAGAAAATTTTATTTCGTCAGGATTTACAAAGACCTACAAAATAAAAGTTTGAATAAAAATGATGCATCATATCCTAAATTTTATCAATATATCACTCAACATCATTACGAAAGCTGCTTTATGCACAGAAAACTACACGCGCTAGGCCAACTTGTAAACAGCTTTCTAGAAGTTCGTGACAAACTTGTACGTCTCACATAATCACGTGACACACAAGTCCTGATGACGTAGAAGGAAAAATTACACGTTTCACGTACCGGTGCCGGTACAAGTTCTGAATCTCAACCTGTCTATTGTGTAAGAAACATAATCCAATCATCAAGTCATGCTTGATTTTTACTCACCATAATTAACAATTGGTAAATTACCGCTAATCCAATTAATCCAATTAAAATCACAGGTTATGATTTGTGTTCACAAGTGTGATGATTTCAACTTCAACGGAATTTGATGTAATTAGAATAATTAGGACCTCTATAAATAAGATACGATTGTATACAAAATTCAGTTCAATTCTTACATTCAATTTCTAAAGATTGTCCATTGAAAAAGAATCTTGAAGGGTTACGAAGTTGTAGTTCACGATGTCTTCTTACCTATGCGGGATTTGTAGTTTTGAGTGTGACGGAAATAAGAATATTGCATGTGACTGTTGCAACTTGTGGTACCACAAAAAATGTGAAAATTTAAATAGATTAATTTTTTCTTTTTTGAGCAAAACCTCACGTTTTTACGTATGTTCACGTTGCCTTTTGGATAATGACGGCAACTTCGATTATTTAGCAGGCTTGAAAAGGTTAAATGAGAACGGGAATTCCGTTGAGTCAGCAAATTGGAACTTATTTTTATGAGGTTTTTGCCTTCAAAATTTCTGTCTCCAGATGATTTAGAACCTTCTGTCATGGTCACTGACAGTATAGCGACCACTCTTTTGGGTAACAATTCTGATTTTTGGCCAGTGGAGACAACAGGGAATGGCAACTGTCTTTTTAATGCGCAAGTTATACCATGTTGTCAACAATTCACCGTTACAATGAATGGCCTGTTATTCCTCAAAACCTTTATTGAAAACTACAAAAAATACATATTATTCAATCTAAAACTATTTTTACATCATAATACACCATAAAAAATTAATATAATGTATAAATACTAGTATGATGGCAGGCGTATACTTTTTTACTGCAGGCGTACTTCTATCACGGCAGGCGTATTTAAGTACTACCCATATTATATACAGTATATTGACCTTTCAAAATCTCATGAGGTTCTATGGAAAGGTACATGTAAGATCAGTAGTTATCTTATCTTTTTGTTGAGCAGCGTTGGAAGATCAAAAAAATTTTTACTGACTAATAATAATTTCCATTTAAAATTATAATTAAAACGGTTTCAAAAGATTTTCAATTTGTCAGACTAACATTCATGTGCATAAATATTGTTAAGAACTAAATACAGTTTAGTAAGAATTTAAAATAAACATTTGGCAAAACTATTTATGAAATAATTAACTTTTGTAATTTTTTTTTACTAAACTATATAAACTTTTAATTTCAATTATTCTAATAACTGAATGATTTTTTTTTAGTGCAGTATTATACATGTACATGTATATACATTTTTCAAAGTGTCATTAATCTTTAAATTTTATAGAATTCATTTGTAGGTATATGTTCAATCTCATTCTAAGTATCTAACTTGCATGTTTTTTTTCTTTTGTTTTTTTTTTTACACCTAAATGGTTAAATTTTGAATTACATAAAAATCCACATTCCCCTCGATCCCTCGTTCTGGTTCTGGTGTGCACAAGAGTTGGGATTTCAAAATTGTCAATACCTAATCACACATAAAAATACACAAAAAGACATAACACGAAGCACAGTATATATGTTTGGTTGCGCTATAATTCATAGTTGAATCAATGTTATCATAAGTTAATGATAAAAGACTAGGTAGGTAGATATTTAGAGATATTTGTTTATTTATAAGTTACAAAAAGTTAATAATAAAAGACTTGGTAGGATATTTAAAGTTATTTGTTTGCTTGAACTACAAGTCATGGATGTTTATAAATAACCAGTAGTTAAAAAACATAAGACTTGTATAATGTTAACATATTTCAAACATTAAAGCAAACATAATCATTTTCCTCCCTTAACCTGTGTTACATTTTTTAAAAATAAACCTTTGAATGCTTTAATGTTTGAAATACATGTATGTTTAATAGACAGTGACTGTGTTAGAAATTAGTGGTAGACAGATGGACCGAGTCTTTATAAATCTGCATCGATGAAGACCGATTGTCTACGTAAAATTTCTGACCTAGTTTTTTTGTTTGAAACCTATCTTCGTTTACCTTTTTGCGGTTGTGTAAATAATGAGGATAACTGTGTTACTATTTTTACGATGACCAGGTATTATTATTCGCATAGGGGTGCCAGTAATTGTCATTTCGAAATACCCTAAAACGTGGCGCTACTGGTTTACCATTTTATTAACATTCGAGCATTATATATCGGGTATAGATACCAGTTACCGTAGTTTCGTACTTTGAGTTTTTCGTTACCGGTAACTATTTTTTTTACTACATTAGGTCCTACGTGAATGCAAGGCTCACCACACTGGGCAAAGTGGGTGAAAAAGTCGCCCTGTTATTTCCCTTAAGTCGCCCGATTGTTCACACATGATACTTGTATGTCTGGTCCAAATAATTCATCCAGACTACCACATTATCAGTAAATATGTAATTCCAATAAAAACTGCAAAGAATTTGCATATTTAACATTTTTGAGACGATTTACGTGTTTCAAATAGATACACACCATTTGTTTATTTCTAGATACATCTAATTACCGGAAGTGAACATCGAAGAAAAGCCCACAATTGTATATAGTTTGATAAACAAACACTTTTAATTGGTTTCAAAAATGAATTTTTTTCAAATTATATTAAATTTATCTATTTTCTTTGATAAGTTATATATGAGCTGCAATTAAAAGAATTAAGATATATAGTCATAATTGACATCCTGATAATTTAAGTACCGTATTTAGGGTCGTATTGTCCGCGGTCTTTTTCTTTTAATCTAAGTTGGAAAGGAATGGTGCGGATTATACATAAATACAGACTCAATAAAGTGTGTTTCGTCCCGTTCAATGTTGTCAATGGCGGTCGCCATTTTGTTGTTGTGTTATATGCAGTATTTTCGTACTATTCTAACATGATTCTTTTACAAACTTCTATATAAATACGTTGTAATGATATTAATTTTTACTTAAATTATTTCTCGTAATGTTATAATAATTATATAGGACGAATTAAAATTAAAACGGATACGAAAATAGCGGATGTGTAACCTGTATTGCGTACAATGCAAATGGCGTCGTTATGTAACCTCAAATGTTTGAAGATCGATGTTTTGATTGCAATCATTAAGGGATTAAAATAAAACGTGTTATCTTTTTTGTTTTCTTTGTTTTCATTGATAAATTAAAGTTGACAAATTGTTTTGGGTTCGAAATGTGTGAGTATCCGTTTTAACAACCATCAAAATAGATGCTATGAGAATGCACTATTTTGTATTTAATTTATTACAATCACTAGAAATGAATAAAACTATATTCATAAATGATATTTCAAGAGAGAATAAATTACATATAACAGTAAAAAATTGTTTAAAAAGCGTGACAAAGTCGGACTCGATGTCTTCATCTTGAGACATTTTTTGAAATTTTTTACGTGCGGATTGTACATGCATATACGAATTTTTCCCCAATTTTCTGGCCCAAGAAAGGGGTGCGGACAATACGTAAATGCGGACTATACACAGCTTTTTACGGTAGTTGGGTGTCCCATGAAGCAATTTCCCAAGTCAAAAAGTTTAGAAACAAATCATGAACAAACCATCTTCAAATGACTTTCAAATCATTATTCAGTGATTTCTTAAAGTGATTTGTTAGTGATTCAATAACAAATTACAACCAAATCACTTTAGGACAAATTCAGTATAAGAGATTTGTTAGTGATTTGTTTTCTCAAAGCAATTTGAAAGTGATTTCTGGTGATTTGTTAGTAATTTATTTGTTATGCCTAACTAATTGGAGACTTCCTGTAAGCCATTTTCTGGTGGGAAAGTCATACACAATTTGGAGAAGCAAACTTCAAGACTTTTAAAATGTATACTTAAATCTTATTAAAAGATGTAAAAAGTAAGTTAATTTAGCTAACTTTAATTAAAAATTTATATTATTTAAGTATAGTTCACATTATTACACTTTTTAATGTTAAGGTAATGGAGAATAATGCATTTATTATTCTGCATGAGCTAGACTAGTTTTATATATATATGAAAAAAGTGAAGTAGCCTAGCTTCCATGGTGTTGCTGTATATATATATATATACAGCAACACAATGGAAGCTAGGCTACTTCACTTTTTTCATGCTTAAGAGAGTTACTCTTTATCAACATGATCAATTTTAACATAATAATATATATCCACATGTACACAGAAGCAGATAATAAAGCAAGATTTATATCTCTTATGTCAAAAATATTCAAATGGACTTGTGGCAAGACTAATGATCCATCTATATGCTATTAGTTTTAATTATTTTGACTTTGTTTTTGTCCATTTAATTGCCAGGTTTGGTGTGATTTTTATTCATATTCAATTTGATGTGATTTGCTAGTGATTTTATTCAGTTGTTTACCATGATTTGATAGTGATTTGACAGTGATTTGATAGTAATTTGACAGTGATTTGGTAGTAATTTGACAGTGATTTGGTAGTAATTTGACACCGATTTGATAGTGATTTGGTAGTGATTTGGTAGTGATTTGCTAGTAATTCATATTTGATTTGTTAGTAATTTGTTAATTATATTTTCCAGGTTTAGTGTAATTTGTTAGTCATTTGTTAGAGTGATTTGATAACTAATTTGCATGTGAATTTGCATCACTTTCAAATCACTACCAAATGACTGATTTCTTACCGATTTGAAAGAGTGATTTGTTTCAGGTATTTTTTTACTTGTGTTGGTTTCAGCACAGCTTTGTGCAAGTGGATGTGTGCTGAACGAAAGAATTATTTCTGGGTTTATGTAACGTTATTCTATGTATCTTCTTTTGGACATTTTGCCCAGATAAACATGGCATGTTCATACCAAACATTTAAGAATATTTATGATGTATACAACAACTTCATATGTGATGTTTATGTCTAAACCTATAAAATTATTTTTAGTTGCATTTAAAAAAAAAATTGTTAATACCTTGTATGGATACAAGTACTGAAGTAGATAGAAAAATAGTAGCTATGTCTGAGCATTTTTTCATTGATTAATGATAACAGTTAAGTGCTGTTTGATGTTATTGCATACCATGAATAGTAATGAAAAAGAAAGAAAAAAGTGAAGAAAAAGAAAAAACTGTGTTACTTATGGTTTAAATACACAAGAGAAATAATCCTGAAAATCCACAATGATAAAAAATTTGATGTAAAAAGAAAAAAAGGATGTATCGACTCCGAAATTAATTATTTGTATTGTCCCCTGAATTTTTCCTACTGTCTCCCTGAAGTCTCCCTATCAGGGCCTAACTTCTCTCTGTTTGGCTGCCAGAGAGAAAAGTCAATTCTCCTAATTGTTTAGAGTGTGGTGACTCCTAAGAATGATTAAATATTATTTTGATAAATTATAATAAAATTTAATTTGAAGGTGTGTAAAACGTAGATAGGAAAATCTGTATATTGTGCTGTTGAAATTGCGAAATTACTGAAATATTTTCCTGGGGCTAAACCAGGAAAGAAGACTTGGTCTATGTCACTTGCTGTAGGTCTATGAAAGTTTCAAAATTTATAGTCCTATTGTTTATGAGATCCAAAATGTTAATTTCTAACACTGCAGTGACGTGTCCTAATCTTTTATTGCTGTATGGGCAAAACTGTTTTTGCTACATAGGGTTTAAACAATAAAATTTAATTCCTTGATTAATACAAAGTTTTTACATAATATTCTGGTGCCTTACCATGAAATATATTAAAACAAATAATTCTGAGCTGACTAACTACGTGTTGTACTCTGTCTAGTATAGAAAGCATGTTGACACTGTCATGTCTAGAGCAGTTAATACACTGTACTAGTTCTTTGTCCTAATTTTAGAGCAAATCTCACAACCCGGTTTCAGAGCTCCAGATAAGCTGCGTATTTGCGTTATTACGCAATTAAATTTTCAGAAAACCCAATTATTTTTATTGCTTTGCGTTGCAAAACGCAATATCAAAGGTCTAAAACCCAATCAATTTTTAGAAACATGCTTAATTCACTCAATGAGTGCATAAAATTGTTCAGTGATTGCGTTAATTCATTCAAATAAATACACAAAGTTGAGTAATTACGATCCCATTATTTCACAACGTAACAACCGAGGTATTCCGAATGTAATGTCTATTTCATGCAGCATACGGTACTCCAGGTATGGAGATTTATTTCACAAGAAGAGATGCATGTTCCCTGTTAAATATAAATACTTTTCTTCCAAAATTTTATTTATGGTTAGAACCAGTCTAGTATTTTGTTGTTGGCACCATGAGAGGTCATTATCCTTTTGGATGGCTTGTGCAAAAGTAACAGAACGGGCGAGACATCAAAATTTTGTATTAAAACAATCTTTCTTTCACGTAAAATTTCATATATGGGGCATTACATATATAATGCTAAATTACATAAAAATGGAGATAAAAGTATACGTGTCCACGGACTTTTTTCGGGGATTTTACCTTAAAGTTTAAGAATGGTTTTTCTACTTTCATTTCAATGTTGTGGTCACATTGTACCACATTAGACACTTTAGGAAGTGCTTCCACTGTAAAGACATTGACTGGAAAAAAATATATTCTTATTCTACAGTAATGCCATACCTTTCAAAATATACAACTCTTAAGCAATAGCAGTTATAAGCAAAAGCAGAAACAAAAGAGAAAATTGGGACTATTTTTTCACCCTGCCATGTTTTGAATTCATTCCATGGATAGGATAACAACCCCATGCTGAATAGAAGTGGAAGAAAAAGGGCTTCCCTGACATCCACCAAGCCAAACAATACTATATCTATATACAACTATCTTACAACTAACACTAACAACGCTGTCAAAAAACTGTTAGATGAAATGTTTAAGGCTAACGGCCCTGTCAAGGACAATTAATGAAATGTATTGAGAACTATTAATTAGCCTAAGAAATGTGTATGATCCAATGAATTACAGGTTATAGGTTAATAAAACTTGACATTCAGCAGTGCTAGCTTTGCCCTATAATCAATAAAAATTACAAAACGGACTTTGACCCAATTTTTTATTGTTAATTATTCATAACTTTGTGACAGAGCTGATCTGTAATAATTTTATTGGAGTGCACATATAGATTAGAAATGCTGGCTGTCCATTAATTATGAATAGACCTGTGTGCTCTCATTTAACTATTGTCTATAAGTAATATTGACCTCCAGATAGTTTCCATTGTCAAAGGTACAATATTTTTGTTGTGTTATTTAAGATGTATGTCGTGGTCCAATGGAAGATCTATGCTCTCTGCACAATACATTCAAATGTTTCTGTAGTTGCTGCAAAACCACAAAAAGTTATCTACATGTATAAAACCATAGTGAAGTACATTTTTGTCAGCTTAAAAAAAACCCATTTCAATAAATTTTAGATGGGTGAAAAACCCAATTAACTTATTTTGGAGTGGGTAAAAAAAATGATAAAAGTGATATATAAAAAAATACCCAATGAAATAAATTATATGATGGGTAAAAAACCCAATTAAGAAAATCTTATCTGGAGCTCTGCCTGTTTGTAATAAAGGTAGTTCTTTAGCCAAACCTGCCCCTAAACTACTGCACCATGCCGAGCTTGTATAATCAAAGTAACAGAGACTTACAGCTGTTGAGAGAATTCTTGGCCTGAGATCCAGACACTTCACATTTCTATACTGTTCACTTTTGTTACAATATTTGAAGCTAAATTTTCAAGATAAAAATACTTATACTATTTGATGTATTGAAGGGATTAAAGCTCTTTAAAAACAAACTTTTCACTTACAGGATGTAAAACTAATTTTTTTTTTCAATCTTTTCGTTTTGTGAGGAAACACTATAAATTCCTTAGCATTTGGTAATAATTTTACCAGTTCTGAAGGTACTGTAAAAGTGTTAAAATAATCAAAACTAGTTTTTTTTTTAGCTCACCTGGACCGAAGGTCCATGTGAGCTTTTGCCATCACTTGGCGTCCGTCGTCCGTCGTAAACTTTGTCAAAAATCTTCTCCTCTGAAACCACTGGGCCAATTTTTTTCAAACTTGGCCACAATCATCCTTAGGGTTCTTAGTTTCAAGTTTGTACCCAGGGTGTTGATCAACAGACAAATATGGCCGCTGTTACTAATAATAGAACATGGGGGTCAACACAGGTTTTTGATCATTATCTCAAAAATTATAATATTTACATATAATATTTATAATAATTACATTAAGGTCTACAATAGTTGCTATTAGTGTGAAGTTGTGTATTGGGTTCTTGTAGGAGTTATTGCCCTTTATTGACAATTTTTGACAAAATTTTTGGTATTTACAATATAACCTGAAAACTTTACGAGGTAGAGTGAAACTGTAAATGGCAAAAATGATGAGCAATAAAAGCCCTACAATTCACTTGGTTGGTCTGAAATAGTCAAATGACTCCTTATATGAGTTATTGCCCTTAAATGGCAATTTTGTATGAAATTTTCCGTTTTTTTGTCCTGTAACTTTAAAACTATAACAGCTAGAGTAAAACTGTAAATAGCAAAAATGATCAGCAGTACAAGCCCTACAAATTACTATATAAGTCTGAAATTGTCAGATGACTCCTTATAGGAGTTATTGCCATTGAATTTCAATTTTTTATGAAATTTTCCATTTTTGTCCTGTAACTTAAAAACCATAACAGGTAGAGTGAAATTATAAATTGCAAAAATGATCAGCATTAAAAGCCCTACAATTCACTTAATTGGTCTGAAATTGTCACATGACTCCTTATAGGGGTTATTGTCCTTAAATGACAATTTTGTTATGAAATTTTCAATTTTTGTCCTGTAACTTGAAAACTATAGCAGCTAGATTGAAACTGTAAATTGCACAAATGATCAGCAATAGAAGCCCTACAAATGATTGCTTAGTCCAAAATTGCAAGATGACTTTTTATAGGAGTTATTGCCCCTTCATTATGAATTTGGACAAATGAACAGTTTTTTAATTATAAATTAGTCTATAACACACCTACTAGTAGATTAAAACTGTAAATTTCTAAAGTACCCTAAAGGACAATGCCTACAAACCATTTAATTTTCAGAAATTGTCTGATGGCACCTTGTATGAGTTATTGTATTTAACAAAAATTTTTGAAGAAATGTTTAGTTTTTGCACAGTAACTTAAAAGCTATAACAACTAGACTGAAACTGTTAATTTCAAAAATTTAAATATAGTTGAAGTCATTTGGTTCCAGGTAAGCGATTACAGGCTCCTGGGAGCTACTAGTTTTTTTGTATCCTAGGTCTTAAATATTGCCATGGTTTTTTTTGGATAATTTTCATTTTCTTTTATATTTTTCAGAAATAAATTTGATTTGGTTGACTATCTGAACTTTATTTTTTTGCATGCAGTGACTTGTGTTATTTTCAGATTTGTTAGTTTTTCTATATTTTTGTAAAAGTTCATCTCTTTCTTTTATAAAATTTAGTATCTGAGTTGGAATACAAGTCAAATCGGCCCACGGAAAAATCGCCCCGTCAAAAATGCCCCCACTTTTTGCAAAAACGCCCCCACCTTTTACAAAATCGCCCCACTCAGCAAAATCGCCCCCACATTGAGCAAAATCGCTCCATTTACAAAAATCGCTAATTACAGTAGTACACAATTATTTATATTTTTTTGCCTTTGATTATATGTTAATATATAAGGTAATCATAAATATGTGCTCTTTCTTCTGTCTTATTAGAATCTTGTATGTTCAAAGTTTTTAATTGTTGTTCTTTTTATAGGAAAACATCAAGGCACGACAACAACAATTTAATTTTTTTTATTATAGCAGAAAACAAGATAACAAACAATGGGTACAAACAAATCTTTGATTTTTTAATCATAATTACAGAAGAATTATATATAGTTCCTACCGAAAATCTTTACGGTAATTAGGATACTTGTAATAATTTAAGCAAAATAACGACATAATCTATCATTATTAACAAAACATTTCTAATTTTTAATCAGTGACAATATAATCCTAAAAGGAGTAAATATTTGTACAACTTAACAATTTTATACTGTATATTATTTTTTGTAAGTGGGGCGATTTTGCTGAAGGTGGGGGCGTTTTTACAGGGTGGCGATTTTGCAAAAGGTGGGGGCGATTTGACCAGCTACCCTCAGTTGTCATCCAGGGTCCAGAGTTTTGTTTTACCCTGATTTCCTAGGAGCACAATATCTAAAACATCTGTGAATAGTTTTCGGAAACAGTTCAAATTTTCATATAACAATATAGCAATAAAATGGATGAAATATAGAACGAATAATCATACCCTTGCATTTTTGTTTATGTCTACTAGCTCTGAAACTTTTGAGAAATCAGAAACAGTATTACAATATCAGTGTACAGAGCACAGTATGAAATAATAGATCCATGCAATACATCACATGTAATACATGTATAAATAGATCCATGCAATACATCACATGTAATACATGTATGAATAGATCCATGCAATACATCACATGTAATACATGTATAAATAGATCCATGCAATACATCACATGTAATACATGTATAAATAGATCCATGCAATACATCACATGTAATACATGTATAAATAGATCGATGCAATACATCACATGTAATACATGTATAAATAGATCGATGCAATACATCACATTTAATACATGTATAAATAGATCCATGCAATACATCACATGTAATACATGTATAAATAGATCGATGCAATACATCACATGTAATACATGTATAAATAGATCCATGCAATACATCACATGTAATACATGTATGAATAGATCCATGCAATACATCACATGTAATACATGTATAAATAGATCCATGCAATACATCACATGTAATACATGTATAAATAGATCCATGCAATACATCATATGTAATACATGTATAAATAGATCCATGCAATACATCACATGTAATACATGTATAAATAGAACCATGCAATACATCACATGTAATACATGTATAAATAGATCCATGCAATACATCACATGTAATACATGTATAAATAGATCCATGCAATACATCACATGTAATACATGTATACTGTTATCACTGGAAGTTGCTTGTTTTATCAACATCAGTTATGTGTAGCCCTTAAAGTTTACTGTTTTATACTGTATTGAATGGTAAACATTGATTGATTGTGATTAATTTGCAAGATACAAAAATATTGAAAGGTTCGCATATGAAATAGGTATGTATGTACTCTGTACCTTAATGTCACTGGTTTCTATTAAAGATGGAAGGTATATTGAGGAAGAACTGATTATTGTTCAACTCAGTTATAATAGTTATGAAAATGACACTGGTAACTTACAGCAACTATTGTGATTGGCCAATAAAACATGAGATATAATGTTCGAGTACTAAAACTTATTGGAAAGGTATTTATCAGTGTCTGTCATTACTTGTAATAGTACTTTGGCCAATATAATATATGCATGTAAAACTAATTGCTCATTTTCATATTTACCATTTTTAGGTGATGAGCAATCAGGATTCTGATCCAAATTCTGAAGAGGAGCTACCGGAGATATTCACTTCAAGAAAAACAATGAACTCAAATGACGTAATAAATTTGGACGATGAACCAGAATGTACAAAGATGGTTACAAATGATAAACCTCACACTGGTGACAAAAATCATCGAAGGATTCCATACAGTAAAAATGATTTTCTCTCAGACAGTTCTGATATTGATAATGATGTTGAAATTCTGGAGCCCCAATCTCTGAAAGACAGGTTATTAGAAAAGCAAGTTGGGTCAAGTAATGGTAGTTCTGTGTTTTATACTAGTGGGTTAATTGATTTGAAATTAAATCAGTTCCCGCTACATAAAAACAGTGACTTCACTGAGAGGGTTAAAGCATTAGAAGCTGATCCTTGTGAAGCAGAAACAAATTTGTACAGTGTTAAAATATCAGATATTGTTGAAAAGACATCACAATTGACTAAACCTGCTAGTGAAGAAGATTCATGTATGCTGGACTCCTTACCTAAAATAACAATGTCTGAAAAGGCCTGCAAACGAAAGAGGACCCCGGAGGAAATAGAGGAGAAAAAAAAGCAAGCACAGGTAGAATGCATAATAATCATCAACCATATATGCACACTGTTACTGACATTTTAGTCAGTTCGTGAAAATCTTTTGGGAGTTCTTTGTGTGCCTGTTGTGGACATTTTCTGTCCCTATAGGTTATTAGTTACACCAGTGTTCCAGAATAACAATTCACAATATATTATTTTTGTAAATTTTATTTTCATATTATATTAATATCTGAAACTGACAAATATTGGAGGTCACCACAAATATTAAGCTGTTACCGGCTAAATCTGTGTCAAATACGGCACTGTGTTTTAATGCAGATGTTTTTTACATCACAAAGCATGTGAAAAAGTGATGTTGATATGTTGTATATCTTTGTTTGCCTTTTATTGTGTTGGAACAAATGTTGACCTCTGTCATAGAATTCAATTCACTGTAAACAATGTTGCTATTTTTAAATTGGATGCTGCCTAAGTATATAGGATGTGATGTTCCCTAGAGTTAATGGTAAGTAAAACTAGGGTACATCTCTATGATTTAGCAACACCCAGGTTTAAGGGCTTTGCGTCACTAACCAGTCAAATTCCAGGAACACTAAATAATTGGCAGTATTAAAAGTTCATTTACAAGGTACCGTTTTTTTGTTTGTTGAAAGCTGCAGAAGACACTTAATGAAATATATATATATATCATGTCAAATTGTAAAAGTAATGCATTTTCATGCCAATTCCTGCTTCAATAATGTCCTTGAAAGATTTTAAGTAAGTGGCAGCTTACTGAAGTACTAGTACATTTTATGTATTCAGCACTTTTGTGACTTTTTCGCCAAACATATACGCTATGTCATAAACATATCAAAATCTTGCGTTATTTAAAAATATTGGAGTGGAACCTGATGCTCCAAAGGGTAAGCTTTTACTGCATCATTAACAACAGCCATTGTTTTTTCCTATAGATATGTAGGAGTAACAGGTAAGGCAGTTTTGGGACATGAAAAAAGAACCTATTGAATTTATTGTATGGTATAGACTGTGACACTTACACATGTACCTAGCAAGCTCATAATGTTGACCATAAAATTACTTAATAGTAGATATAAATTTGCCTTGCCTGTACCTTGCCCCAAAAAGTTTGTGTAAAAAGCAAACATCTTAAACTTTGTAAGTTGGGGAACATCTAGAGTAACTAATAATTATCTCTGTCAAAGAATGGGAAGTTCATGATAGGAAAATTAAAATAATTCCCAACCTAAGTCTGTATGGTATAAGTCAGTAAATCTGCTATTTTTTAGTCAAAGGATGTCATTAAATATGACATGTACATGTACCTGTTTTAGATAAAGAAAGAGGAAACTGAAAAAAAGAAATTAGAAAGAGAAAGAGTGCAACTGGAAAAGAAAAAGAATATTCAGATAAGGAAATTAGAAGGAGAAAGGAAAAAACAAATGGGAGCATGGAATCAGTCTTTAGAGGTACAGTAATGCTGGAATTTTCTATTATTCACCATCTAGTTCAGCCTAGCACCGACTTAATGGATGTCTAAATTTACTGCCCAGAAACTGTTTAAAAGTTTACTGATTTCCTATTCCAAGGTATTGATAGCCTTCGTCATATTTAGAACTTTCTGTCTGGAATTTTGGTGATAAAAGCTCTTTAACTACATGTATTTGGACTTTTAATTTATTTGTTTTGAGTTATCAAAGACAAGTCTTGATTAGATGAAACATGCATCATACATATTTGTTAGTTTATTTGAAATCTTACAATTGTATATGCATGTAAGATATCACAATACAAAATATAACACAAAAGGATTTGGAAACCAGCTGAAATAGCTTATATTAATCCATCTCCTAAATAAATATATGTCACACTAAGTAAAATCTCATAAGGGTTATTTGCATGCTTGTATAACATATTTTTATTTATGGTATATTGAAGATATTTTATTCATTTTAGAGAATATACATTTTTAGCTCACCTGACCCAAAGGGTCAGTGTGAGCAATTCTCATCACTGTATGTGTTGTCGTCATTGTAAACTTTTCACATTTTAATCTTCTTCCCCAAAACCACTTGGCCAATTGGAACCAAACTTGGCAGGAATGTTAATTGGGTGGTTCTTTACAAAGTTTGAGTTTTTGGGGCTGATCAAATATTAAACATGGCTGCCAGAGCGATTAATGCATTCTGATTGGCTGAATTTCAAAATTCTTCTCATAAACCGTTTGGCAGATTGATTTGAAATATTGCAGATATGTCAGGGTTCACCACAGAAAATAATTCAAGGGTGGAGGAACCGTACTCGTCAGACATGTCGATTCCCTAATACCAACTGAATGCAAAAAATAAATATATAAATATTCACCATATGTTTTTAATGTTTTTTTATCCAGCATTCTTAGATGGTAAATGTTCAACATTTATTATTCAATAAATTAATTTCTTTCCATATTTGTGAATAGATTAATTAATTGAAGAGCTTACAAAACTTGCCCTACACCTTATCATAGTCTTTCTTTTGGTTAATAAAATACAATTTTGCATTTCCTTGCAGTGTAATTTGGGATTGGATATGGGTTATTATCTTATCATGGTGAAAACCCTCTACCCTTGACACTTTTTATATTTTCTAAAGAAGTATTTGATTTCTTTGTCCACAATAATTTCCTTTTTTAAAAGAAAATTTCAGTACTTCCATAAAAAAAATTGTGCATCCAGAGACATGCAATTATATGTCTCTGGTGCAACTGACCTTGGATTACTGAAATTAACATACAGAAGAATTGCTGTTTTTATTTTGTGACTGAATTGATCTCAGTTTCATAAAATGTCAATTAAAATGTAACAAAGTCAATAAAATGTTCACATGTAATATTATAAGTTTAATTCTTGTTTATATCCGTTTTTATTATGATGTGGACTCGGGATCCATGTAACGCTTCTAGATGCAATTGTACGCATGTTTTCAGTTCTTGCCACACTATTTCAACCTCAAACGCATCCCTGGTCGCGTAGGTTGAAGCTATCGTATGCGTACGGATTTCCGTCTAGTTTGTTCCGTCTCAGATGCGTTATTAAATATTCTCACAAATGGCGATCGATATGTTACCTGTGTTTCTTCATCCGATTATCCACAGTTAACAATCACTCGGGCGGAAAATATGCTTAATTAGGATGTTTATTTAACAATAAATGTGTCAGGGCTGATGGTCACCCTTTATAGTTTAAAATTAAGCGATGGTAATTACACTCGTGGTTTAAAAAGTGAAACCGAGAATGTGATAATAATTGAGTCGTGGCGTACATGGATTTTAAAGTAGCGCTTGGAAATGAAGCGTGGCGGGGAAAAATCAAGCGTGGCGGCCCTCCACGCTAAAACAGCCTGTGGTGAACCCTGTATGTACCTTAGATGGTCCTCTACAAAGTTTGAGTTTTTAGTGCAGATCCAAAATCCAAAATTGCTGCCATCGCAGGACATAGTTTAACATAGAACCCTATGGGAAAAATATACAAACAACTTCTTTTCGGAAACTGTTCCACACAATGAAGCCAAATTATGAAGAAATGAAGGTTGGATAGTTATCTTAATATTTTGAGTTTTTGGAGCCAATTGCAAATTCAACATGGCTTCCAGGGCCACTAAAGCGCTCTGATTGGCTGAATTTCAAAATTCTTCTTCTCATAAACCGTTTGGCAGATTGATTTGAAATATTGCAGATAAATACCTTAGATGGTCCTCTACAAAATTTGAGATTTTAGTGCCAATCCAAAATCCAAGATGGCCACCATCGCAGGACTTAGTTTAACATAGGACCCTATGAGAAAAACATATAAACAACTTCTCAGAAACTGTTCCACACAATGAAGCCAAATTATAAAGAAATGATGCTTGGATATTTATCTTATTATTTTGAATTTTTCAAGCCAATTGCAAATTGAACATGGCTTGCAGGGCCACTAATGGGTTCTGATTGGCTGAAGTTTCAAAAATCGTCTTTTTACAAACCGCATGCAGATTGATTTGAAATATTGCATAAATGTACCTTAGATGGTACTCTACAAAATTTGGGTTTTTTGTGACAATCCAAAATCCAAGATGGCCACCACCATGGAACACAGCTTAACATAGGACCCTATGGGAAAATCATACAAACAGCTTCTGTTCCATACAATTAAACCAAATAATGCAGGAACTTGCAAGAGCTGCACATGCGTTCTCATTGGCTGAAATGTCAAAATTTGTTTACTCACAAACTTTTTTGCAGAAGAATATGTGATATTGTGTGGTCCTCTAATACAAGAATGCTGCCCCATAGAACATCACTAACCTATGAAAAAACATAAAATGGCTTTTTCTCAGTAACTGTCCTACAAATTGCTGCGGATTGGAAATTCAACATGGCAACATTCATAGAAACAGCATCTTCATGTAATATCAAAATTTTCAAGAAAAGTAATGTCTCTTAAAAAAATTTGTGTAAGTCAGGTGAACGATACGGGCTCTTAAGAGCCTCTAGTTAATTAAATAAATCATAATGTAGGTTTGAGATATTGAGACATTGAAAGTTTGTGTGGAAAACCGATACCTTTGCTGAATTACATGTATATGCAAACTTGCCCTCAGTGGTTTCAGAGAAAAAGACAATAATGATATATAGACACAAATGTATGAAAATAGGTCACATGACCCATCGGGTCAGGAGAGCTAAAAAGCCAAACCTTTAATACGTCTTTCTACATTATGTTGTACCTCGATTTACATTATGTACGTAGTATTGTTATTTTTAGTTCATCAAGATTGTATTGGATCCTCACTTGATAAATGATTGTGGATTGGGGGCTGCCATTTTTAGAGCAGGGGAGGATCTAAAGGTTCCATGTATCACAGAGGAACAAGGTTTACCGTTTACTATTACTTGGAAAAGAACTGTTACAGAATGGGTTGAGACAGCCTCACAGGTACCAGTATAAGGCCATATTATATTAAGGTTTCCAGACCACAATTGACCACATGATCATATTTGGTGTTCTGGATGTCCATTGTTTTTTAATGTAGCAGTCCTTGGTAATGTTAGACAAACGTCAAACAATACTATATTTTAACTTTTTTGCTCAAAACTGTTAACAGTGACTCAAAGTAAAACAATATATTTAATTTATATCATTAATTAACAATACATTGATTGAATAGCTGTATTTCTTGATTGAAAAATAAAATTAAGCGTCGTCTTCAATTATGGGTCAGATACGTAAATTTTTATGAAACATTTATGTATTTTCATGTAGTGTAATATTTGCAATGTAAACACATCCCATTTTGTATTATTGATATCAAAACTTTTTGCATGTGGGTACATTTTACACAAATATTCTGGTAAATAAGCCCAACACAAGAATATCCAGTTTACAGTTAATTACTGCTTTGATGTTTGATTGTATGTGTCCAACAAAATGTAATTGTAGAGTGTTAAGAATTTTTAATTATACAACAGAAGCCAAATGGCAACTATAGTTCTTAGTGTACAGGAATGACTGGGGCGAAATTAGATTAGTAAGAACTGTCAACCAAGTTTCAACTAGTTAAAAGAGCCATATGTATCCAGCTAAATCTAAATAAATAAATTGTTTATAATACTGATTTTTGATTGGATAGAAAATATTTTCTATTAAAGGATGGAGGAAAAAAATTTCTTGTAATTTTTATATTACATACATGTAATATATTACTCCACA
Organism: Limnoperna fortunei; assembly: GCA_944474755.1. Classification (NCBI taxonomy): domain Eukaryota; kingdom Metazoa; phylum Mollusca; class Bivalvia; order Mytilida; family Modiolidae; genus Limnoperna; species Limnoperna fortunei. Next base: position 82,082,580 of record OX104117.1, on the reverse strand, counting down.
GAACACTGACAGTTTGTGTATTCATCTTTTTTTTTAAATGTAACATAATACACATTAAATTGTTGAATTACCTACAAAAACTGTTCTCCAGCGCCTTTTGTTTAATTTTATTTGCAATTATTCTAGATAATTAAATGTTTTTTATTTGTTGCTTTAACAAACAGGTGGAAGCCATGAAAAAGGAAATTGTGGAAGATACATCTTTAAATGTGATACCAGTGTCGGATTTTGTACAAATGGTTGAAAATTACAAGCTAGTAAGTTCTTTATTTCGCCTTGTATTTTTTTTAATTTCATAAAATGTACACTATAAAATAACTAATGTCAACATGACAAATGTGGCTAGTACAAAATTTCACCATCACCAATAATATGGCAGACAACAATATGGCAAGGACAAACTGGCATCATCCAAAGCAAACCTGTCAGAATATGGGTAGGACGAAATCTCTTTAGCCCAAGCAGACTGTCAGATGTGGCAAAAAAGAGCCTAGGACAAAATCTCAACAGCCCAAGCAGACTGTCAGATGTGGCAAAAAAAGAGCCTAGGACAAAATCTCAACAGCCCAAGCAGACTATCAAAAAAGTGTCTACTACAAAATATCATCACCCTAATAACAGATATGACAAATTTAATCTTTAACTCTTCTTAAATTTGATTTATCCCAGAGATGCAGATATTTTTTTTACCCTAAATTGGGGCCTGCAACGTAGACAGTTTTTCCAGTCCTATCAACTTTTTGCACGACTAACATTTTTACCATTCTTTATATCTGGATTTCCCATAGTACAGCTGTAGAGGCCAGTCTGTCTTGCTTAGAAAAAATGTGTTTAAATGTAAATATTTTTTCTTGACAGTAGTATTTTCATTGCAAACCAGTGTCATTTTCTCTTTGATTATTTGAAGAAGAAGGTGTATACTGTTTTACTCTTGTCTGTCCGTCCATTCGTACTTCCGTACGAATTTCCGTCAAGCTTTTCTCAGAAACCATACATCAGAACAATTTGAAATTTGGCAGGGTGGTTCAGTATCACAAGTTGTACGTCCTAATCGACTTTCAGACCTGTCGGACAACTACTTCCTGTTTGCGACTGGGCCGATATGAAAATGTGTTAACATGAGTATGAAAATTTCCGTCAAACTTTTCTCAGAAACCGTACACAAGAACAATTTGAAATTTGGCAGGGTAGTTCAGTATCACAAGTTGTCCTAAGCGAATTTTAGACCTGTCGGACAACTACTTCCTGTTTTGGACCATACTGGGAGGGTTCCCAGTGCTCGACCCACAGAGCAGCCCAGCGCGTCCCTGGGTGGCGGATAGGGAGACCCTCTCGTTGGGGGGTTGTCAGGTCATAATACGGAAAGTCTGACCGTGGACCGTAGTGGGTTACGTGTTTGGAGAGTGCCACGCTCCTTGCACGATAAAGACCCCTTTTTTTAAAATTCGAAAAAGAGTAGGCTCATTGTAGCCGCTACAAAAGGCTAAATTTTCCGCCCCTACCCAAAACTCCATACTTTTCCAGTGGCAGTCAAAATTGTATTCCCTGTGACCCATCCCACCCACATTTTCCGTTGATTTATCGTTTGTTAACTTGTTCCCGTCCTGAATATAGCTGAAATACTGCTCGCTGGACATAAAGCAGACATCCAATCAATCAATCAATGTTTTTGACTGGGCTGTTATGAAAAAGTGTTAACACGAGTATGAAAATTTACGTCAAGCTTTACTAAGAAACCGTACATTAGAACAATTTGAAATTTGGCAGGGTGGTTAAGTATCACAAGTTTTACGTCCTAAGCGACTTTCAGACCTGTGGGACAACTACTTCCTGTTTGGGACTTCCTTTAGCGGGGGCATCCGTGTCCCATGGACACATTCTTCAATTTTTTTAAAAACTGTCAGTTAGAAATATACAGAGTAACACTGTACGTGAATTGTAGGCATTTCTGTTGTTTTACTTTATCCTTTTCCGATCCGCAAACTATGAATTTAATAGTCCCACGAAATGTCTTTTTTCATCTAACAAAGAAAATTGTTATATAGAAAATAAATCAAACCACTGTATATTATATTTCTGATAAAATACTCCAGTACATTTTTGTTACTTTGTCTTGGTATTCGTTGGAATTTCAGTTTCATTTCTTGTTTAATTTATGCTAACTTTTGGGAACTGTTCAACATTTTCGTCTTGCCAGGTGAGACAAATGTCATTTTCCATCCAGGTGTTAACATTTGACATTTTGCTTTTATCATTGTAAGTTTAAGCCAACGGTTCATCAAATTCGGTCCAGAGGTAGCTTATGATGAGTACTTGACAGTCAGTCACCTATTACCTTACATTGACATAAATTTTACGGTGCAATGACTGCACTAAAGTTTTATTTATTATGACAGCTCCTCAGTTACCATGCATGGCAGGTTGACAATATTTGGTGTATAGATTAATTATGAACAGTACATGACAGTCTGGCAGGTGTGACCTAACCTTGACCTACATTTCATGGTCCAGTGATTACCTGAACGTTTTTGGACTAAGTTCCTTTCTAACCATGCATGGTAGGATGACAATATTTGGAATATAGGTTGCTGATGAATAATACATGATTGTGTTGTAAATGTCATCTGACAATTTAAAGGTCCAGTGACTAGATTAACGTTTTTGAATTGGATCAGGTTACCTGTAACCATGAATGGTATATATTTTATATGATGAAAATGCTATTTACATGTTGCTCGTTAAGTAATTTTTTCACTACTAAGGGAGTGTAAACTCATAAAAATTAATACATTGTATTTGTTTCCTATAGTATGGGATTATTGCACGAATATGAGTGGATATTGTTCAAAATATAATGGCATAGTGCATGAGTTTGCAAGTGCATTTAAATATAAAGGAACAATATCAATCAACAATCGTTTTATTGTAAAGCAGAACTTCAAAATTCATGATGACATCATGATTTGGAAGTAATACTGCACTATGTGCACTACAGGAGTCAGTGGAGGCATTCATGGAAGTATCCAAGTTTTTCTTGCATGACAGATGAATAAGCACAAAATATCTGGTGTGAGTTTTGGCTAGCAGAATAAACCATTTAATTGTATAATTTTCGACAATATAAATATCCTAACACAACCTTAAACAACATATTTTAATGCAAGAAAATCATTTGAAACCAAACATTGCATTTGTACATCTGCCAAAATCTGAAATGACCTAAATCTGGATATGTGATCGAGAAAGTTATGAGCTCACAAATCCAGACACATTCGTTCGATGTTAAACTATGATGTTTGGTTTTGACCTTCTTGCAGTTTAGCTACAATAATGTAGCTCCTGTCCATAAAAAAAAAAAAGGAGCTACATGTACCTGTACATTATTGTAGCTACTTGCAGTTAAATATGTTGTTTGATGATGAATTGGGATATTTGTACTGCCAAACCTATAATGACAAGAATTAAAATGGATACAACATACCATTACCCTCAAATCTTGTACAAATTTAGGCTTGTATTCCCTTTAATAAGTGAAAAGAAAAAGTAAAAGAATTTATTTAACTTTGCTTCATTAAAAAAAAAGGCAAACCTAGATATAAATATCTGGTTTTATGTTAGACAAGAGTCTAAATGAAATCATCATAATTCTTGACTTTCTTATTGATAACATATTTGGTGGACACATTTTTCAACAAACTGTTTTCCAATGGGTACCAACTGTGCTCTTCTTGCTGACTTGTTTCTCTATATATAGATGGCAAATTTTAAACAAGGGCTTCTTAAAAACAAGGACAATATGTCAGCCCTTTCCTTCAATTTCATGTTCTTCTATATAGTTAAGTTGACATGCATTCATTAAAAAATCCCTAATTTGGTGAATATGTTGACCCCAAATAACTGAAAATTAAGGACACCACATAGTCTACTTCATACATTACCTACATCTAAAAATTGATTACCAAGCTAATCTTAGAACCATATATTATTGACAAAAAGAATGATTTTAATTATCCTCTTGTGATTTTTCCATCTTTGTGCAGCATTGGATATGGAGTAGGAAAAAAAAATCATTCTCTTGCTTTTTTTTTGTTTTTAGCTCACCTGACCCAAAGGGTCAGTGTGAGCTATTCTCATTATTCTGCGTCAGTCATAGTCGTCATCTTCCTCGGCGGCGGCGATCGTAAACTTTTCACATTTAAATCTTCTTCTCCAAAACCCCTTGGCCAATTGGAAACAAACTTGGCAGGAATGTTTATTGGGTGGTTATTTACAAAGTTTGAGTTTTTGGTGCTGATCAAATATTAAACATGGATGCCAGAGCAATTAATGTTTTCTGATTGGCTGGATTTCAAAAATCTTCTTCTCATAAACTGCTTGGCAGATTGATTTGAAATTTTGCAGAAATGTACCTTAGATGGTCCTCTACAAAGTTTTAGTTTTTTGTGCCAATCCAAAATCCAAGATGGCCGCCATCGCAGGACATAGTTTAACATAGGACCCTATGTGAAAAACATACAAACAACTTCTTCTCTGAAACTGTTCCACACAATGAAGCCAAATTATGAAGGAAATGAAGGTTGGATAATTATCTTATTGTTTGGGGTTTTTCGAGCCAATTGCAAATTCAACATGGCTTCCAGGGCCATTAATGCGTTCTGATTGGCTGAAATTAAAAAATCTTCTTCTCATAAACTGCTTGGCAGATTGATTTAAAATATAGCAGAAATGTACCTTATGTTGTCCTCTACAAGGTTTGAGTTTTTTGTTCCGATCCAAAATCCAAGATGGCCGCCATCACAGGACATAGTTTACCATAGGACCCTATGGGAAAAACATACAAACAACTTCTTCTATGAAACTGTTCCACACAATGAAGCCAAATTATGAAGGAATGATTAATGGATATTTATCTTATTATTTTGAGTTTTTTGAGCCAATTGCAAATTGAACATGGCTTCCAGGGCAACTAATGGGTTCTGATTGGCTGATATTTCTAAAATCTTCTTTTTACAAACCGCTTAGCAGATTGATTTGAAATATTGCACAAATGTACCTTAGATGGTCCTCTACAAAATTTTGAGTTTTTTGTGGGGATCTAAATTCCAAGATGGCCACCATGGTGGAACACAGCTTAACATAGGACCCTATGGGAAAACCATACAAACAGCTTCTTCTCTGAAACTCAGTTCCACACAATTTAACCAAATAATGCAGAAGTGAATCTTAGATAGTAATCTTATTATTTTAAGTATGTTTCGAGCCGATAGGAAATTCAACATGGCTGCTAGAGCTGCAAATGCGTTCTGACTGGCTGAGATTTTAAAATTCTTTTTCTCACAAACAGCTTGGCAGATTTTAGGATATGTGATATTGTATGGTCCTCTACCAATTTTGAGTTTTTTGTTTCGATCCAAAAATACAAGATTGCTGCCACTATGGAACATCACATAACATAATAACCTATGAAAAAACATAAAAACTGCTTCTTCTCAGAAACACTCCTACTGCTGATTGTAAATTCCACATTGCAACATTCATAGAAACAGCATCTTCACATAAACTCTTTAGCATTTAATATCAAAAATTGCAAGAAAAGTCTTGTCTTAAAAAAATTTTTTGTAAGTCAGGTGAGCGATACAGGCTCTTAAGAGCCTCTAGTTTAAAAACAGCCCACTCCTTTTAAATTGGGAAAATTTATTGATTTTATTGAAATTGGGAAAAAAATAATGGTTTTACATTTATAAACTAGAGGCTCCCAGGAGCCTGTAATCGCTCACCTGGAATCCAAATGACTTTAACTATATTACAATTTTTGAAATTAACAGTTTCAGTCTAGTTTTTATAGCTTTTAAGTTACTGTGCAAAAACTAAACATTTCTTCAAAAAATTTGTTAAATACAATAACTCCTATAAGGTGCCATGGACAATTTCTGAAAATTAAATGGTTTTTAGGCATTGACCTTTAGGGTACTTTAGAAATTTACAGTTTTACTCTACTAATAGGTGCGTTATAGACTAATTTATAATTAAAAAACTGTTCATTGTCCAAATTCATAATGAAAGGGCAATAACTCCTATAAAGAGTCATCTTGCAATTTTGGACTAAGCAATCATTTGTAGGGCTTCTATTGCTGATCATTTGGGCAATTTACAGTTTTACAGTTCTAGCTACTATAGTTTTCAAGTTACAGGACAAAAATGGAAAATTTCATAAAAAATTGCAATTTAAGGGCAATAACTCCTATAAGGAGTCATCTGACAATTTCAGACTTAAATAGTAATTTGTAGGGCTTGTATTGCTGATCATTTGTGCAATGTACAGTTTCAATCTAGCTGCTATAGTTTTCAAGTTACAGGACAAAAACGGAAAATTTCATAAAAATTGCCATTTAAGGGCAATAACTCCTGTAAGAAGTCATCAAAGTCAGACTAATACAGTGAATTGTAGGGCTTGTATTGTTGATCATTTTTGCTATTTACAGTTTTACTCTAGCTGTTATAGTTTTAAAGTTACAGGAAAAAAACGGAAAATTTAATAAAAAATTACCATTTAAGGGCAATAACTCATATAAGGAGTCATCTGACAATTTCAGACCAATCAAGTGAATTGTAGGGCTTTTATTGCTGATCATTTTTGCCATTTACAGTTTCACTCTACCTCGTATAGTTTTAAGGTTATATTGTAAATACCAAAAATTATGTCAAAAATCGTCAAAAAAGGGCAATAACTCCTACAAGATGCCAATACACAACTTCGCACTAAAATCAACTATTGTAGAGCTTAATGTGCTGATCGATTTGAAGTAACGGTTTTCTCTATAGCTATTATAGTTTTTTAGATAATGATCAAAAACCTGTGTTGACCCCCATGTTCTATTTTTAGTAACAGCGGCCATATTTGTCTGTTGATCAACACCCTGGGTACAAACTTGAAACTAGGAACCCTAAGGATGATTGTGGCCAAGTTTGAAAAAAATTGGCCCAGTGGTTTCAGAGGAGAAGATTTTTGAAAAAGTTTACGACAGACGACGGACGACAGACGACGGACGACGGACGCCAAGTGATAGCAAAAGCTCACATGGACCTTCGGTCCAGGTGAGCTAAAAAAGGAAAACCACAGTAAGCAGTCAATAAAATAACTAAATAGATCTTTTGTTAGATATATTTATTTGACTTATGTGGGATTTTTAAACATCGGAATACTGCAGAAACTTCTATTTTGTTTTATTTTATATTATCAAGATGCTTGGAATTATATGGATTTATTTCGAGCAGTTTAAATTATTAGGGATAAAGTATCAATGAAAAACCAGAAAAAAATACATTACACTAGAATAAATGATTTTTTTAAAAATAAGTTGCTAGAATTATAAATTGAAGTACATGTAAAACTAGTTAAAAATTTCAACACTTTGAATCCTATAAAAATAGTATGTATTTTATGTAAAATGCACTTTTACAAGTATGTAAACATATTTAAAATAAAAAAAATAAAAATGACTTCCAAAATACTAATTATTATTATGTTTAAATCATTGCAATACTCGTTTAAGACTGGCAGCATCGTATTGTGTTCATATCTGCTCCGGACTTTTTCTAAACTTCTTTTGCTTTGAACTGGTTTCCGTTCTTATTTTGCCACTGCCAGTTTGTACAAGGTAAAGTCAGACAGGAATCAGCTTACACTGTTTTGTTATGGCGCATAAACACGATAAGCACGGAGTATTTCTTATTAGAATGAAAACAAAATTGAATGGCGAGTAGCACTCCAAAAGCACCCATTAATAATATAGACCATGATCGCCTGTTATTATGGTTTGCTGTTGGGATTTTTGTCATAAATTGGGAAATATTTAGACAAAATTTGGGAAATTTTCTCCTGGGGAAACAGACGAAACTCTGAGGCATTTTCAAGCTAACAAAATCACTGTTAGATTTAGGGCCAGTCAGATCAAGGTCAAGTTCACTTGCTAAAAATAGAATTACAGTTTCTGGTCAATAACTTCAGTTCAGATAAACCAATCTTGCTGAAATTTTGGGTATAGCATACATTAAGACCTAGCTTGGGATTGGATTTGGGTACAGTTGATCAAGGTCAAGGTCACTGTTAATAAAAATAGAACAACAGTTTCCACTTAGTCTGTTGCTGAAATAAATTGTAAAATGATAGAAAACTTAATTTCGTGGCAAGGCCACATTTCTTGTTGGTGTGTTGGTTTGTTTTTGGGCAAGGAGTAAGTGGTAAGATGGAAGAAAAGATGTACAGTAAACATTAATGTGATTAAGGCAAGGAGTAAGTGGTCAGATGGAAGAAAAGATTTACAATAAACAACATTCAGGGAAGGAGTAAGTGGTCAGATGGAAGAAAAGATTTACAGTAACCAACATTTAGGCAAGGAGTAATTGGTCTGATGGAAGAAAAGATTTACAGTAACCAACATTTAGGCAAGGAGTAAGTGGTCTGATGGAAGAAAAGATTGACAGTAACCAACATTTAGGCAAGGAGTAAGTGGTCAGATGGAAGAAAAGATTTACAGTAACCAACATTTAGGCAAGGAGTAAGTGCTTAATGGAAGAAAAGATTGACAATAAACAACATTCAGGGAAGGAGTAATTGGTCTGATGGAAGAAAAGATTTACAGTAACCAACATTTAGACAAAGAGTAAGTGGTCAGATGGAAGAAAAGATTTACAATAAACAACATTTAGGAAAGGAGTAATTGGTTTGATGGAAGAAAAGATTGACAGTAACCAACATTTAGGCAAGGAGTAATTGGTCAGATATGGAAGAAAAGATTTACAGTAACCAACATTTAGGCAAGGAGTAAGTGGTCTGATGGAAGAAAAGATTTACAGTAACCAACATTTAGGCTTACAGTAACCAACATTTAGGCAAGGAGTTAATGGTCTGATGGAAGAAAAGATTTACAGTAACCAACATTTAGGCAAGGAGTAATTGGTCTGATGGAAGAAAAGATTGACAGTAACCAACATTTAGGCTTACAGTAACCAACATTTAGGCAAGGAGTAAGTGGTCTGATGGAAGAAAAGATTGACAGTAACCAACATTTAGGCAAGGAGTAATTGGTTTGATGGAAGAAAAGATTGACAGTAACCAACATTTAGGCAAGGAGTAATTGGTCTAATGGAAGAAAAGATTGACAGTAACCAACATTTAGACAAGGACTAAGTGGTCAGATGGAAGAAAAGATTTTCAGTAACCAACTTTAGGCAAGGAGTAAGTGGTCAGATGGAAGAAAAGATTTACAGCAACCAACATTTAGGCAAGGAGTAATTGGTCTGATGGAAGAAAAGATTTACAGTAACCAACATTTAGACAAGGAGTAAGTGGTCAGATGGAAGAAAAGATTTACAGTAACCAACATTTAGACAAGGAGTAAGTGGTCAGATGGAAGAAAAGATTTACAGTAACCAACATTTAGGCAAGGGGTAATTGGTCAGATATGGAAGAAAAGATTTACAGTAACCAACATTTATGCAAGGAGTAAGTGGTCTGATGGAAGAAAAGATTTACAGTAACCAACATTTAGGCAAGGAGTAAGTGGTCTGACGGAAGAAAAGATTTACAGTAACCAACATTTAGGCAAGGAGTAATTGGTCTGATGGAAGAAAAGATTGACAGTAACCAACATTTAGGCAAGGAGTAATTGGTCAGATATGGAAGAAAAGATTTACAGAAACCAACATTTAGGCAAGGAGTAATTGGTCTAATGGAAGAAAAGATTGACAGTAACCAACATTTAGACAAGGACTAAGTGGTCAGATGGAAGAAAAGATTTTCAGTAACCAACTTTAGGCAAGGAGTAAGTGGTCAGATGGAAGAAAAGATTTACAGCAACCAACATTTAGGCAAGGAGTAATTGGTCTGATGGAAGAAAAGATTTACAGTAACCAACATTTAGACAAGGAGTAAGTGGTCAGATGGAAGAAAAGATTTACAGTAACCAACATTTAGACAAGGAGTAAGTGGTCAGATGGAAGAAAAGATTTACAGTAACCAACATTTAGGCAAGGGGTAATTGGTCAGATATGGAAGAAAAGATTTACAGTAACCAACATTTAGGCAAGGAGTAAGTGGTCAGATGGAAGAAAAGATTTACAGTAACCAACATTTAGGCAAGGAGTAAGTGGTCTGACGGAAGAAAAGATTTACAGTAACCAACATTTAGGCAAGGAGTAATTGGTCTGATGGAAGAAAAGATTGACAGTAACCAACATTTAGGCAAGGAGTAATTGGTCAGATATGGAAGAAAAGATTTACAGAAACCAACATTTAGGCAAGGAGTAATTGGTCTAATGGAAGAAAAGATTGACAGTAACCAACATTTAGACAAGGAGTAAGTGGTCAGATGGAAGAAAAGATTTACAGTAACCAACATTTAGGCAAGGAGTAAGTGGTCTGATGGAAGAAAAGATTTACAGTAACCAACATTTAGGCAAGGAGTAAGTGGTCACATGAAAGAAAAGATTGACAGTAACCAACATTTAGACAAGGAGTAATTGGTCAGATGGAAGAAAAGATTTACAGAAACCAACATTTAGGCAAGGAGTAATTGGTCTAATAGAAGAAAAGATTGACAGTAACCAACATTTAGGCAAGGAGTAAGTGGTCAGATGGAAGAAAAGATTTACAGTAACCAACATTTAGACAAGGAGTAAGTGGTCAGATGGAAGAAAAGATTTACAGTAACCAACATTTAGGCAAGGGGTAATTGGTCAGATATGGAAGAAAAGATTTACAGTAACCAACATTTATGCAAGGAGTAAGTGGTCTGATGGAAGAAAAGATTTACAGTAACCAACATTTAGGCTTACAGTAACCAAAATTTAGGCAAGGAGTAAGTGGTCTGATGGAAGAAAAGATTTACAGTAACCAACATTTAGGCAAGGAGTAATTGGTCTGATGGAAGAAAAGATTGACAGTAACCAACATTTAGGCAAGGAGTAATTGGTCAGATATGGAAGAAAAGATTTACAGAAACCAACATTTAGGCAAGGAGTAATTGGTCTAATGGAAGAAAAGATTGACAGTAACCAACATTTAGACAAGGAGTAAGTGGTCAGATGGAAGAAAAGATTTACAGTAACCAACATTTAGGCAAGGAGTAAGTGGTCTGATGGAAGAAAAGATTTACAGTAACCAACATTTAGGCAAGGAGTAAGTGGTCACATGAAAGAAAAGATTGACAGAAACCAACATTTAGACAAGGAGTAATTGGTCAGATGGAAGAAAAGATTTACAGAAACCAACATTTAGGCAAGGAGTAATTGGTCTAATGGAAGAAAAGATTGACAGTAACCAACATTTAGACAAGGAGTAAGTGGTCAGATGGAAGAAAAGATTTACAGTAACCAACATTTAGGCAAGGAGTAAGTGGTCAGATGGAAGAAAAGATTGACAGTAACCAACAATTAGGGAAGGAGTAAGTGGTCAGATGGAAGAAAAGATTTACAGTAACCAACATTTAGACAAGGAGTAAGTGGTCACATGGAAGAAAAGATTGACAGTAACCAACATTTAGACGAGGAGTAAGTGGTCAGATGGAAGAAAAGATTTACAGTAACCAACATTTAGGCAAGGAGTAATTGGTTTGATGGAAGAAAAGATTGACAGTAACCAACATTTAGGCAAGGAGTAAGTGGTCAGATGGAAGAAAAGATTTACAGTAACCAACATTTAGACAAGGAGTAAGTGGTCACATGGAAGAAAAGATTGTCAATAACCAACATTTAGACAAGGAGTAAGTGGTCAGATGGAAGAAAAGATTGACAGTAACCAACATTTAAACAAGGAGTAAGTGGTCAGATGGAAGAAAAGATTGACAGTAACCAACATTTAGACAAGGAGTAAATGGTCAGATGGAAGAAAAGATTGACAGTAACCAACATTTAGACAAGGAGTAAGTGGTCAGATGGAAGAAAAGATTTACAGAAACCAACATTTAGGCAAGGAGTAATTGGTCTAATGGAAGAAAAGATTGACAGTAACCAACATTTAGACAAGGAGTAAGTGGTCAGATGGAAGAAAAGATTTACAGTAACCAACATTTAGGCAAGGAGTAAGTGGTCAGATGGAAGAAAAGATTTACAGTAACCAACAATTAGGGAAGGAGTAAGTGGTCAGATGGAAGAAAAGATTTACAGTAACCAACATTTAGACAAGGAGTAAGTGGTCACATGGAAGAAAAGATTGACAGTAACCAACATTTAGACAAGGAGTAAGTGGTCAGATGGAAGAAAAGATTTACAGTAACCAACATTTAGGCAAGGAGTAATTGGTTTGATGGAAGAAAAGATTGACAGTAACCAACATTTAGGCAAGGAGTAAGTGGTCAGATGGAAGAAAAGATTTACAGTAACCAACATTTAGACAAGGAGTAAGTGGTCACATGGAAGAAAAGATTGTCAATAACCAACATTAGACAAGGAGTAAGGGGTCAGATGGAAGAAAAGATTGACAGTAACCAACATTTAAACAAGGAGTAAGTGGTCAGATGGAAGAAAAGATTGACAGTAACCAACATTAAGGCAAGGAGTAAGTGGTCAGATGGAAGAAAAGATTGACAGTAACCAACATTTAGACAAGGAGTAAGTGGTCAGATGGAAGAAAAGATTGACAGTAACCAACATTTAGACAAGGAGTAAGTGGTCAGATGGAAGAAAAGATTGACAGTAACCAAAATTTAGACAAGGAGTAAGTGGTCAGATGGAAGAAAGGATTGACAGTAACCAACATTTAGACAAGGAGTAAGTTGTCAGATGGAAGAAAAGATTGACAGTAACCAACATTTAGACAAGGAGGAAGTGGTCAGATGGAAGAAAAGATTGACAGTAACCAACATTTAGACAGGGAGTAAGTGGTCAGATGGAAGAAAAGATTGACAGTAACCAACATTTAGGCAAGGAGTAAGTGGTCAGATGGAAGAAAAGATTGACAGTAACCAACATTTAGACAAGGAGTAAGTGGTCAGATGGAAGAAAGGATTGACAGTAACCAACATTTAGACAAGGAGTAAGTGGTCAGATGGAAGAAAAGATTGACAGTAACCAACATTGAGACAAGAAGTAAGTGGTCAGATGGAAGAAAAGATTGACAGTAACCAACATTTAGACAAGGAGTAAGTGGTCAGATGGAAGAAAAGATTGACAGTAACCAACATTTAGACAAGGAGTAAGTGGTCAGATGGAAGAAAAGATTGACAGTAACCAACATTTAGACAAGGAGTAAGTGGTCAGATGGAAGAAAAGATTGACAGTAACCAACATTTAGACAAGGAGTAAGTGGTCAGATGGAAGAAAAGATTGACAGTAACCAACATTTAGACAAGGAGTAAGTGGACAGATGGAAGAAAAGATTGACAGTAACCAACATTTAGACAAGGAGTAAGTGGTCAGATGGAAGAAAAGATTGACAGTAACCAACATTTAGACAAGGAGTAAGTGGTCAGATGGAAGAAAAGATTGACAGTAACCAACATTTAGACAAGGAGTAAGTGGTCAGATGGAAGAAAAGATTGACAGTAACCAACATTTAGACAAGGAGTAAGTGGTCAGATGGAAGAAAAGATTGACAGTAACCAACATTTAGAAAAGGAATCAACTTTTTGACCAAGTTTTCTTCCAATTTTGCAATCTTGAAAAATTGATATTTTGTAATTAAAATTGTATTCAGTTGCATATGTGTTTAATACAAGATATAAAACACTTGAAATGTGGACACCTGTATGATGACAGTTTGTCTTTAGGGTGACAATGGAAAATTGGTCGGTGGTAGGTATGCTGTATCTTTAATATCTTCAATTCCACATTTTCTCCATTTTACATGATATATTTCATCCAGAACAGCAACATATACAGCAAATTCAACGATTACATCAACATGATTCTGCCAGTTTTGCTTCTCACGTTCCACCTTAAGGTCCTTAGGAATGGTCATTTCGTTGTAGTATCGTAAATTTAGAATTTTAAATGCCACCACCAAGTTGTCGATAAATTTTTGTTTCTCTGGATCTTCGCCACTTGTTTGAGTTGGCCCAATTACAAGTAATTCCCGTAATCTTCTTACTGTTAGGTTTTCTTTAATGAAATCAATGAAATCTTGAAGTGACATCTCCATTCCGTTTCTTTCTAAACGCCCACCATTGTTTATTGCATATTCATCAGTAAGAATGTTTTCCCTTATAAAGAGGTCATATTGTGCCTCGTGGTATGAACCATGGTACTGCTTTGTTGCTTTTGTTACCCCTTGTTTGCCAGATGTATCTTCTTGCCATTGGTGTGGAGATGATATATTTGTGATATCTCCTCCTCCATGAATCAAATCAAAACTTTCGTTTGCTGTAGGGCGTCGTTTGTCAAGTTCGTTTGGGTTAGATTTGTTCTGTCTTGCCATAAACTTCTTGATACACTTTTGTATTCGTTGACGAATATTACGGCTGCTCAGTGGTTTCATATCAAAGTCTTCACTTTCATTGCATTCAAAAATTATTTTGTAAAATCTTTGAACCGCAAGTTCTTCTAATTCATCTGGTTCTAATCCATACTTTGCCATGTTATGGATGTCTTTAGTATCTGTAAAAGAAATTTATTTTAAATCTAGGAAATTACATGACTATGACACAAAAACAGCACCAAGATATTTCCTTTGCAACACCAATATATTTCCGTAGCAACACCAAGATATTTCCTTAGCAAGTGTAGTCTATTATTTCTTAAACTTTGCATGCAGAGAAATAACAATTAATGCAATTTTAGTACAGTTGCAATTTAACATGACACAACAAATTGTTTTTATACCAATCAAAAACAGGTTAAAGTCTTTTCATGTTATAATAAAGGCAAGGTGCAAACTGGTCATGCAACCTGGAAAAGTCGTGGAATTTAAAAAATGAAATTAAAGGCCGTGAAAAGTCACATAATTTCAAAATTATGATAAAAGTCATGAAAAGTTATGATAAAAGTCCTGGAAAAGTCATGAAAATGTCATTGAATTTTGAGACCATTTATATTTGTTTCTGTTCAGTATCATACATGTACAAAAATTACACTCAAGTAAAAGGGGATCAAATGTCTACTATGCCATTATCTTGTATTCTATTTGTAAAATTGCACGTGTCATTGACAGTCCTCATGTAATTTTCCCAAAAAAAAGTAACTAATGCATAGAAAATTTAAATAATGGCATGGGTTCAGATCTTATACTGTTGCATGTTATGTTGGATGTTAAAAAAGTTGACAGGCCAAATTGTATAACCTTGGTATCTTGGATGACATTTTATTTTTAACATTTTTGTAGGTATTTCCTGAAATTGTTTACTCAATGTTCATATGATCTATATTTTGGACAAGTTTGAAAATCAGGACCGATAGACACATTTTGTGGAAGATTTGCTCCTTAGAATTGTGAACTATAGAAATTGTCTTGTTAGCCCTAATTTCTTGTAAGATTTTTATTAAATTGAATGTTTATATCAATAATATCATCGACAAGTCCAAAATCAAGATTGATCAATAATTTTTGTAGGAGTTTATGGCACTTAAAATATAAATAATATTTAACATTGTCCTGCATTCTTTCTAGTGCCTACATTTCTTGTGAGATTTTAATGAAATTTTACATGTCTCGTGTAATGATCGGAAATTGTAATCATTGTTTTATCCTTTCGCAATATTGTTATTGTGTATTATCTCCCTTGGAATATATATATTAGATAATAAAAGTAGCATGGTCGCCATGTGGTTGATTCCTTTGTTCCGGCGATAATATTGCAATATAGCCAGGTTGTACCCAAACACACAAACAAACACCACACTCAAGTCATAACATCTCGTCCAATTATTATGAATCACTTGTAAGATGAATGGATATATCTATATTAACCTTTGTTTTTCTACCTTTGTGGTATAGCAGGGATTTACACTACCCATGTATTTCAGGGGTCCAGTGGATGCAGGATCTATGATAACAAGGGTCCAGCTTTATAATTTAGTGGTCCAAGTCATTTTAGTAGAAATTTTACATAATAGCCATATAGCTTTATTAATGTAAGCAAACTCTGAATAACATGTGCAACATTTAAACATTTGATGTCGAAGTGAGTTTTTCGTGGCATATTCAGGGCTCATGCTAGGTCAGAATAATAGGGAGAAGTCACTTCCCTTTTTTGAGGCTGACAGGGAGAAGTGGATTTACAACAGGTAGAAGTTATAGCGAAAGTGCCATGTTTTGTTTGTTTGTTTTGTTGGCATTTGCATTTTTATTTGAGTTTAATTTTGGAGTTTTAATAACTGAGTATAAAGTACAGTTTCAAAGATGGCCCAGAAAGTTCTATTAACAAATAAGTCTACTTATATCACACGTTTTCATAAATATTAAACACGACAATAAAAAAATCAATTGTCACAAAACTGTTCATCAAAATATATGTTTCTTTGTCATTAGTACAGAAATTGATTGAATTATAAATAAAGTAGAACGAAGTAGAAAATGACATCAATATGAAAGATAAAATATTGTGTTTTATGTAAAATTCACTATCAAAAGTATTTAAACAGACTTAAATTTAATTTTTTGAAAGTAACTGAAAAAATAATATTTATTATGTATAAATCTTTGCAATACTCATTTCAACATTAGCAGCATCATATTTGCAATCTCCGGCAACAATTTCATATCTGCTCCAGAAATTTTCATAATTTTATTTTGCTCTGAACTGGTTTCCGGTCTATTTTCAAGTTACACTTTATGAACATGTACACAACAAATGTCAGTCGGGAACAGCTTACACTGTGTGGCGCGCAAACATGATAAACCTGATGCAGTAAAAAAAAAATATGAAGATTTCTTACCAACAGTGGAATAAAATTGACACGCAACACTGGGAGATTGTTCTAAATGACAGGGTGGCTTCACCTCGCTTTTGAATATGATCGAGAACGAAGTTGGACCACAAAAAGGCGACTTCTTTGCCCTCCAACGCGAGCCCTGATATTTTGTGCATCCACTTGGACGCAGAATATATTTTTTGTGCGTATATTGCTGTGACTTGTGCGTATAGGAAACACTAGTATAGTCAAACTTTGGTAGATCAAACCTGGTTCTATCAAACACCTTTGATTTCTTGAACAGTATTATATAAAAGTTCTGTCATTTGTAGCTCAACTGGCCCGAAGGGTCAGGTGAGCTATTGCCATCACTTGGCGTCTGTCGTTGTCAATCGTCGTTGTGGTCGTCGTCGTTGTAAGCTTTTCTTTAAAAATCTTCTACTCCAAAACTTGAAAGGATTGCTTTGAAACTTTGCACATAGCATCAGTAAAATATCCTCTACCAAGTTTGCACAAATCATGGCTGCCTCTGCTGAAAATGGAACGGGGGTGGGGGTGTCAAAATACAGTTTTTGCCTTACAGTTCAGAAAGGAAAACCGAAGTGACCTTCCTTCTTCAGCATCTAAAGCGCTACAAAAATGACTTCAAGGTCAAGATTGTCTGATGAGTTGTTTAGGAGTTATTCCCCTTTACTTGTTTTACGCTCACCTGGACCCACAGAAGGTCCATGTGAGCTTTTGCCATCACTTGGCGTCTTTCTTCTGTCGTCTGTCGTCCGTCGTAAAATTTTTCAAAAATCTCCTCTGAAACCACTGGGCCAATTTTTTTCAAACTTGGCCACAATCATCCTTAGGGTTCCTAGTTTCAAGTTTGTACCCAGGATGTTGATCAACAGACAAGGGCTGCTGTTACTAAAAATAGAACGTGGGTGTCAACACAGGTTTTTGATCATTATCTCAAAAATTATAATAGCTATAGAGAAAACTGTTACTTCAAATTGATCAGCACATTAAGGTCTACAATAGTTTCTATTAGTGTGAAGTTGTGTGTAGGCTTCTTGTAGGAGTTATTGCCCTTTATTGACGATTTTTTGACAAAATTTTTGGTATTTACAATATAACTTGAAAAATATAAGAGGTAGAGTGAAACTGTCATGGCAAAAATGATAAGCAATAAAAGCCCTACAATTCACTTGATTGGTCTGAAATTGTCAGATGACTCCTTATATGAGTTATTGCCGTTAAATGACAATTTTTTATGAAATTTTCCTTATTTGTCCCGTAACTTTAAAAACTATAACAGCTAGAGTGAAACTGTAAATAGCAAAAATGATCAGCAATACAAACCCTACAATTCACTGTATTAGTCTGAAATTGTCAGATGACTCCTTATAGGAGTTATTGCCCTTAAATGGCAATTTTTTATGACATTTTCCGTTTTTGTCCTGTAACTTGAAAACTATAGCAGATAGATTGAAACTGTAAATTGCACAAATGATCAGCAACAAAGGCCCTACAATTCACTTGATTAGTCTGAAATTGTCAGACAACTCCTTATATTAGTTATTGCCCATAAATGGCAATTTTTTATGAAATTTTCTGTTTTTGTCCTGTACCTTTAAAACTGTAACAGCTAGAGTGAAACTGTTAATAGCAAAAATGATCAGCAATACAAGCCCTACAATTCACCATATAAGTCTGAAATTGTCAGATGACTCCTTATAGGAGTTATTGCCCTTAAATTAAAATTTTTATGAAATTTTCCATGTTTATCCTGTAACTTAAAAAATTATACCAGCTAGAGTAAAATTATACATAGCAAAAATGATCAGCAATAAAAGCCCTACAATTCACTTAATTGGTCTGAAATTGTCAGATGACTCCTTATAGGGGTTATTGTCCTTAAATGACAATTTTTTTTAATGAATTTTTGTCCTGTAACTTGAAAACTATCGCAACTAGATTGAAACTGTAAATTGCACAAATGATCAGCAATAGAAGCCCTACAAATGATTGCTTAGTCCAAAATTGCAAGATGACTCTTTATAGGAGTTATTGCCCTTTAATTATGAATTTGGACAAATGAACAGTTTTTGTATTATAAATTAGTCTATAACACACCTAGAGTAAAACTGTATATTTCTTAATTACCCTGAAGGACAAACCATTTAATGTTCAGAAATTGTCTGATGACACCTTAGGCCAAACAAAAAAATATGTGTGTTTCCGGTTACATAGATTATAAAATAGGTAGGTAGGGTCGAACTTTTTTTTTTTTTTTTTCGTGTTTGTTAAATTAGTAATTTAATTTTTACCTTAATCTATTTTAACTTTGTAGGTGTAAAGCTTGTAAGTTTCAAGAATTTACTAATACAGTCATTGAATGAGCTATCAATTTCGTTACAAGCGTTCAGGTATCAATGTACTATTGCATAACGGTATGGGCGCGGCCATTTTATGAGCACAAAGTAAAGCGTGAAAAAACTGTCAGGTTAAACGCGATTGGTCAATAATGATTGTTAAAGTAAATATATTTTGGAAAGAAATGCAAGCATTGGTATGAAAATACACAAAAAAGGAGTTTTATTCACATTTAGGAGGAAGAAATCACATTTCGAATACGTAAGGGCACCTCGAGGAAATTTGAAAAAAATGAGACTCCCCCTTTTTGACCTTCATTTTTCAGCCAGAAAAGCAATGCGAACCTATATTTTTAATAACACCAAATAAACCCCCTATTCTTTAACATAAATAATCTCTCTTAATTTTACATTAAATTAACTTTGTTTTTCAACGAAATAATAATCGAAAAGGGGTACCCCATATGGAAAATAACATAGAAAGGCCATTGGTCCATTGTATTCTATACGTGTTTCTTTTGGCATTTGAATTCGGCAAATTTTACTTTAAGCGCATAAATTCTGCATAAAATCATAGATTATTACAAAATTCATTGTTTATATTCACGTTTTAATTAGCTATAGTCTATTTCATGAAACATGCTATTTTCAATGCAACGTTAGGGGTGGGAATGATAAAACAATGACTGAAAGGCTCGTGATCAATGTGTACACTTCATTTGGAGTTTGTATGTTACAGGACGCATAAAACAGCAAATTTAGTCTAATTCAGTGATTCAAGTTGAACTTTTGACAATATAAAAGAACTATGATCTTTACGTTTTTTCGGCCCTAATCTGACTTTCTGGTTGTGTTATAATAATGGGCGATAATTCCACAAATGTTAAACGATTTCAAAACGCTGTTTACAAATCACCGAAGGAAGGTCCAGCATTCAACCATAATGTTGTACTATGAAATTTAGGTCAGTTTTGAACAAGTTATAGTCTGTTTCAAAAACCGTTAATTTTCGGAAGATCATTTAGACCGCATTTCGTTCGTTCAATTGTGGACCCTGAATGAAAATTTAAGATAGAACAGTCGTCGAACATAGGCATCTACACATGCTATGTGAAAAACACCAACAGGAAAGATAAAAAACATCAATTTTGAAGCGCAGCTCAAACTGAGGAGAAAAAAACTACTTGCAAAAACGCGACTTTTTTTCCAGGGGTGGCCTTTACAAAACGGCACTTAAAGCATAAAGGAACATCGATGTATATGCCCAACTACATACAAGTTTTGTAATTGAATCAACAGTACTAAAGGTATGCAATTTGCTTAATTCTGCATCCAATTAATATCTCTATAGGTATCAATGTACTATTGCATAACGGTATGGGCGCGGCCATTTTATGAGCACAAAGTAAAGCGTGAAAAAACTGTCAGGTTAAACGCGATTGGTCAATAATGATTGTTAAAGTAAATATATTTTGGAAAGAAATGCAAGCTTTGGTATGAAAATACACAAAAAAGGAGTTTTATTCACATTTAGGAGGAAGAAATCACATTTCGAATACGTAAGGGCACCTCGAGGAAATTTGAAAAAAATGAGACTCCCCCTTTTTGACCTTCATTTTTCAGCCAGAAAAGCAATGCGAACCTATATTTTTAATAACACCAAATAAACCCCCTATTCTTTAACATAAATAATCTCTCTTAATTTTACATTAAATTAACTTTGTTTTTCAACGAAATAATAATCGAAAAGGGGTACCCCATATGGAAAATAACATAGAAAGGCCATTGGTCCATTGTATTCTTCATATGTTTACATTTTGCCGCCATGTTGGGGCGGAAGTATGAAAATAGAACTAAAACCCGGAACAATACCGGGAGTTTTCCGGTTCGAAGTAACCTCCGTTAAAAATGCAAAAAAAAAACTTTAGGGTCGTCTTCAAAAAAATAGGTAGGGTCGGGTAACCGGAAACACACATATTTTTTTGTTTGGCCTTATAGGAGTTATTGTACTTAACTAAAATTTTTGAAGAAATGTTTAGTTTTTGCACAGTAACTTTTAAAAGCTATAACAACTAAACTGAAACTGTTAATTTCAAAAATTTAAATATAGTTGAAGTCATTTGGGTTCCAGGTGAGCGATTACATGCTCCTGGGAGCCTCTAGTTTTAATCAGTTTTAATTAATTTTTTTAAATCTTCTCCTCTGAAAACACTGAAAGGACTGCTTTGCAACTTTGTACACATCATCAGTCAAATGTCCTCTACCAAGTTTGCACAAGCCAACATGGCTGCCTTGGCTAAAAATAGAACAGGGGGGTCAAAATACAGTTTTTGGCTTTAGTTCAAAACATATAACAGATACAGGAAAACAAAAGAGACAATCCTTCTTGTGCAAAAGCTCTTCAAAACTCTTCATTGAGTTGAAGTTGTAAGATGACTCCTTGTAGGAGTTATTGCCCCTTCATCATCAAAATTGATTATTTTTTTTCCATTTTCCCCAAAAATGTTGAAAATTATTAGAACTAGAGAAAAAGTTAGCATTGCTTAATTTGTCAGCTCTATTAGAGATACAAAAATGATTGTCTTATGAACTGTTTAGAAGTTATTCTCCTTGAACTTTGTTTTAATCAATTTAAATTAATTTAAAAAAAAAATCTTCTTCTCTTAAACCAATGAAAGGACTGCTTTGAAAATTTGCACACATCCTCTTAAGGATGTCTACCAGAATTGTGCAAACCATGACAGTTGACCACAGACATGGCTATTGGCTTAAAATAGTACAGGTTTAAAAGGGGGGAGGGGGTGTCAAGATAGTGTTTGGCTTATAGTTCAAAAAGTATAACAGATACAAGAAATCTGAAGTGTGCCTCCTTCCTTAGCATCAAAAACTTTACAAGATTCTCAAATGAGGTGAAGATGCTTAAGAGGAGTTATTTCCCCTAATTTTTATCAAAATTGTCAATTTTTGTCATTTTCCCTCAGTATCTTGAAAACTGTTAGAGCTAGAGAAAGTCTTTTTCATTCAAAATTATTCAGCTCTTCAAGATCTGCAAAAATGATCACTGGTGCATATGTGTTGGACAACTCTTTATAGGAGTTACTCCCTTAAACTGTCAAAATTAAAGCTTTTTGAAGAAGTGTTGGACAATTTCTTAAAGGAAAGAAAAGCTAGATAAAAAAGGAAGAATTGTCAGGTTCAGGTGAGCAAGTAAGGCTCCTGGGAGCCTCTAGTTATAGTGGCAGGCTATTATGTGATACCCTCTGTTTAGGTATGAGTGTCCGTCTGTCTGTCCCTGCCCAGATGTTAACTTGAAAATGAGCTACACTTTAACTTAAACTTTGCGCAGCTTATAATATAAATATCAAGTTCAACTTTCAGGACAATCCAACTTGAAGTTTTTGTCTTGGCCAATTAAAACTTTTTTTGTCAATAGTTGGCAGTTTCCGAATTTATGATAACTTGAAAACACATCAACATACCAGTATTTTGTTGAAACATTGCAAGTATTATAAAATGAAGATACAGTTCAATTATTTGTAGTTTTGGTTAAAGCCAAATAAAAAAAAGTAAAAAATTGGCATTTTTCAAAAGATTACTTGTAAAATGAATTTTGCCAAAACTTTGCACAGCTGTGAAGAACTATAAAATGAAGATCAAGTTGAATTCCAGAACAATTCTGTTTGTAGTTTGTTAGTTGTGCCAATTTAAAATTATTTTTATAGGTCCAAGGTCAAGGTAAAAATTGTCTTGTGATATAGACTGTTATCAAGCTAAGGCCGGTATTATTTATTTTGTTGGTTTACGGATCCGCCGACCCGAAATTTTAAGATTGTGAAAAAAAATAAACGCGTTTTTTCATCTGTAAATTATTTCCGCCGACCGCTTTTCTTATGATTCTCCCCAGAAAAAAATAAACGGTAATTTCATTGTTTACATTTATCTGCTGGTTGCCCATAAACAAATATTTTACCGTAAACCAGTAACCGGACATCACACTGAATACCGATCGGAAGGTAACCTTTTTGTAGGAACACAGACTATCGGGAACCAGATACTTAAAATAGCATGGAAAATAGGGGAATCCATCTTTTTACAGTTGGAAGTAACTGTAACAAACAAAAAATGTCGGATAAAAAGCTGTTCCTATGGGCTGTTTGGTAATTCAGTATAATGTGTTCATGGATATCAATCTTTTCAAGGATTGGCTGGCACGTGATACATAATGCTCACTGAACTTATCAAACTTGGGCAATATAACTCCTTTAATAATATTTGGAAAATGGTCAAATTGAACTTGACCTCTGGTTTGTTAAAAAAACAACATATCAAAATTTCAAAGTGATAGGTCAAGGGGTGTTGAAGTCAGAATGTGTAAACATTTAGCAGGCACCGCCTGTATGCTAGTCGCCTGCAATCTTTTGAACACTATTTTAATAACCAAAAGACTCCATTAAACATTGGTCATAGCATTATTACTTGTATTACATGTGGACAAACACATGGGCAGATGAGCGGGAGCAAATCTTTAATAAAACATTTATCATAAATGAGAGGAATATCCATATTGGAGTAGTGTTAATTAATTTTATTCATAATTTAAGGGTTGAAAAATTTTCCTGAGCTGTGGTGGTCTCAGTCTATTTTATGATGTACAGGAGTGATATGCAAATCAACAGGTCCTGGACCTTGGACCATTGGAATTTTTAATCTCTGTAATTTAATTAATAATTTATTTATTGAGATCTACACACTACAAACACCAAAACCTTAATTCCCGCAGAAAACCTTAATCTCCGGTGGAAAACCTTAATTTTTTAAGGAGTCCCGATAAAATTAAGTGTTGGTTTTTTAAATTAAGGTTGTCCCATGGAAATTAAGGTTTTCCCTCGGAGATTAAGGTTTTCCCGCGGAGATTAAAGTTTTTTGTTGATTGGACCCCTGGGTCGGTTTTAAGCCCTCTGGCATTATTGTTGATAACGATCATCAGTTACTCTGCATATACTGTTCTGTAGATGTATGACAATGGTTTTAAATCTATATATTTATGTATAAAATTAATTCTTGTCGAAAATAAATATGTACGAAAATCCCAATGTAAGTTATGAATGAACGTGAATGCATTTTCTATCAACCTTATTTCAGAAAAGGCGTGTATTTAAAAATTTTTACTATACAAATTATTAAAATATAATTTTTCAAGTTACCGTTAAGTTATTATTTTTCCATTTGAAGATAGGTAGGTAAGAAATATAGAGCAATCAATACACGGACCGAACTTGCAATACACATCCGCCATACTGTTTTGTTTACCTGTACAGAAATGAAAGGAATAAAGGACGGATCTTATCTTGACTATATCTGTATCTGTTGGGTTACGTTGTAGTATCCAATACTGTATTTTATACAACGGATATTTAATTATTTTATTAAATTTTTTTTTTATTCGCAGGTTTATGGTAAGTTTATGGTATTCATATTATTGTTAAAAAATCTAACAAGTTGTTTCTTTTGCATTTTTAACCTTTCGTTGTTTTAGCTTTATCTTTTTATACATGTTTATGATTTAAACTTGTTATTATTACGTTGGGTTTCTAATGATTTTGTTTGTTATAAATGACAATTTTATTTGTTTTATTGGAATGATGTTAATTAAAAAAAAAATTAAACGTGTTATTTGTTTTGCATTCATAACAAGTTCTTAGTTTTTACGTTATAAACATTTCTTTTTTGTTATATTTTAATTTGCTCAGAAATTTATTTTCAATAAAAAGCACGTTTTCGCCGTTTTCTGTTATTTTCTATTCAGCTTTTAATTGTTTCAATTTATAAGTTTGGTATTAAGGCTGTGCAAATTTTTGAATTTTTTGTTTTTCTTGAACTTAAGTTAGCTAATCGATACTAATTTATTTAAAATTATTTCAACGCTTGAGACAAAAATGAATACATGATGCCATTAACCTTAATGAAATCCCATACTCAGCTATTATGCCTTTCCGTCGAATATCAGCGGAAAACTCAAAGAATAATTGACTAATTAGAATATTATTCAAACATCAATTTGACAGTAATTTCCAAATTGTAAATGTTAACATTTCTTCGTTTTTAGCTTCATGCAATTTTTTTTTCTTTTTTTATTTTATATTTTATTTATGAATGTGTTCGTGGTTTTAAGTAATTTAATTGCTTTATTATTATTATTAGAGAGGCAAATCAATTTAAATATTCTATTTGCGAACATTTGAATAATTAATAAAGTAGGAATTTTTGTACAATTCTTTTGATATAGCATCCGAAAATTTAACGTTTATATATTATTTTTATTTTTTTGTATCATTGCATATCTGTTTGTCTTATTTATTGTGATGTTCAGTTTTCTTAGTTGAAGACATTAGTACAGTCTATCCAGAAGAAATTGTGCGAAAGTGAGATCCACCATCCTATGACAGGAGAGGACGATTTGTGTTTTCAGCTTAAAATGTTATTTTTGTTATGTTTGTTACGTTCATGAAAATTACTGTTGTTAAATTTTGTTGTTACTTTGCTAAATCTATATGTTTTTATAATTTTATATGTTCCTAATTTGAAATGTTTACTCTAAGATTATGCAATAAACTTACTGAGATACTCTCTTCTTTAGTTCTATATAATTGCTGCAACCACGGGCTGGTTTCTGGCGTAAAGCCATCTTTAATCATCATCTGTGATGCATGTTGCATTACAGTGCGCATAGTAAGAGATTTTCCATTGTAACGAATACAGGAGGAACAATAACACATATACCGATCCATAGTTAAAAGTGAAGGCATATTTCCATACAAAGCTGTTTTATATAGTGTCGGTAGTATTTTCTCAATATGGCTCTTGTTACAAGTTAACTCAATAAATAAATGTTTATTTGAAAATCAATTTAATTGGTACTGGGGCTTAATTGTAAAAATCACACTACAGATATTAAAAGTCATAATTAGTTATGATATTTAATTTTTAATGTTTGAAGTTAATTAAAGTCCTAGGCTCAAATTAGTGGTCATCATTTACTAATTAGAGACCATAAATACATATACAATAGAGCAAAGGAAATAATCAACCAATCAGTATGAAGCTTATTATCTGCCAAATTGAGATAGATTGTAATATGATCGACATGTGTTAATTTGTTTTTTTTTAGTCCAGTTGCAAGAATTCGAACAGTTAAAAAGAAATAATATACATCTAATTATTTTAAAATACAGTTGCATCACAATCGTGATCACAATGTCCACTATAGGTATTGCTCTGACGACCAAATATTGAATAACATTCAACATGCGCGGATTCAAAAAGGTGGAAGTTATTTATTTTATTTTTTAATAATTGTACAATTCATAGAACAGCATTGAGAATCGTTCTTAAATACATAAAACCATAGATATATGCACGGAAACTGATGGCATGATACATAATGTCTTTGTGGTAAAAACGTACAATATAAATTCTCTTTCAACATATAGCTACTCCAAATTGGAAGAAATGGTACCGTGGATCAAATTTACGGTAAAGCTGTTCAAACTGCACATTGTAATGCTAGCTGTGTTCTTTGAAAGCGATATATTGCTGATTTTGTTGAAACCCGTCTGTATATATATATTTTTATACGCGGTTAACGGAGGCACATCCGAATTGAATGTTAGATTGATTGGTACAAAAATCTAACAACCTCATCAGGTGAGGTGATTCATTCTGGACTCCTTTTTATCACGGTGCCTTGTGGACGCTGATTCATAATAGCAAACCCCCCTCAGCCCCGACCCACCAATAATGTGCTACAATAAATAATATATGTAGTGGAACAATAACTACAAAACAAATTATTTATACACAATCTAACAAGACATATAGTCCAATATTGTATTATAGATCATGTACACAATATTTCTTCCGCAGAACAATACTGCACAAAAAATGATGTGCTCTGTTGGAGTCCAAGGCATGCATTTTTCTGAAGGTTCTGAAAAAAAACCATAATAATTTGTATAACTTCATACTGGCGGACAGGGGTACAAATGATGCACAATATGAATTCATACTTCCCATTCTCGCCTACAGGATTTATAGAGAATAAGGCCCAGATTAGTTACTTTTCTATGAGGACATTTTGTTTTAAATTACTTTGCCTTATTAATTCTAAATACAATAGATAATATAAATATATACATATCTTTATACTTTATACAGATATAACAATATTATTTACGATACTTACAGCATTAGCTATTTAATTATACCAAATTACGGTGTAAAATAAAACAGTATAAATGTGTTTTAAATGATTTAAAATGAATGTATTATTGCTTATAAATTGTAAATTGAAACAATTTTAAGCTTAATAGAAAATAACAGGAAACGGCGAACATGTGCAGGGGCGGATGCAGCCTCAAATGAAAGGGGGGGTCCAAATTTGTCATGGTGGCCTTTGGCCACCATGCCGACCTCGCAGAGGTCGTATTACGGCAGGGGGTCTAGGGGCCACTTAAGGCCCCCAAAAGCTCTGAACGAAATGGTGTAAAATCCTGCATTCTGACGATTTCCTGACACCTAAAACATGTCCGTTAAAATGTCATTTTGTTATGCTAAAACAAAAAAAAAAGAAGCTTGTCAAAACGAAAGGGGGGGTCCGGACCCCCTGGACCCCCCTCTGGATCCGCCACTGACGTGCTGTTCATTGAAAATAAATTTCTCTTAAATTAAAATATAACAAAAACTAAAAGTTTATAAAGTTAAAACTCATAACTAATAACACGTTTAATTTTTTGTTAACAATTACCATAATTCGAATTAAAGAAATAAAAAAAAATCATTAGAAACCCAACGTAATAATAACGAGTTTAAACAAGGTTAAATAATAAAAATGTATAAAAATATAAAGCTAACACAACGAAAGGTTAAAAATGCAAATGAAACAACATGTTAGATTTTTTGAACAATAATATGAATACCATAAACTTACCATAAACCTGCGAATAAAAAAAAATTAATAAAATAATTAAATATCCGTTGTATAAAATACAGTATTGGATACTACAACGTAACCCAACAGATACAGATATAGTCAAGATAAGATCCGTCCTTTATTCCTTTCATTTCTGTACAGGTAAACAAAACAGTATGGCGGATGTGTATTGCAAGTTCGGTCCGTGTATTGATTGCTCTATATTTCTTACCTACCTATCTTCAAATGGAAAAATAATAACTTAACGGTAACTTGAAAAATTATATTTTAATAATTTGTATAGTAAAAATTTTTAAATACACGCCTTTTCTGAAATAAGGTTGATAGAAAATGCATTCACGTTCATTCATAATTTACATTGGGATTTTCGTACATATTTATTTTCGACAAGAATTAATTTTATACATAAATATATAGATTTAAAACCATTGTCATACATCTACAGAACAGTATATGCAGAGTAACTGATGATCGTTATCAACAATAATGCCAGAGGGCTTAAAACCGACCCAGGGGTCCAATCAACATAAAACTTTAATCTCCGCGGGAAAACCTTAATCTCCGAGGGAAAACCTTAATTTCCATGGGACAACCTTAATTTAAAAAACCAACACTTAATTTTATCGGGACTCCTTAAAAAATTAAGGTTTTCCACCGGAGATTAAGGTTTTCTGCGGGAATTAAGGTTTTGGTGTTTGTAGTGACAGGTTTATAAATCCAAATTTCAATCCTTTATTGCCAGTTTTGCCTATATGAGTTTATACCCAAAATAACCCAAAAACAAAAAAAACCAATTCAATATATCATTTATTGTCCCATTAGATGCCCTACTTTTACTAGGACTTTGTACTATAAATCTCAGTTTCTTGAAAACAGTGTTCTCTTTTAACCCCCCCCCCCCTTTCCAGGAAAGTGCTTATCCAAGTATCCAGTGGTATAATACAGGTGCCACATGACAAGTCTTTAAAAGGTTTTAAGTCTGATCTATTCAATTTTCTTTCATACCATCATTTTTTTCATATCATTACTATAATGCTGGGTTGGGGTGGGTGTGGGGATATGAAAGCAGATGTTTCAGAAAAATTAGTTTGGTTGGTTTGAATAATGTGTGAAAATATTGAGTTGAAAATTGTGTTGAAGATTAACTGTTTAACCCTGAAAATGAAAAGTTCATTACCTTGTCACTCCTTGTTTCTTTCTGCTAAAAACACTAAACAACAAATTTATGCTTTGACTATTATGTAACGTGGCAAATAATCATTATGTATATAGGTCATTCAAGTATTTACTGAATAAAAATTACATTTTCTGAAAATCTAATTTTGATCATAGTAAATTCATTTGTCATCAATTATGACATTGCTGTCCTGACACAGTTCTCCTATACAGATTACATAATACATAACTAATTACTAGTACCTTGTCACTCCTTCTTTCTTTCTTTGTTCTGCTTAAAAATCAATTAACAATGTAACATGTTGAATATGGCATGATGTAAAACTTGGAGTGCAGTTGTAGTAATTGTAGATCTTGTTTTTGTTTCTTCTGTTTTGAAGTAATGTGATATCTATTAATGCTGTTGATATATCATTGAAATGTGATTTAATGCATATGCATATGCATAACACCCAGAAAAACAATCTAATTAAAATAAAATCTTTCACAAGCTCCCCCTTTTTGCTATTGACACGCTGTGAAGTGATAATAACAAAAAGGGGGAGCTTGTGAAAGATTTAATTTTAATTATATTGTCAGAAAAATAGTGGAGACCATAGAAGTGAGTATTGACACAATATGTCCATTCCACCCAGATAAGCGAGTGGCCTTTACAACAAGGGATATGGGGGCTACTCAAGGCCCCCAGAAGCTCTGGGGTAAATAGTGAGAAATCCTGCATTCTGGGAGTATGTTTTATGTTGAAAGTTTCACAAATTAAAGAGTAAAATTAATTAAATTCTATCATTTTTTATTTCAATTTACTAAAAAAAACTGGTGCAATTTTCCTTACCAGCAATTTAAAGTGGTAGGGTCGAAACCGTAGCAGCCGTACTGCTTGCTTCGGCAGTGTAATGGATAAATGCTTACTGTCTCACAAAATGTTTGCCTTTCATTCTTAACTGAATCATTTTTCCTCTTGTCTTAGTAGGATCTCACACTTTATGACCTTAATGAAAAATGGATTCTAAAATTTGTTAGTTGTCAACATATCATTTTTATTGTTTTATGTCAGACTATTATGCAAGACAGGAGATTATGTTCTGTAAGGGTATTTTAAATGAAATGTGTAACAAAAGTCTGACAAAAAAATGTATAGTTTGACCATTAAATCAAGTTAGATTTTAAAAAAAAGTTTTTTTCTGTAATTGTATATAATCGTATAAAAAAATATTTGTCTTTACTAGTTTATTCCGATTATAAGAGGTTGGGGCAGATGCAGATTTTTTAAGTATGTCAAATATCTCCGCAATCTATGGTACTTGTATCCATTAGAAGTATTTTAGGAACTGAAATTTATTGGTAAATGAGAGCATAAATATAGAATCACTTATATAGTAAAATTGCTTCTTCAGGTGGCTATTTTGTAATGAAAAAAGTCTTTCCTTTCAATATTTCCACAAAATATCTTTTAAGAAACTCTTTCTTTGCCTTTTTCGGTTTCCTTTCAGTGTTCTTTCTGTAGTGTGCGTTCAGTGTGTACTGGTTTTTGGCTTTTTTTTTTATTTGCATTTTTCAACACTTAATATTTTAATATTTCATCTGACAACGGCCTCTTAATTATTTAGGTATAGGGGAAACTATACACATTTTTTGCTCTTACTTTGCACCAAGTTTTGGTGAGAAACCCCTCAAAACGAGCAAAATAATTTCAGCTATATCACATTAAATTTTCGGGGTGTCATGTCAGATAAAATTTTTTCACAAATTTAAAAACCCCAAATGCTTACTCAAGGAAACTCACTAACACCCATAAAATAGTCCAGAAATGGGCTTTGCACAATCAGCTGAAAAATAGCCAATACATTTAACAAATTATATAAATAAAATTTATTTATCAATTCTGTATGAAACTGCTTTTAAAATACAGCTCTAATATCTCAATTCCATTGAATAATAAATCCACTGTCCATGCTACAGCTCGGCGCAGCCAAATATCAAAATAACTAATTTCTTCTCCCTCAGTCAAAGGTCATTTATGGAGCCGTTGTCATTTGTAAATGGAATTAGATACAACGCTGTTTCTGTTATTTCCTATTAGAATTATGTGAAATATTTCCCTGGAAAATAATTTAAAGGTAAATCTGATCGCCGCTTTCACCAAATTATTTGGTAAACAAAAAAGATGATCAAGGAGCATAAAATTGCTATACACCATATGGTACTATAGGATAAAGCAATATAAAAAATATAAGTTCTGCATCCTATGGTTGCTTAGAAAATGGAAATGTTTGTTATGGACAGATGGACAATGGTAAAACAGTGTACCCCTTCTTCGAAGCACAGGTATAAAAATCAAGATTGATCTTGAAATTGTGATGAATTTAGTTCTATAGTACTATAAGTGTGAATGTGAAATACAAGAAAGTTCTAATATTTGTTTTTAAGAAAGGAGGTCTTCTGTTTTGTTGGCCGTGAAGGACTCAAACACTTTCAGGAAGGAAATAAAATCTCTAAAAACATGAAGGACAAAGAATCCGAATTCGTGAAATAAGCAATAAGAATACGGGAAGGAAAATCCTACGTTACAAAAGTTGCTGTTGCAGTATGAAGATATATTATATATAAAATGGTATCGGATATATATTTTTGGGAGAGGGAATTGGTCAATTTTCATGTACATGTATATTCAATGACTATTTTATGGGTGTTAGTGAGTTTCCTTGAGTACCATTCAGAGTTTCTAAATTTGCGAAAAGATTTTATCTGACATAAAAACCCCGAAAATTTAATGTGATATAACTGAAATTATTTTGCTCGTTTTGAGGGGTCTCTCATTACTCAACGAAAATTGGTGCCAGAGTCGGAGCAAACAATGTTAATAGTTTCCCCAATATGCAAATAATTAAGTGTAGATTTTTTACTTTGTTGTCTAAAAGTTTGTATGTCAAGGATGTTATCAGTTCAGCCACTACAGCTTTCACTTTATTCTGTCAGATAACAGTAAACAATTATAAAATACATGTTTCTGTCTAAATTTTACTCAAAAACATTAAAATTTATGGTTTTAAACAGTAAGTTACATGTCCTTGAATGGCATAAATTTGTCAGATTTCCTTGTAGGCAGAAACAACAAAGAATTTGAGAAAAAAAGGCTAAATTACTCAATGGAAAACAAGTACGAAATTCATTTAGTAAGGTTAAACACTATTGCAACTAAATAAATTTTACTTTGAACAAAACAAAATAAAAAAATACCTGTGTGCACTTCCCCCTTTAGCACAGCCACACATAGCACATGCATTCACCTGGAACTCTGCAAGATAAGGTTCTATAGGGTATTGCTCACAAATGTACTCTTAACCAAATCCATGATACTGTTTTACCAAAAAAGCAGGCAAAGCCAGTAAAATATGGTTTGTATTTTATTTATATCATTATTTTTTGTCTGAAAAACTGATTCAGTAGCAACAGATAGAGTCAGGTCATAATCTAGCACGCACTTTTTCCCTCAAACAAATTATGATTGCATGACCATTTCTACAAGATCTATTTAAATCCAGCAGTTTTCCTCAAATGCTTCATTTTACCAAGTGGAAACACTTGTAGTCAACATACATATTTCTACCTTTTAGCAATTAACAAAATAGACATTCATTTAAAGTTAAAACCTTGTCAACCAAGGGAGATAATTGTAGGCACTAAGGAATGTAAACAAACTATAAAATGAAGATTTTATTGTAAATATATAAAATTGGTCCATATTTAAAGAACAAAATTAGAAGATAGTAATCTGATTCCTATTTAAGAAATACAATCACAGAAATGTCTTGCTGAGATTACAAAGATAGCTTATACATTGTTTGTGTGTTTTGGGGAGGGTGGGGTGGACATGTAGATGGAATAAGCCAGGATATGCGCATATATATAAAAATGACATATAAGTAGGTGGAGTGGTTTCATTTGGTAACCATGGACCTTGTACACAATAAATGCAATCAGTTACTAATTTTAAAAACATGTTTTTTTGCTTTCACCATTTATTTCAAATTCTTGTGTTTACAATATATGGCTACACCATCAGAGCATTATGACATCACAGTTTGTATGATGTCATAAAGGGTACTTCAAAACTCCTGGCTGTGTAAATCTTTTTTTTTTAAAAGAAACTTCTTTTGAAATATTGCTATTAACCTATTAATAATCGGTTGAATTTTAGTATATACAAATGTACCCCCAATTGATAAATAAATTTATTTATATAATTTGTTAATTGTATTGGTTATTTTTCAGCTGATTGTGCAAAGCCCATTTCTGGACTATTAAACGGGTGTTTGTGAGTTTCCTTGAGTACCCTTCGGGGTTTCTAAATTTGCGAAAAGATTTTATGTGACATGACACCCGGAAAATTTAATGTGATATAACTGAAATTATTTCGCTCGTTTTGAGGGGTCTCTCATTAGGCCAGAGTTTTTTTATTATTTGGTTTACGGGACAGATTTTGAAAAAATGGAGTAGGAAGGGATAAATAAAAATAAAAATAAAACAACCGAAATTGAGGAGTCGATGAAAAAAATAAAAATAAAAGGTCTAGATAGTTGAATTTTTTTTATTTTAGCATAGTTCATTTTCTGGTCTTTTTTGTCTTGACAGCATTCCTCGTTACAATGGGTTTGTCCGATTGAAGACTGTGTTGCATAATGGGCGAACTATCCCAGAGTTCTTTCTTAAGTTATTAATATAGTCATTAGTGGATACATCTAAGTCCCCACAATGGATACAGAGATGGGATCAAACGTCATGGTTACACCTGGAACATAACAAGAGTCAATTTGTTATCAAATAAAATACTTCTTTAGTAAGACAGAGGATAAAACAGCATTATCAAACTTGCAAAAAGTGGAGAGAAAAAAATCAGGTTTATAATACAGACTTGCACTAGAAGTGATCCCAACTTGGTACAAAATATAAATTCTTTGGTATCAGTGTCTAAAATATATATAGTGTAAACAGATTGATGTATTGATCTATCAAACAAGACAAAGGAAAAATATGTCCCCACTAACCAGGAACCTAGGTTTAAATAATATAAAATAAAGGTAATATTAATCAAACTACTGAACTGGGGTGATTTATCTCATCAGTCCAGGAAGAAAAAACACAACAAGGCAAAGACTTTCTGGAAATACTGAAGATCACAATGGTCCTGACTTGGTACAAGCATTTCAAGCAAATTTTCAATTGTTTTACAAACAAGAATATGTCCAAAAGACATAATGCCCCATCTTGCAACATTTGGAATGGACGGACGAACAGACCCAAACACTATATGCCCCCTACTTTCGTAGATGGGTCATAAAAAATATACCTGACTAACTTCAATTTGGCTGTTGCGATTTATTCCTTCTCGGGTAATAATTATTTATGCCCAGAAAACAGGATTGCGCCGCACACATAGACCAGTGTTCCTATAAAAATAGAAAACTACATTGTATGCATGGTAAATAATGGGGCATGTACAGATCTTAATGAGCTGATCAATTCTGCTATTAACTTTTTTCTAGCCCTTAAGATATTAATGAAAGACGATAAAAATCATATGAAATTTTCAAGACAATTTAAAAAGACATACATGCATATGGGCATAGCAATAAAGCAGTGTACTTGTGCATGTATTCAATTTTAATACATTTTTATTATGATTTTATAAATATAAATATTTATAGAATATTACAGAAGCAATTCCAGTCCTGTTGCCAATTATTAAGTTCGGATTTATGATTTAAATCTGACATATAAAAATGGTTCGCTTCAAATATTTTGCACAATCAAATGTTTTATTAATAAATTACGCTTTACAGTTTGGAAGTTTCCATTTTATTAAAAGATTTTTCGTTAGAATATCAACAATTCCAGGGGCAGGAACAATTACTTATTTAACTATTTACCGTTTATTTTCCAGTCCATTGAACACCAATACTTTAAAATAGCACGATTCATGTTGCCATCGTTCATGGGAGACAAATCTAATACTTCCGGTTTTTCGGCTGTTTCTGATACTCTCCATAGAGGTCATTATCCTTTTGGATGGCCTGAGCAAAAGTAACCGAACGGGCGAGACATCAAAATTTTTTATTACAAAAATCTTCCTTACACGTAAAATTTCATATATGGGGCATTACACCTATAATGCTAAATTACATAAAAATGGAGACACGGATTTTTTTCGGGAAAATTACCTTAAAGTTTAAGAATGGTTTTTCTACTTTCATTTCAGTGTTGTGGTCACATTGTACCACATTACACACTTTAGGAAGTGCTTCCACTGTAAAGACATTGACTGGAAAAAAATATATTCTTGTTCTACAGTAATGCCATACCTTTCAAAATATACAACTCTTAAGCAATAGCAGTTATAAGCAAAAGCAGAAACAAAAGAGAAAATTGGGACTATTTTTTCATTCTGCCATCTTTTGACATGCACCGGAAATTCATTACATCAATAGGATAATGACCCCTTTAAGCAAAGCCAACAGTTCCGGATTTCCTCCAAAATTTTTTTATATGTTATTTAATGATTCTGTAAATAAAATAAGCATGCAGTTTGAATATATTGCTACTCAAATAAAAATTATGACAGTTTCCAAAGATGTGGTGAAACCTTGTTTTAGCAATTTTTAACTGATAAGGACAGTAAGGGTATAATTTTTTTCTTCTGTTCAACAATTTTGGCACAACAGTCAAAATATCACCTTTTTATGACAGTACAGGTGTAATAGTTACCAAATAAGCAGAAACACATCTGATAAAAGCAACTTTTTATCAAGTGAGGGCTCATTTGAATCTAGGGGGGGTTGAAAACAGTCGGTTCTGTTGCTATGACGGTATGATATAAAAATTAACATTTTTCCTCACAAAAGAAAAAAACTAACTAAAAAAGCTTTTCTTAGCTGTAATGAGTGTATAAATGAACTTATTAAGTAGAAATGCACCACAATGGAATTCAGGTTGAGAAGCAGAGGTCTCTTTTCTGTAGCTTAAACTTTAATAAAACTATGCACAAAGTAGAGTTATGACTAGTTTTAAGAAAACTGACATATAATTTTTATACAAAAAGACTCATTGGCATCTTTTCAGTCCTTTTTGCATGCCAAGTCACTGAAAAAGTAGAAAACATAGCAACTGACTAGACTGATTGGTTCAAAGTACCCAAAAGCATACTAGATTCACAGACTTTACATTAAAACGGCACATTGCAAATGATGCCTACCCATGCCAAATAATTACCTAGAGGCCAGAGGAATGAATAAACACTACATATTGATTAAAATACTGCTGTATAACCTTCTTTTAAGAAACAAAATGAATACATTTAATCTTTAGTTACAATCTTCAAGGTATGATACATGTTTCTGTCTAGCAATAAGTGCTAGTAAATGAAATAGGATCATGGTTTACCTTTATTTAATCAATTTTTGGTCTGAAAGGTATTATTTAATACCAATAATACATTTTTATTTCATGTCACCTTGGGTTCTACCTTACTGTACTCTATAGAATTGTTAACAGTGTGCTTTTTGCAAAAATAATCACTTTTTATGATACCATAGGCCAAAAAGTCAAATTTTACTGCAGCTAATGAAACAGACTATAACTATAAAACCTGAAGATATATTTTGCAGAAAAGATGTTTTCCTACAATGAGTTCTGGTACCCTTTCATAAAAAGAATCTGACAAGTGGGATTTGTGTATTTGACCAATTTGTAAATTTTGCTCTTACAGAGGTCATTATCCTTTTGGATGGCCTGAGCAAAAGTAACCGAACGGGCGAGACATCAAAATTTTTTATTACAAAAATCTTCCTTTCACGTAAAATTTCATATATGGGGCATTACACCTATAATGCTAAATTACATAAAAATGGAGACAAAAGTAGACCTGTCCACGGATTTTTTTCGGGAAAATTACCTTAAAGTTTAAGAATGGTTTTTCTACTTTCATTTCAGTGTTGTGGTCACATTGAACCACATTACACACTTTAGGAAGTACTTCCACTGTAAAGACATTGACTGGAAAAAAATATATTCTTGTTCTACAGTAATGCCATACCTTTCAAAATATCCAACTCTTAAGCAATAGCAGTTATAGGCAAAAGCAGAAACAAAAGAGAAAATTGGGACTATTTTTTCATTCTGCCATCTATTGACATGCACCGGAAATTCATTACATCAATAATTCATTACATCAATAGAATAATGACCCCCATACTATTCACCCTAGGAGTTCAGACGGAGTTTGGAACTATGTAAATATCAAGTTGTACGATGGATCTTCGCATTGCAATTATAATAACAATTGAAATGAAATGCAGTTTCAAAATTTTATTTTCGTTGGAAATTTTTGTTACAACCGGGTGGGAAATATAAAATAAAAAACCTTTGATACAATTTTATTTTTATTTTGAAATCATCAGAATTAGGACCGGCGGTCCCGTAAACCAAGTAATAAAAAAACTCTGGCTTTAGTTAACGAAACTTGGTGCCAGAGTCAGAGCATCCTCACAAGTCAGGGTTTCTGTGTCCACGAACCCCTGACAAACTTAGCTAGGAAATTCCTGGGCTAGAAGATTTTCGTATGACGTCAATCCTTCAAAATATCAACTAATGAAATTGCTTGAAGAAGCAAGTGTTTGGCAGAAGTCATCCTTACTCATTCTTGAGTGGGAAGAAAATGTAACGCAACTAATAAATAATGCAGTAATAACAATTTTTTAACTCGACTGTACAAAATGCAGTGACTTTTACATGGTCTATATGCAACACATCCGTTTTGGTTTATTTACAATCGACATCGGGATATCCCCTAACCAAGCAGCGAATGAAAGCGAGCTTTTGATTGGCTACATCAAGGTATGATGTAGCCAATCAATATAGAGACTATGAGCCTGGGAATTTCCTAGCTAAGTTTGTCAGGGGTTCGTGGACACATGTGGACACAGAAACCCTGACTTGTGAGGATGGAGTCAGAGCAAACAATGTTAATAGTTTCCCCAATATGCAAATAATTAAGAGGCTGTTGTCAAATGCACATGATTAATTACTATATTAACTGTAATTTCACCACTTTTCTTTGTTGTTGATTTACATTAATATTACAATCTTGAATACAACAAAAGTTATAATTAAGTAGAGATTTTCTCATTTTGGCAGCCAAAAGTAACAAAGCATACAAAAAAGGAGTATTTTTTTTATTTTTGGCCAAACAAGAACATAATTTCAGCTTTCAACTCAGATCACTGAAACTTTTCAATAAGTTTGCACACATATTGAAGTTGTGCACCTGCTATTATGGAATTGTTCGAGCAATTTTTCCCAATTTTTTCAGAAGTTTTTCAGAAGATTTTCAGACTAGGGTATCTATTTTGTGTAATAAACACCTCTTACAGCTTTCAGCCCATATCCTTGAAAATTCATAGAAAGATTGCAAACATAATGGAGTTGTGCACTTGATCATACAAAATTGTTGAAGAATTGATTTCCTATTGCTCTTGACATGGTAACTTAGTCATTTTATACCATATTTTATACATGATTTTTCAGGATTTATACCCTGCCACACAAAGGGGTGGGGTATTATGTGATACCCTTCATATGGATATGAGTGTCTGTCTGTCTCTCTCCGTCCTATACTCTGTCCATGCCTCGGTGGTATCCATGTGATAACTTGAAATCCGTCAACAGATTTTGTTTAAACTTTGCACAGCTGCTACTATAACATGAAGATTAAGTTCAA
Organism: Limnoperna fortunei; assembly: GCA_944474755.1. Classification (NCBI taxonomy): domain Eukaryota; kingdom Metazoa; phylum Mollusca; class Bivalvia; order Mytilida; family Modiolidae; genus Limnoperna; species Limnoperna fortunei. The sequence goes on along the minus strand of OX104117.1, from coordinate 82,043,438 downwards.
TTTTTAGCACAATCCCTTTTGTTGTTGAGTTGGGCCAATTTTTAGCATAATCCCTTTTGTTGTTGTTGAGTTGGGCCAATTTTTAGCACAATCCCTTTTGTTGTTGTTGAGTTGGGCCAATTTTTAGCACAATCCCTTTTGTTGTTGTTGAGTTGGGCCAATCTGAAAAATTTTATTTAGGTCCAAGGCAAAGTTAAAAATTGTCTTCTGAAATGGACTGTTATCATGCTCAGCTGTTCCTATAGGCTGATTTGTAATTCAGTAAAAAGGGTTCATGAATATTTATAAAAGCAATACAATGTTGCTGGTTTCATTAAATGTCCCATTGGATGTCCTGTTTTTGTGTAATCAACGCCTACAATTTTTGATACAGGCGTAAAACCTTCTTTCAACAGTTTCCCATTTATTAAGGCACTTGCCATTTCAGACTTTTGTGATTTATGGTTTTCATGCAAATTTTTATTATACCCCCGCTCGACAGAGTCGGGGGTATATAGTGGTCCTCATGTCCGTCCGTCCGTCCGTCCGTCCGTCCGTCCGTCCGTCCGTCCGTCCGTTCGTCCGTCCACATTTGGTTTCCGGATGATAATTCAAAAAGTTTACATCCGATTTGAATGAAACTTTGGGATATTGTTATATATCAGGTTGGTAAGAAGCCTATTGATTTTGGGGGAAATCCGTCAAATTTCAAGGTCACAGTCCACGAAAAACGTTAGAAATTTTAACAAAAAAGTTGTTTCCGGACAATAACTCAAAAAGTTTACATCCGATTTGAATGAAACTTTGGGATATTGTCATATATCAGGTTGGTAAGAAGCCTATCGATTTTGGGGGAAATCCGTCAAATTTCAAGGTCACAGTCCACGAAAAACGTTACAAATTTTAACATAAAAGTTGTTTCCGGACAATAACTCAAAAAGTTTGCATCCGATTTGAATGAAACTTTGGGATATTGTTATATATCAGGTTGGTAAGAAGCCTATCGATTTTGGGGGAAATCCGTCAAATTTCAAGGTCACAGTCCACGAAAAACGTTAGAAATTTTAACAAAAAAGTTGTTTCCGGACAATAACTCAAAAAGTTTACATCCGATTTGAATGAAACTTTGGGATATTGTCATATATCAGGTTGGTAAGAAGCCTATCGATTTTGGGGGAAATCCGTCAAATTTCAAGGTCACAGTCCACGAAAAACGTTAGAAATTTTAACATAAAAGTTGTTTCCGGACAATAACTCAAAAAGTTTGCATCCGATTTGAATGAAACTTTGGGATATTGTTATATATCAGGTTGGTAAAAAGCCTTTTGATTTTGGGGGAAATCCATCAAATTTCAAGGTCGCAGTCCACGAAAAACGTTAGAAATTTTCACAAAAGCGGGGGTATCAGCGATCGCTAGATCGACTTTGTCTAGTTAAAATTAAAGACCAGCAGCCATATTCTCAAAAAATCGTAGACGTAATTTTAAACGTAGCGTAAGTTTACGTGTGTTTTAATATTCTTAAAGATTCGTAGTTGTAAGTTACGTGTAAAATTGATCGTAAACTTACGTCTGCTCCTGAGCGCTCGTAAGTCCTAGCGTCCCTCATAATTTTGCAAAGAGAAATCGTTTTTCAAGCCATTCACTACTTAGCATCATTGATTGTGTTGCACGTGAAATAGAACGACGAAAAAACATTCAAAATTTGCAAATATTTTGAAAAATGTGTTACTCATGGGGAATAACTCTTACAAAAATTTCTAAATTTTAAAAGAAAGAGACAACAACCGAATTTATGAAAAAACGTTCTGGAAATTAAACGTTTCCTATATGATTTGCGATTTTACATCATGCTGTTTTATTTATGTTAAAATGGGATTAGGTTATTTATTGCTTTTTTATAACACGAAACTACTCGTTAATTTCTACAATGAAGAACGTAACTTTAAAAAAGGTCTTGTTCCATGTTCCACGTTATGGTAAATTGACAGATTACTTTTCAAAACACATATTCAAAATTATGCAACACACCAACTAATATCATGACTTTATTTTATTTATTTATTTATTTATTTATTTATTTATTTATTTATTTATTTATTATTGTTTTTAATATCACTTTAGCCAAATATAAATCCGTATTTCCTTCCACCAGTCAACTGCTTTGTGAGGTTATGCAATTAAAAAACTGTAATAATTTAAGTACTTTGAGGTAATTATTTCCCTTTCAATAGGTTTATTTCCAAAGTGAAAGAAGTAACTGAGCATGTGTGATAACGCTACATGCAAAATGTAAGATTTACGATTGCTGTTTTACGTGCAAAACTGCGATTACTTTCGAGAATACGATCAATCGTAGACGTAAACGTAAAGTTACGACTATCTTATCTTTACACGTAAGTGTAAATTTATGATTTTTGAGAATATGGCTGCTGGCCCCATTCCCCACTCCCCCTGTCTCCAGATAATAAGAAATACATACTGTACTTTTGTAGCATTGATTTTTTGCATCTCTTTCAATTAATTTCATGTGGTATGTTGGCTTTGTATGATTTATATAAAGACATGTCATCGACCATATCTTAAAATAGTGTCTTCTGTCTTAAATTGTTAATGCAGCCCTGTCAAGTACCTCAGACACTGGAGACTCCTTCATTTTTTTGTTTTTGACAATTTGTTTGAAAATTCCTTTGATCTTGTTTTTTCACTTTGATCTCTAGATTTGTTGACAAGTCTTACACATTTTAATCTGCAAACTGGACAGCCCTGCAAATGATCTGATAATGATAAATCACTAAAACAACAGAAATATACAGTACAAGCACTCAACTGAGTTACTCTGTTTCTATCTGGTTTGGTCCTTTGTCTCCAAAACTGCTTGGTTTGGATGATCACCAAAGATGTTTGTCCTAACTATATAGAAAATCCATATTGTCTGATTCCAGTTTTATCTTTAGACTGAAACCTTGTTATAATTATGTCCCATCTCTGATTTTGTGAGCCTCTGGTTTTGTGTTTAAAATAGTTGAAAAAATAGGACAAACCTGTAAAACTTTATCATGGAATTTAAAAAAATACAGTAAGTGCATTTATGGAATACATTCCTTGAATGAAGCTAATAATAATAATCCTTATTGCATGTAAACCCTATTGGGTACAGCAACACATGTAAAACCCTATTGGGTACAGCAATACATGTAAAACCCTATTGGGTACAGCAATACATGTAAAAACCCTATTGGGTACAGCAATAAATGTAAAACTGTATTGGGTAGAGCAATACATGTAAAAACCCTATTGGGTACAGCAATACATGAAAACCCAATTGGGGACCGCAATAAATGTAAAACCCTATTGGGTACAGCAATACATGTAAAAACCCTTTTGGGTACAGCAATACATGTAAAACCCTATTGGGTACAGCAATACATGTAAAAACCCTATTGGGTACAGCAATACATGTTAAATCCTATTGGGTACAGCAATACATGTAAAACTCTATTGGGTACAGCAATACATGTGAAACCCTTTTGGGTACAGAAATACATGTAAAACCTTATTTGGTACAGCAATACATGTAAAACCCTATTGGGTAGAACAATACATTCAAATACCCTATTGGGTACAGAAATACATGTAAAACCATATTGCTGTACCGGGGTACATCAATACATAAGTTCATAAGTTTATTTAAACCAAATCAAGGGCCCCGGAAGAGGCATACAGAACATAAATTACATAAAGATGATTGTATAAAATATCATTATTATAACATTTTAAATACATACATAAATTTCAAATATGGGATATATGATATATAATATATGACAGATAGTTACAAGTTTGTGGTTTTTTTTGGAAAAAGGAAAAGAAAAAAAGAGATAATGTATAAAATATAAATAGTATTATTTGACGCAGTGACTGTTTGATAGGAATTCACAAATGTTGTTTAATATTTCTTTATTTTCATTATTCAGTAACCATAGGATTTTATCATTTGGGGACATGTTATTTTAATTAGAATAATTTATTGATTTATATATTTTATTTAAAAGAGTATTTCTTGAAATGTCATAGAAAGAACATCTAAGTAGAAAATGTTCCTCTGATTCTATTTCATCAGAAAAACATTTATCACATATACGGTCCTCCAAGGGAGTTTTGGGTTTTGTAGACCTCCCCGTTTCTATTTTCAGTTTATGATTACTGATTCTAAATTTAGTAAGATATTTTCGTTGATTATAATCAGATATAATGTTAAGATATTTTTCTAACCCAAAATTGGATTTGAATTGCAAATAGGTTTGCAATTTACTGTTATCTGTTAATAATTTATTTCTAGTGGTATACCACTTATTTATATAAAAAGTTTTGACAAGTTTTTTTATGTTACAATTGAATGTATTATTTTTATATTTAAGCATTTTGTGAATTCTAGTATTACTATCAAATACCTCCAAAAGTCTGTGCACACAAGAGTACCAAGTGACACATCCCCGTGAGTGAAGTTGTTTATTTTCAATGTATGCATCTTTTAGTAGATTATTGTTAGTTGTATCTAAACGGTTCCAATATTTAAAGACTGAATTAAAGCAATCTAAAGCAAATGGTGTTCTGCCTAATTCACTAAAAGTGGCAAAGTTAGAACTTTTTTTGCCAACACCAAGTATATATTTACAAATGTGCATATGAAGTTTGTCACAGGGCATGACACATGACATTCTTGAGTAGTTAAACAAAAAATCTGAATCTGCAGACTTTGGTATGTAGCAACCCCATATTTCTGAACAATATAGTAATATTGACTTTATAGTATGATCAAATATATGCAGACTAGTTTTAGGTAGAGGGTATAAGGAAAAAACATTTGCTTTAAGTTTAAATAATGCTTTAACAGCTTTTTTATAAAGTTCATTTTTAGCCTCTGTAAAGGAGCCAGATGATGTAAACATTATACCCAGGTATTTGTAACTGTCTGTACAGTCTAAAACTTTGCCATTAAAAAGAAAATTTCTTTTCATAAATTTTCTGGCTTTGTTAAAAATAAGAATCTTTGTTTTGGATATATTGACTGACATACACCAATGTTTACAAAAAAGTTGAAGGGCATCTAGTTTGGTTTGTAAGCCATTCTGAGAGTTAGATAATAGAATGACATCATCTGCATACATAAGACAGTCAATTCTCTTGTTGTTTAAATACACTGGGTTAGCTGTTTGTGACAGATAATCGGGGAGGTCATTAATAAAAATTTTAAATAGGTTAGGGCTTAGCACGTCGCCTTGTCGAACCCCAACATTAGAATCAAATGAGTCAGATAGATCTTGGTTAGCTTTCACACAAACTGCAGAGATTCTGTACATATCATTTATTAAATTATAAAAGAGACCAGCAATTCTCATGTCTAAAAGTTTAAGATAGATAGCTGTGTGCGAAACAGTTTCAAAAGCTTTGCTAAAATCTACAAAGCAAGCAAATAGGTTTTCCTTTTTGAATAGATGTTTGTCTATCAGAGTTTTAAGAACAAACATGTGGTCTGATGTTCTTGTGTCCTTTGTAAATCCTATTTGGAAAGGATTAATTATATTATGTTTTATCAAAAATTTATCTAACCTATTATTAAGAATAGAGTTAAGTAATTTACTTAGGCAACCAGTTATTGCTATCCCCCTATAGTTTTCAGGCTTATATCTATCCCCACTTTTAAAAATTGGGGAGATGTAGCCCCTTGACCAGTTATTTGGATATATGCCTGAGATTAAAATCTTGTTAAATAAATATGTTATACATGGGGCTAATTGAAATTGTCCTGCTTTAAGCATATCATTTGTTATCAGTTGTAAACCACCTGATTTATTACTTTTAAGTTTCTTTATAGCAGCAAGAACTTCTTCTTCAGTTATTTTGAAATCCATCTCATTGAAATTATGTATATCCTTTTCTTTAGATTTAAGTTTCTGTTCTAATTCTAGTAGTTTTTCCTTAAATTCACTTTGAGGACTATTAAGGGATTTAAAATGCTTATAAAATGCATCCTTATCTACAGGATGAGAATCACTGTCTATATCTTTTAAACTTTCAATAAGTTGCCAATATGCTTTTTGGTTATCATTATTAAGTCTTTCTAGTTGCAATAAAATATTCTTTTTGAAATTTTTCATTTTAAATTTTCTGTTTTTTGTATAAATCCTACGTAACTTGAAAAAACTGTTCCGAATCTGCTTGTCATAAGGGTTCATAGATATTAATATCCCCTTTCTTTCAAGCTCCATTCGTTGTTTTTTCAAATCACAATCATGCCATTTCTTATTTGAGAGGCCTAACTGTTTTTTCTTTTTAGGTTTGGGTCTCCTTAAGCTAGAGTCTGCAACGTCAGTTATTAGTTTTTCAAACTTAGTACTAGCACTATTGATGTCTTCACGTGAGAGGGTGATGTTATTATTTAGAAATTCATTTAATTTATTTTGGGAATCAGGACTTAAAAGGGTATTTTGAAATTTAATTTCAGATGTATCGTCCCAAATATATTGTTTAGGAAAAGTACTGTTATTCATGTTACTGATTGTATCATTTAGTTTATAACTTGATTTTATCTCCCAAGATAGTTTGCAGTGAGCATCAGATAGCAATGGATAAAGTTGGAAATATTAAAAAGAGGTATATCAAATAGTAGGGGTTCGGATACAATTACAAAATCAACAGTATTTGACCCATTATATGTGTGGCAAGTAAATCTTCCAAAAGAGTCTCCAGCTAGTCTACCATTCAGTATGCGTAGTTGATTGCCAATGCATAAATCAATAAGCTCTTGGCCACAGGTGTCAATTACCTTATCTTGGCTAAGTCTAGGATGAACTGAGTCAGATATGTAACCTCTAAATACAGGGTTATATGTGTTATCATCATCTGTGACAAAATCTTTTTCGCAACCTACTCTTGCATTAAAGTCGCCACAGAGCATTATGTTGCCTATTTTTTTAAATTTAATTATATCCTTTTCTAATGCATCAAGAATAGAATCTCTTTGGTTTTGAAGAGTGGAGGATTGTGTTGGGGGATAATAGACAAGACATGTATATATGTCTTTATCGAGATTAAAAAATTCCTTCTTTAGAGTGAGCCAGTGAAAATTAGTGTTAAGAATAGGGTGTATTTTGATCCCTGTTTTAAGTTCACTTTTATATATTATCCCTAGACCACCAAAGTAGCGACCGTTTTTTGACTGATTTCTGCAGATGGGAAAGTAACGATAACCAGGTATATTAACAGCCTCCCCATAACCTACATGAGTCTCGGCCAGCAGAATTATGTCATGTTTATATATAAGTTGCAGAAACATGGGGTCATTTAATTTGTTATATGTTTTTGATATAAGTCCACCAATGTTCCAAAAACACATTTTTACATTTAATCTGCTCATTGTTAAAGTTTGGGATGTTTAAAAAAAAAGGAAAACTTTCCCAAAGTTTGTACAATATATTGTTAATTATACGTCAATGTGTATTATACTTGTTTGTATGATATACCAATGGTAATTGTATAAACAGGAATATCAGATCAAGTTATCAACAAAAAAAAAAAAAAAAAAACCCTCTAAATGTGCTTTTCTTTAAGCAAAAAAAAAAAAAAAAAAAAAAAAAAAAAAAAAAAAAAAAAAAAATAATAATGAGTAAATGCTAAAAACAAAGATAAAAAGTATCAGAGTTGAAAATTTCCTTTATCAGAGATGTTAGATATTAATGATTTGGGTTAAATTAATTTGAGTTTGAGTTAGCTCCCTTTGAATGTAAGGGAAAAATAGAAAATATCGAATATCTAGTGTTTTTCTTTTAAGATTGAAAGAAAGGGAGTATAAAAATTAAAGGTTCACATAAGAAATATAACAGGTAGTCAACATCCGGCAGGATATTTAAATTGTATATTGGATGCATATAATAGTTCGGTTAAGTAATACAGTTATACAATAACTAAATACAGGTTGTAAGTATTCATATGGTAAATATTTCTTTTACACTTTTAGTATAAGGTAATATAAGATTAAAATGAACTCTTTACTCATATGTGCTTTCATTTGTTGTACATGTACAATGTATCAATATATATCAGTCATGTTTGTATGAAAATGGTAATACACAAGTTATCAATCAATAGTCAAATAACAAACAGGAATATTTTCCTAGTGCTAAGAAGTAAATAAGTATGCAAGGTATAAACATGTTACAGACTAAAGATCAAAGCAGAATTGTTTTAAACAAAATAATCTCAATTACATTTAAACACTTTATTTAGATTGGTTGTTTGGATTTTGTCTCCTATTGTAATTGCAGTCCTTGTTATGGAATTTCTGTTGTCTGTCTTGACTTCGAGGCGAGTTGCTTATCGATCGTTTAGATGTAGGTTTGCGAAAGATGTGTATGTTAAGTGCATCGCTAATTGTTACTTTCATGTTTGCTGATAGTTGGGCCACCCCTGATTTGTTGAGATGATAGTTGTCACGTTCACGATCCAAGAACTTGTCCTGTGGAGCACCACGATGCGATAAATTACTGTTGTCGCTAATAAGGATGTTTTCCTCATTACAATATTTGTTTTTCACAAGTGCATTTGTAAGTTCCACTTTTACATTAAGGTTGTCGAGTCTTGGGGTAGCAAGTGACACAATGACCTTAGCTGTGGGCCAATGATTCCTACATTTAACTACAAGTTCATCAAGTTTGGTGAGGCATGTATCCGCAGATTCATTCGCAATTTCGTTTGTAAGACAATGAAGAACGACTGCATTGTACTGGTTAGATTTCAGAGAGTCAATTTTCTCAGAAGTTTGTTGAAAAGTAAAGGCAATGTGTTTCTCTGTTACAAATTTACCAGACAATCTCTCCTCGTTGATATCTTTTGTATTGGAGGTACCTATTAAGAGCACTTTTGGTTTGCTTTGTACAGAAGTGACTGACACAAATTGATCATTATGCTGATTTGACCGACTGGTACAAAGATGCATCTTCATTGATAGTATTTCGTCATGTTTAGCTTCTAAATCTTGTCTTAATTTAGCACAGGCTTCTTCTAAATGAGCTATTTCAGAGTTTTTACTACTTAGTTTCTCATCAAGATGATCTATGTTGTGGTTGAGGTGTTGATTCGATTTCTGTAGATCATTGGTGATTTGTGTCTGGATGTCTAGTTTAGATTTCAATTTCGCTAGCTCGAGCTCGTAGTCACTACGTATGGTTCTGAGTTTGTGATCTGTTTCAGTTTTTAAGTGATTTTTTTCCATCTCAAGTTTCTGTATTTTGACTTTCAACGATTGGGTTTCATCTTGTGAAGGTTTATCAGGACCTGATGGTTTTGCTTGTAGTTTTGAAATGCTGGAGAATACCACATCCAGTTTATCATATACTTTCTTTAATTCAACTTGGAGCTGTTGTGAGAACATGGTGCTGAATTTACCTAATGCTTCTGTAAGGTTAGTTTCTAAGTGTTCTAGTTTATCACTGGATATGCCCTCTAATGGGACATGAGTACTGCGAACAGGTATTCTGGATGGTGTGTTTATCTTGTTTTGTTCCTGCACACCTTTCAGTAGTGTTTGATCTGTGTTGTCATTGTCTATTTTTGTATTCACACACTGTTCATCCAATATGTTGACCATAGCCAATAGTGTTTTGAAGTGGGATGAAACAAATAGTTGGTAGTTATTCCCTTGTACTTGTATTGTTCCAGTGTTAGTAAATAATGTCATTTTGTATGCTAATTGGTTCACTTCTTCTAGCTTTGTTGATACTTCTACTGACACTGATGTAAGTTTATGTTTGTCAACAGGATCATGATCCCAGTTAACATTCATGTTTCCTTTTGAACCTAAAAATTCATAGATGTATAACCATGCTGCACAAATCCAGCAGGGAAGGCGTTTGGCTGATGTACCAAAGGCAATCATGTTAGCCTCTGGTTCGTATATGTTGGGGTCGATGCATTCAAAACCACACTTCCTAGCCTTTCCAGTGGCTTTTCTGAGTGTTTTGGGGAATAATTCGTGTGGATAGTAACTGTATAATGCGTCCATGGATTGTTCATTTAGAGTTATTTCTGTTGGGATCATGTCGTGGGTCATGGCGAGTGATAAAATATGTGAGTGATATGGTATTCGCTGGGTTTTTCTTTATTTTGTGGTAAAATACATTAAATATTTACTTCTGCTTTGTTCTTTTATTTCATTTGCGCCGTGTATGTTGACTAGTTGTCAAATTAATTTAGAGATTCATCGGTGAAATATAAACCATGTGTTTCCACCGGATCCGGAAGTATATAGAAATATATTGGGTACAGCAATACATGTACAGCAATACATGGAAAACCATATTGCTGTACCCGGGTACATCAATACATGTAAAACCGTATTGGGTACAGCAATACTTGTAAAACTCTATTGGGTACAGCAATACATGTAAAACCCTATTGCTGTACCCGGGTACATCAATACATTTAAAACCCTATTGGGTACAGCAATACTTGTAAAACTCTATTGGGTACAGCAATACATGTAGAACTCTATTGGGTACAGCAATACATGTAAAACCCTATTGGGTACAGCAATACATGCAAAACCCTATTGGGAAAAGCAATACACGTAAAACCCTATTGGGTACAGCAATACATGCAAAACCCTTTTGAGTACAGCAATACATGTGAAACCCTATTGGGTACAGCAATACATGTAAAAACCCTATTGGGTACAGCAATACATGTAAAACCCTATTGTGTACAGCATTTACATATAAAACCCTATTGGGTACATCAATGCATGTAAAACCCTATTGGGTACAGCAATACATGTAAAACCCTATTGGGTACAGAAATACATGTAAAACCCTTTTGGGTATAGCATTTACATATAAAACCCTATTGGGTACATCAATACATGTAAAAGCCTATTGGGTACAGCAATACATGTAAAACCCTATTGGGTACAGAAATACATGTAAAACCCTTTTGGGTACAGCAATACATGCAAAACCCTATTAGGTACATCAATACATGTAAAACCCTATTGGGAAAAGCAATACACGTAAAACCCTATTGGGTACAGCAATACATGCAAAACCCTATTGGGTACAGCAATACATGTAAAACCCTATTGCTGTACCCGGGTACAGCAATACATGTAAAACCCTATTGGGTACAGCAATACATGCAAAACCCTATTGGGTACAGCAATACATGTAAAACCCTATTGGGTACAGCAATACATGTAAAACCCTATTGGGTACAGCAATACATGTAAAACCCTATTGCTGTACCTGGGTACAGCAATACATGTAAAACCGTATTTGGTACGGCAATACATGCAAAACCCTATAGGGTACAGCAATACAAGTAAAACCCTATTGGGTACAGCAATAAATGTAAAACCCTATTGCTGTACCCGGGTACAGCAATACATGTAAAACCGTATTTGGTACAGCAATACATGCAAAACCCTATTGGGTACAGCAATACATGCAAAACCCTATTGGGTACAGCAATACATGCCTTCATGAATTTTGCAATCAACGAAAAAATGAAACTTTATTATGGTCATTAAGTGTTTAGTTAGATATATACTCATGTATGGCAGTGTTATTAATAGATAAATAATTCCCTGTCAAAACATTTTTGTGGTACATTTAGTTTTTATGCCCCCTTGACAACATTTCAGGGGGCATTAAGTTTTACTCTTGTCCATCCGTCCGTCCGTCCGTCCGTGTGGACGAACGATCCGACAAGCTTTTCTCAGAAACCGTACATTTTGAAATTTGGCAGTGTGGTTCGGTATCACAAGTTGTACGTCCTAAGCGACTTTCAGACCTGTCGGACAACTACTTCCTGTATGGGACTTCATTTGTACTTAAATACGTCCGTCCGTATGTAAGAATTTCCGTCAAGCTTTTCTCAGAAACCATACATGAGAACAATTTGAAATTTGGCAGGGTGGTTTAGTATCTCAAGTTTTACGTCCTAAACAACTTTCAGACCTGTCGGACAACTACTTCCTGTTTGGGACTTCCTTTAGCGGGGGCATCCGTGTCCGATGGACACATTCTTCGATTTTTTTAAAAACTGACAGTTAGAAATATACAGAGTAATACTGTACGTGAATTGTAGGCATTTCTGTTGTTTACTTTATCCTTTTCCGATCCGCAAACCATGAATTTAATTATCCCACGAAATGTCTTTTTTCCTCTAACAAAGAAAATTGTTGTATAGAAAATAAATCAAACCACTGTATATTATATTTCTGATAAAATACTCCAGTACATTTTTATGCCCCCGCGACGACATGTCGGGGGGCATTAAGTTTTACTCATGTCGGTCCGTCTGTCCGTCCGTCCGTCCGTCTGTACGTCCGTACGAATTTCCGTCAAGCTTTTCTCAGAAACTGTACATCACAACAATTTGAAATTTGGCAGGGTGGTTCAGTATCACAAGTTGTACGTCCTATGCGAATTTCAGACCTGTCGGACAACTACTTCCTGTTTGGGACTGGACCGATATGAAAATGTGTTAACATGAGTATGAAAATTTCCGTCAAGCTTTTCTCAGAAACCGTACACAAGAACAATTTGAAATTTGGCAGGGTAGTTCAGTATCACAAGTTGTACGTCCTAAGCGACTTTCAGACCTGTCGGACAACTACTTCCTGTTTTCGACTGGGCCGATTTGAAAATGTATCAACACGAGTATGAAAATTTCCGTCGAGCTTTACTCAGAAACCGTACATTAGAACAATTTGAAATTTGGCAGGGTGGTTAAGTATCACAAGTTGTACGTCCTAAGCGACTTTCAGACCTGTTGGACAACTACTTCCTGTTTGGGACTTCCTTTAGCGGGGGCATCCGTGTCCCATGGACACATTCTTCAATTTTTGTTACTTTTATCAATGTCTTAGTATTCGTTGGAATTTCAGTTTCATTTCTTGTTTTCTTGTTTAATTTATGCTAACTTTTGGGAACTGTTCAACATTTTCGTCTTGCCAGGTGAGACAAATGTCATTTTCCATCCAGGTGTTTACATTTGACATTTTGCTTTTATCATTGTAAGTTTAAGCCAACGGTTCATCAAATTCGGTCCAGAGGTAGTTTATGATGAGTACTTGACAGTCGGTCACCTATTACCTTACATTGACGTAAATTTTACGGTGCAATGACTGCATTAAAGTTTTATTTATTATGACAGCTCCTCAGTTACCATGCATGGCAGGTTGACAATATTTGGTGTATAGATTAATTATGAACAGTACATGACAGTCTGGCAGGTGTGACCTAACCTTGACCTACATTTCATGGTCCAGTGAACGTTTTTGTACTAAGTTCCTTTCTTACCATGCATGGTAGGATGACAATATTTGGTATATAAGTTGCTGATGAATAATACATGACTGTGTTGTAAATGTCACCTGACAATTTAAAGGTCCAGTGACTAGATTAACGTTTTTGAATTGGATCAGGTTACCTGTAACCATGCATGGTATATATTTTATATGATGAAAATGCTATTTACATGTTGCTCGTTAAGTAATTTTTTCACTACTAAGAGAGTGTAAACTCATAAAAATTAATACATTGTATTTGTTTCCTATAGTATGGGATTATTGCACGAATATGAGTGGATATTGTTCAAAATATAATGGCATAGTGCATGAGTTTGCAAGTGCATTTAAATATAAAGGAACAATATCAATCAACAATCGTTTTATTGTAAAGCAGAACTTTAAAATTCATGATGACATCATGATTTGGAAGTAATACTGCACTATGTGCACTACAGGAGTCAGTGGAGGCATTCATGGAAGGATCCAAGTTTTTCTTGCATGACAGATAAATAAGCACAAAATATCTGGTGCGAGTTTTGGCTAGCAGAATAAACCATTTAATTGTATAATTTTCGACAATATAAATATCCTAACACAACCTTAAACAACATATTTTAATGCAAGAAAATCATTTGAAACCAAACATTGCATTTGTACATCTGCCAAAATCTGAAATGACCTAAATCTGGATATGTGATCGAGAAAGTTATGAGCTCACAAATCCAGACACATTCGTTCGATGTTAAACTATGATGTTTGGTTTTGACCTTCTTGCAGTTTAGCTACAATAATGTAGCTCCTGTCCATAAAAAAAAGGAGCTACATGTACCTGTACATTATTGTAGCTACTTACAGTTAAATATGTTGTTTGATGATGAATTGGGATATTTGTACTGCCAAACCTATAATGACAAGAATTAAAATGGATACAACATACCATTACCCTCAAATCTTGTACAAATTTAGGCTTGTATTCCCTTTAATAAGTGAAAAGAAAAAGTAAAAGAATTTATTTAACTTTGCTTCATTAAAAAAAAAGGCAAACCTAGATATAAATATCTGGTTTTATGTTAGACAAGAGTCTAAATGAAATCATCATAATTCTTGACTTTCTGATTGATAACATATTTGGTGGACACATTTTTCAACAAACTGTTTTCCAATGGGTACCAACTGTGCTCTTCTTGCTGACTTGTTTCTCTATATATAGATGGCAAATTTTAAACAAGGGCTTCTTAAAAACAAGGACAATATGTCAGCCCTTTCCTTCAATTTCATGTTCTTCTATATAGTTAAGTTGACATGCATTCATTAAAAAATCCCTAATTTGGTGAATATGTTGACCCCAAATAACTGAAAATTAAGGACACCACATAGTCTACTTCATACATTACCTACATCTAAAAATTGATTACCAAGCTAATCTTAGAACCATATATTATTGACAAAAAGAATGATTTTAATTATCCTCTTGTGATTTTTCCATCTTTGTGCAGCATTGGATATGGAGTAGGAAAAAAAAATCATTCTCTTGCTTTTTTTTTGTTTTTAGCTCACCTGACCCAAAGGGTCAGTGTGAGCTATTCTCATTACTCTGCGTCAGTCATAGTCGTCATCTTCCTCGGCGGCGGCGATCGTAAACTTTTCACATTTAAATCTTCTTCTCCAAAACCCCTTGGCCAATTGGAAACAAACTTGGCAGGAATGTTTATTGGGTGGTTATTTACAAAGTTTGAGTTTTTGGTGCTGATCAAATATTAAACATGGATGCCAGAGCAATTAATGTTTTCTGATTGGCTGGATTTCAAAAATCTTCTTCTCATAAACTGCTTGGCAGATTGATTTGAAATTTTGCAGAAATGTACCTTAGATGGTCCTCTACAAAGTTTTAGTTTTTTGTGCCAATCCAAAATCCAAGATGGCCGCCATCGCAGGACATAGTTTAACATAGGACCCTATGTGAAAAACATACAAACAACTTCTTCTCTGAAACTGTTCCACACAATGAAGCCAAATTATGAAGGAAATGAAGGTTGGATAATTATCTTATTGTTTGGGGTTTTTCGAGCCAATTGCAAATTCAACATGGCTTCCAGGGCCATTAATGCGTTCTGATTGGCTGAAATTAAAAAATCTTCTTCTCATAAACTGCTTGGCAGATTGATTTAAAATATAGCAGAAATGTACCTTATGTTGTCCTCTACAAGGTTTGAGTTTTTTGTTCCGATCCAAAATCCAAGATGGCCGCCATCACAGGACATAGTTTACCATAGGACCCTATGGGAAAAACATACAAACAACTTCTTCTATGAAACTGTTCCACACAATGAAGCCAAATTATGAAGGAATGATTAATGGATATTTATCTTATTATTTTGAGTTTTTTGAGCCAATTGCAAATTGAACATGGCTTCCAGGGCAACTAATGGGTTCTGATTGGCTGATATTTCTAAAATCTTCTTTTTACAAACCGCTTAGCAGATTGATTTGAAATATTGCACAAATGTACCTTAGATGGTCCTCTACAAAATTTTGAGTTTTTTGTGGGGATCTAAATTCCAAGATGGCCACCATGGTGGAACACAGCTTAACATAGGACCCTATGGGAAAACCATACAAACAGCTTCTTCTCTGAAACTCAGTTCCACACAATTTAACCAAATAATGCAGAAGTGAATCTTAGATAGTAATCTTATTATTTTAAGTATGTTTCGAGCCGATAGGAAATTCAACATGGCTGCTAGAGCTGCAAATGCGTTCTGACTGGCTGAGATTTTAAAATTCTTTTTCTCACAAACAGCTTGGCAGATTTTAGGATATGTGATATTGTATGGTCCTCTACCAATTTTGAGTTTTTTGTTTCGATCCAAAAATACAAGATTGCTGCCACTATGGAACATCACATAACATACTAACCTATGAAAAAACATAAAAACTGCTTCTTCTCAGAAACACTTCTACTGCTGATTGTAAATTCCACATTGCAACATTCATAGAAACAGCATCTTCACATAAACTCTTTAGCATTTAATATCAAAAATTGCAAGAAAAGTCTTGTCTTAAAAAAATTTTTTGTAAGTCAGGTGAGCGATACAGGCTCTTAAGAGCCTCTAGTTTAAAAACAGCCCACTCCTTTTAAATTGGGAAAATTTATTGATTTTATTGAAATTGGGAAAAAAATAATGGTTTTACATTTATAAACTAGAGGCTCCCAGGAGCCTGTAATCGCTCACCTGGAATCCAAATGACTTTAACTATATTACAATTTTTGAAATTAACAGTTTCAGTCTAGTTTTTATAGCTTTTAAGTTACTGTGCAAAAACTAAACATTTCTTCAAAAAATTTGTTAAATACAATAACTCCTATAAGGTGCCATGGACAATTTCTGAAAATTAAATGGTTTTTAGGCATTGACCTTTAGGGTACTTTAGAAATTTACAGTTTTACTCTACTAATAGGTGCATTATAGACTAATTTATAATTAAAAAACTGTTCATTGTCCAAATTCATAATGAAAGGGCAATAACTCCTATAAAGAGTCATCTTGCAATTTTGGACTAAGCAATCATTTGTAGGGCTTCTATTGCTGATCATTTGGGCAATTTACAGTTTTACAGTTCTAGCTACTATAGTTTTCAAGTTACAGGACAAAAACGGAAAATTTCATAAAAAATTGCAATTTAAGGGCAATAACTCCTATAAGGAGTCATCTGACAATTTCAGACTTAAATAGTAATTTGTAGGGCTTGTATTGCTGATCATTTGTGCAATGTACAGTTTCAATCTAGCTGCTATAGTTTTCAAGTTACAGGACAAAAACGGAAAATTTCATAAAAATTGCCATTTAAGGGCAATAACTCCTGTAAGAAGTCATCAAAGTCAGACTAATACAGTGAATTGTAGGGCTTGTATTGTTGATCATTTTTGCTATTTACAGTTTTACTCTAGCTGTTATAGTTTTAAAGTTACAGGAAAAAAACGGAAAATTTAATAAAAAATTACCATTTAAGGGCAATAACTCATATAAGGAGTCATCTGACAATTTCAGACCAATCAAGTGAATTGTAGGGCTTTTATTGCTGATCATTTTTGCCATTTACAGTTTCACTCTACCTCGTATAGTTTTAAGGTTATATTGTAAATACCAAAAATTATGTCAAAAATCGTCAAAAAAGGGCAATAACTCCTACAAGATGCCAATACACAACTTCGCACTAAAATCAACTATTGTAGAGCTTAATGTGCTGATCGATTTGAAGTAACGGTTTTCTCTATAGCTATTATAGTTTTTTAGATAATGATCAAAAACCTGTGTTGACCCCCATGTTCTATTTTTAGTAACAGTGGCCATATTTGTCTGTTGATCAACACCCTGGGTACAAACTTGAAACTAGGAACCCTAAGGATGATTGTGGCCAAGTTTGAAAAAAATTGGCCCAGTGGTTTCAGAGGAGAAGATTTTTGAAAAAGTTTACGACAGACGACGGACGACAGACGACGGACGACGGACGCCAAGTGATAGCAAAAGCTCACATGGACCTTCGGTCCAGGTGAGCTAAAAAAGAAAAACCACAGTAAGCAGTCAATAAAATAACTAAATAGATCTTTTGTTAGATATATTTATTTGACTTATGTGGGATTTTTAAACATCGGAATACTGCAGAAACTTCTATTTTGTTTTATTTTATATTATCAAGATGCTTGGAATTATATGGATTTATTTCGAGCAGTTTAAATTATTAGGGATAAAGTATCAATGAAAAACCAGAAAAAAATACATTACACTAGAATAAATGATTTTTTTTAAAATAAGTTGCTAGAATTATAAATTGAAGTACATGTAAAACTAGTTAAAAATTTCAACACTTTGAATCCTATAAAAATAGTATGTATTTTATGTAAAATGCACTTTTACAAGTATGTAAACATATTTAAAATAAAAAAAATAAAAATGACTTCCAAAATACTAATTATTATTATGTTTAAATCATTGCAATACTCGTTTAAGACTGGCAGCATCGTATTGTGTTCATATCTGCTCCGGACTTTTTCTAAACTTCTTTTGCTTTGAACTGGTTTCCGTTCTTATTTTGCCACTGCCAGTTTGTACAAGGTAAAGTCAGACAGGAATCAGCTTACACTGTTTTGTTATGGCGCATAAACACGATAAGCACGGAGTATTTCTTATTAGAATGAAAACAAAATTGAATGGCGAGTAGCACTCCAAAAGCACCCATTAATAATATAGACCATGATCGCCTGTTATTATGGTTTGCTGTTGGGATTTTTGTCATAAATTGGGAAATATTTAGACAAAATTTGGGAAATTTTCTCCTGGGGAAACAGACGAAACTCTGAGGCATTTTCAAGCTAACAAAATCACTGTTAGATTTAGGGCCAGTCAGATCAAGGTCAAGTTCACTTGCTAAAAATAGAATTACAGTTTCTGGTCAATAACTTCAGTTCAGATAAACCAATCTTGCTGAAATTTTGGGTATAGCATACATTAAGACCTAGCTTGGGATTGGATTTGGGTACAGTTGATCAAGGTCAAGGTCACTGTTAATAAAAATAGAACAACAGTTTCCACTTAGTCTGTTGCCGAAATAAATTGTAAAATGATAGAAAACTTAATTTCGTGGCAAGGCCACATTTCTTGTTGGTGTGTTGGTTTGTTTTTGGGCAAGGAGTAAGTGGTAAGATGGAAGAAAAGATGTACAGTAAACATTAATGTGATTAAGGCAAGGAGTAAGTGGTCAGATGGAAGAAAAGATTTACAATAAACAACATTCAGGGAAGGAGTAAGTGGTCAGATGGAAGAAAAGATTGACAGTAACCAACATTTAGGCAAGGAGTAATTGGTCTGATGGAAGAAAAGATTTACAGTAACCAACATTTAGGCAAGGAGTAAGTGGTCTGATGGAAGAAAAGATTGACAGTAACCAACATTTAGGCAAGGAGTAAGTGGTCAGATGGAAGAAAAGATTTACAGTAACCAACATTTAGGCAAGGAGTAAGTGCTTAATGGAAGAAAAGATTGACAATAAACAACATTCAGGGAAGGAGTAATTGGTCTGATGGAAGAAAAGATTTACAGTAACCAACATTTAGACAAAGAGTAAGTGGTCAGATGGAAGAAAAGATTTACAATAAACAACATTTAGGCAAGGAGTAATTGGTCAGATATGGAAGAAAAGATTTACAGTAACCAACATTTAGGCAAGGAGTAAGTGGTCTGATGGAAGAAAAGATTTACAGTAACCAACATTTAGGCTTACAGTAACCAACATTTAGGCAAGGAGTTAATGGTCTGATGGAAGAAAAGATTTACAGTAACCAACATTTAGGCAAGGAGTAATTGGTCTGATGGAAGAAAAGATTGACAGTAACCAACATTTAGGCTTACAGTAACCAACATTTAGGCAAGGAGTAAGTGGTCTGATGGAAGAAAAGATTGACAGTAACAACATTTAGGCAAGGAGTAATTGGTTTGATGGAAGAAAAGATTGACAGTAACCAACATTTAGGCAAGGAGTAATTGGTCTAATGGAAGAAAAGATTGACAGTAACCAACATTTAGACAAGGAGTAAGTGGTCAGATGGAAGAAAAGATTTTCAGTAACCAACTTTAGGCAAGGAGTAAGTGGTCAGATGGAAGAAAAGATTTACAGCAACCAACATTTAGGCAAGGAGTAATTGGTCTGATGGAAGAAAAGATTTACAGTAACCAACATTTAGGCAAGGGGTAATTGGTCAGATATGGAAGAAAAGATTTACAGATGGAAGAAAAGATTTACAGTAACCAACATTTAGGCAAGGGGTAATTGGTCAGATATGGAAGAAAAGATTTACAGTAACCAACATTTATGCAAGGAGTAAGTGGTCTGATGGAAGAAAAGATTTACAGTAATCAACATTTAGGCAAGGAGTAAGTGGTCTGACGGAAGAAAAGATTTACAGTAACCAACATTTAGGCAAGGAGTAATTGGTCTGATGGAAGAAAAGATTGACAGTAACCAACATTTAGGCAAGGAGTAATTGGTCAGATATGGAAGAAAAGATTTACAGAAACCAACATTTAGGCAAGGAGTAATTGGTCTAATGGAAGAAAAGATTGACAGTAACCAACATTTAGACAAGGAGTAAGTGGTCAGATGGAAGAAAAGATTTACAGTAACCAACATTTAGGCAAGGAGTAAGTGGTCTGATGGAAGAAAAGATTTACAGTAACCAACATTTAGGCAAGGAGTAAGTGGTCACATGAAAGAAAAGATTGACAGTAACCAACATTTAGACAAGGAGTAATTGGTCAGATGGAAGAAAAGATTTACAGAAACCAACATTTAGGCAAGGAGTAATTGGTCTAATGGAAGAAAAGATTGACAGTAACCAACATTTAGGCAAGGAGTAAGTGGTCAGATGGAAGAAAAGATTTACAGTAACCAACATTTAGACAAGGAGTAAGTGGTCAGATGGAAGAAAAGATTTACAGTAACCAACATTTAGGCAAGGGGTAATTGGTCAGATATGGAAGAAAAGATTTACAGTAACCAACATTTATGCAAGGAGTAAGTGGTCTGATGGAAGAAAAGATTTACAGTAACCAACATTTAGGCTTACAGTAACCAAAATTTAGGCAAGGAGTAAGTGGTCTGATGGAAGAAAAGATTTACAGTAACCAACATTTAGGCAAGGAGTAATTGGTCTGATGGAAGAAAAGATTGACAGTAACCAACATTTAGGCAAGGAGTAATTGGTCAGATATGGAAGAAAAGATTTACAGAAACCAACATTTAGGCAAGGAGTAATTGGTCTAATGGAAGAAAAGATTGACAGTAACCAACATTTAGACAAGGAGTAAGTGGTCAGATGGAAGAAAAGATTTACAGTAACCAACATTTAGGCAAGGAGTAAGTGGTCTGATGGAAGAAAAGATTTACAGTAACCAACATTTAGGCAAGGAGTAAGTGGTCACATGAAAGAAAAGATTGACAGAAACCAACATTTAGACAAGGAGTAATTGGTCAGATGGAAGAAAAGATTTACAGAAACCAACATTTAGGCAAGGAGTAATTGGTCTAATGGAAGAAAAGATTGACAGTAACCAACATTTAGACAAGGAGTAAGTGGTCAGATGGAAGAAAAGATTTACAGTAACCAACATTTAGGCAAGGAGTAAGTGGTCAGATGGAAGAAAAGATTTACAGTAACCAACAATTAGGGAAGGAGTAAGTGGTCAGATGGAAGAAAAGATTTACAGTAACCAACATTTAGACAAGGAGTAAGTGGTCACATGGAAGAAAAGATTGACAGTAACCAACATTTAGACGAGGAGTAAGTGGTCAGATGGAAGAAAAGATTTACAGTAACCAACATTTAGGCAAGGAGTAATTGGTTTGATGGAAGAAAAGATTGACAGTAACCAACATTTAGGCAAGGAGTAAGTGGTCAGATGGAAGAAAAGATTTACAGTAACCAACATTTAGACAAGGAGTAAGTGGTCACATGGAAGAAAAGATTGTCAATAACCAACATTTAGACAAGGAGTAAGTGGTCAGATGGAAGAAAAGATTGACAGTAACCAACATTTAAACAAGGAGTAAGTGGTCAGATGGAAGAAAAGATTGACAGTAACCAACATTTAGACAAGGAGTAAGTGGTCAGATGGAAGAAAAGATTGACAGTAACCAACATTTAGACAAGGAGTAAGTGGTCAGATGGAAGAAAAGATTTACAGAAACCAACATTTAGGCAAGGAGTAATTGGTCTAATGGAAGAAAAGATTGACAGTAACCAACATTTAGACAAGGAGTAAGTGGTCAGATGGAAGAAAAGATTTACAGTAACCAACATTTAGGCAAGGAGTAAGTGGTCAGATGGAAGAAAAGATTTACAGTAACCAACAATTAGACAAGGAGTAAGTGGTCAGATGGAAGAAAAGATTTACAGTAACCAACAATTAGGGAAGGAGTAAGTGGTCAGATGGAAGAAAAGATTTACAGTAACCAACATTTAGGCAAGGAGTAAGTGGTCAGATGGAAGAAAAGATTTACAGTAACCAACATTTAGACAAGGAGTAAGTGGTCAGATGGAAGAAAAGATTGACAGTAACCAACATTTAGACAAGGAGTAAGTGGTCAGATGGAAGAAAAGATTTACAGTAACCAACATTTAGGCAAGGAGTAATTGGTTTGATGGAAGAAAAGATTGACAGTAACCAACATTTAGGCAAGGAGTAAGTGGTCAGATGGAAGAAAAGATTGACAGTAACCAACATTTAGACAAGGAGTAAGTGGTCACATGGAAGAAAAGATTGTCAATAACCAACATTAGACAAGGAGTAAGGGGTCAGATGGAAGAAAAGATTGACAGTAACCAACATTTAAACAAGGAGTAAGTGGTCAGATGGAAGAAAAGATTGACAGTAACCAACATTAAGGCAAGGAGTAAGTGGTCAGATGGAAGAAAAGATTGACAGTAACCAACATTTAGACAAGGAGTAAGTGGTCAGATGGAAGAAAAGATTGACAGTAACCAACATTTAGACAAGGAGTAAGTGGTCAGATGGAAGAAAAGATTGACAGTAACCAAAATTTAGACAAGGAGTAAGTGGTCAGATGGAAGAAAGGATTGACAGTAACCAACATTTAGACAAGGAGTAAGTGGTCAGATGGAAGAAAAGATTGACAGTAACCAACATTTAGACAAGGAGGAAGTGGTCAGATGGAAGAAAAGATTGACAGTAACCAACATTTAGACAGGGAGTAAGTGGTCAGATGGAAGAAAAGATTGACAGTAACCAACATTTAGGCAAGGAGTAAGTGGTCAGATGGAAGAAAAGATTGACAGTAACCAACATTTAGACAAGGAGTAAGTGGTCAGATGGAAGAAAGGATTGACAGTAACCAACATTTAGACAAGGAGTAAGTGGTCAGATGGAAGAAAAGATTGACAGTAACCAACATTGAGACAAGGAGTAAGTGGTCAGATGGAAGAAAAGATTGACAGTAACCAACATTTAGACAAGGAGTAAGTGGTCAGATGGAAGAAAAGATTGACAGTAACCAACATTTAGACAAGGAGTAAGTGGTCAGATGGAAGAAAAGATTGACAGTAACCAACATTTAGACAAGGAGTAAGTGGTCAGATGGAAGAAAAGATTGACAGTAACCAACATTTAGACAAGGAGTAAGTGGTCAGATGGAAGAAAAGATTGACAGTAACCAACATTTAGACAAGGAGTAAGTGGTCAGATGGAAGAAAAGATTGACAGTAACCAACATTTAGACAAGGAGTAAGTGGACAGATGGAAGAAAAGATTGACAGTAACCAACATTTAGACAAGGAGTAAGTGGTCAGATGGAAGAAAAGATTGACAGTAACCAACATTTAGACAAGGAGTAAGTGGTCAGATGGAAGAAAAGATTGACAGTAACCAACATTTAGACAAGGAGTAAGTGGTCAGATGGAAGAAAAGATTGACAGTAACCAACATTTAGACAAGGAGTAAGTGGTCAGATGGAAGAAAAGATTGACAGTAACCAACATTTAGACAAGGAGTAAGTGGTCAGATGGAAGAAAAGATTGACAGTAACCAACATTTAGACAAGGAGTAAGTGGTCAGATGGAAGAAAAGATTGACAGTAACCAACATTTAGAAAAGGAATCAACTTTTTGACCAAGTTTTCTTCCAATTTTGCAATCTTGAAAAATTGATATTTTGTAATTAAAATTGTATTCAGTTGCATATGTGTTTAATACAAGATATAAAACACTTGAAATGTGGACACCTGTATAATGACAGTTTGTCTTTAGGGTGACAATGGAAAATTGGTCGGTGGTAGGTATGCTGTATCTTTAATATCTTCAATTCCACATTTTCTCCATTTTACATGATATATTTCATCCAGAACAGCAACATATACAGCAAATTCAACGATTACATCAACATGGTTCTCACGTTCCACCTCACGGTCCTTAGGAATGGTCATTTCGTTGTAGTATCGTAAATTTAGAATTTTAAATGCCACCACCAAGTTGTCGATAAATTTTTGTTTCTCTGGATCTTCGCCACTTGTTTGAGTTGGCCCAATTACAAGTAATTCCCGTAATCTTCTTACTGTTAGGTTTTCTTTAATGAAATCAATGAAATCTTGAAGTGACATCTCCATTCCGTTTCTTTCTAAACGCCCACCATTGTTTATTGCATATTCATCAGTAAGAATGTTTTCCCTTATAAAGAGGTCATATTGTGCCTCGTGGTATGAGCCATGGTACTGCTTTGTTGCTTTTGTTACCCCTTGTTTGCCAGATGTATCTTCTTGCCATTGGTGTGGAGATGATATATTTGTGATATCTCCTCCTCCATGAATCAAATCAAAACTTTCGTTTGCTGTAGGGCGTCGTTTGTCAAGTTCGTTTGGGTTAGATTTGTTCTGTCTTGCCATAAACTTCTTGATACACTTTTGTATTCGTTGACGAATATTACGGCTGCTCAGTGGTTTCATATCAAAGTCTTCACTTTCATTGCATTCAAAAATTATTTTGTAAAATCTTTGAACCGCAAGTTCTTCTAATTCATCTGGTTCTAATCCATACTTTGCCATGTTATGGATGTCTTTAGTATCTGTAAAAGAAATTTATTTTAAATCTAGGAAATTACATGACTATGACACAAAAACAGCACCAAGATATTTCCTTTGCAACACCAATATATTTCCGTAGCAACACCAAGATATTTCCTTAGCAAGTGTAGTCTATTATTTCTTAAACTTTGCATGCAGAGAAATAACAATTAATGCAATTTTAGTACAGTTGCAATTTAACATGACACAACAAATTGTTTTTATACCAATCAAAAACAGGTTAAAGTCTTTTCATGTTATAATAAAGGCAAGGTGCAAACTGGTCATGCAACCTGGAAAAGTCGTGGAATTTAAAAAATGAAATTAAAGGCCGTGAAAAGTCACATAATTTCAAAATTATGATAAAAGTCATGAAAAGTTATGATAAAAGTCCTGGAAAAGTCATGAAAATGTCATTGAATTTTGAGACCATTTATATTTGTTTCTGTTCAGTATCATACATGTACAAAAAATACACTCAAGTAAAAGGGGATCAAATGTCTACTATGCCATTATCTTGTATTCTATTTGTAAAATTGCACGTGTCATTGACAGTCCTCATGTAATTTTCCCAAAAAAAAGTAACTAATGCATAGAAAATTTAAATAATGGCATGGGTTCAGATCTTATACTGTTGCATGTTATGTTGGATGTTAAAAAAGTTGACAGGCCAAATTGTATAACCTTGGTATCTTGGATGACATTTTATTTTTAACATTTTTGTAGGTATTTCCTGAAATTGTTTACTCAATGTTCATATGATCTATATTTTGGACAAGTTTGAAAATCAGGACCGATAGACACATTTTGTGGAAGATTTGCTCCTTAGAATTGTGAACTATAGAAATTGTCTTGTTAGCCCTAATTTCTTGTAAGATTTTTATTAAATTGAATGTTTATATCAATAATATCATCGACAAGTCCAAAATCAAGATTGATCAATAATTTTTGTAGGAGTTTATGGCACTTAAAATATAAATAATATTTAACATTGTCCTGCATTCTTTCTAGTGCCTACATTTCTTGTGAGATTTTAATGAAATTTTACATGTCTCGTGTAATGATCGGAAATTGTAATCATTGTTTTATCCTTTCGCAATATTGTTATTGTGTATTATCTCCCTTGGAATATATATATTAGATAATAAAAGTAGCATGGTCGCCATGTGGTTGATTCCTTTGTTCCGGCGATAATATTGCAATATAGCCAGGTTGTACCCAAACACACAAACAAACACCACACTCAAGTCATAACATCTCGTCCAATTATTATGAATCACTTGTAAGATGAATGGATATATCTATATTATCCTTTGTTTGTCTACCTTTGTGGTATAGCAGGGATTTACACTACCCATGTATTTCAGGGGTCCAGTGGATGCAGGATCTATGATAACAAGGGTCCAGCTTTATAATTTAGTGGTCCAAGTCATTTTAGTAGAAATTTTACATAATAGCCATATAGCTTTATTAATGTAAGCAAACTCTAAATAACATGTGCAACATTTAAACATTTGATGTCGAAGTGAGTTTTTCGTGGCATATTCAGGGCTCATGCTAGGTCAGAATAATAGGGAGAAGTCACTTCCCTTTTTTGAGGCTGACAGGGAGAAGTGGATTTACAACAGGTAGAAGTTATAGCGAAAGTGCCATGTTTTGTTTGTTTGTTTTGTTGGCATTTGCATTTTTATTTGAGTTTAATTTTGGAGTTTTAATAACTGAGTATAAAGTACAGTTTCAAAGATGGCCCAGAAAGTTCTATTAACAAATAAGTCTACTTATATCACACGTTTTCATAAATATTAAACACGACAATAAAAAAATCAATTGTCACAAAACTGTTCATCAAAATATATGTTTCTTTGTCATTAGTACAGAAATTGATTGAATTATAAATAAAGTAGAACGAAGTAGAAAATGACATCAATATGAAAGATAAAATATTATGTGTTTTATGTAAAATTCACTATTAAAAGTATTTAAACAGATTTAAATTTAATTTTTTGAAAGTAACTGAAAAAATAATATTTATTATGTATAAATCTTTGCAATACTCATTTCAACATTAGCAGCATCATATTTGCAATCTCCGGCAACAATTTCATATCTGCTCCAGAAATTTTCATAATTTTATTTTGCTCTGAACTGGTTTCCGGTCTATTTTCAAGTTACACTTTATGAACATGTACACAACAAAAGTCAGTCGGGAACAGCTTACACTTTGTGGCGCGCAAACATGATAAACATGATGCAGTAAAAAAAAAATATGAAGATTTCTTACCAACAGTGGAATAAAATTGACACCCAACACTGGGAGATTGTTCTAAATGACAGGGTGGCTTCACCTCGCTTTTGAATATGATCAAGAACGAAGTTGGACCACAAAAATGCGACTTCTTTGCCCTCCAACGCGAGCCCTGATATTTTGTGCGTCCACTTGGATGCAGAATATATTTTTTGTGCGTATATTGCTGTGACTTGTGCGTATAGGAAACACTAGTATAGTCAAACTTTGGTAGATCAAACCTGGTTCTATCAAACACCTTTGATTTCTTGAACAGTATTATATAAAAGTTCTGTCATTTGTAGCTCAACTGGCCCGAAGGGTCAGGTGAGCTATTGCCATCACTTGGCGTCCGTCGTTGTCAATCGTCATTGTGGTCGTCGTCGTTGTAAGCTTTTCTTTAAAAATCTTCTACTCCAAAACTTGAAGGGATTGCTTTGAAACTTTGCACATAGCATCAGTAAAATATCCTCTACCAAGTTTGCACAAATCATGGCTGCCTCTGCTGAAAATGGAACGGGGGTGGGGGTGTCAAAATACAGTTTTTGCCTTACAGTTCAGAAAGTATAACAGATACAGGAAAACCGAAGTGACCTTCCTTCTTCAGCATCTAAAGTGCTACAAAAATGACTTCAAGGTCAAGATTGTCTGATGAGTTGTTTAGGAGTTATTCCCCTTTACTTGTTTTACGCTCACCTGGACCCACAGAAGGTCCATGTGAGCTTTTGCCATCACTTGGCGTCTTTCTTCCGTCGTCTGTCGTCCGTCGTAAAATTTTTCAAAAATCTTCTCCTCTGAAACCACTGGGCCAATTTTTTTCAAACTTGGCCATAATCATCCTTAGGGTTCCTAGTTTCAAGTTTGTACCTAGGGTGTTGATCAACAGACAAGGGCTGCTGTTACTAAAAATAGAACGTGGGTGTCAACACAGGTTTTTGATCATTATCTCAAAAATTATAATAGCTATAGAGAAAACTGTTACTTCAAATTGATCAGCACATTAAGGTCTACAATAGTTTCTATTAGTGTGAAGTTGTGTGTAGGCTTCTTGTAGGAGTTATTGCCCTTTATTGACGATTTTTTGACAAAATTTTTGGTATTTACAATATAACTTGAAAAATATAAGAGGTAGAGTGAAACTGTCATGGCAAAAATGATAAGCAATAAAAGCCCTACAATTCACTTGATTGGTCTGAAATTGTCAGATGACTCCTTATATGAGTTATTGCCGTTAAATGACAATTTTTTATGAAATTTTCCCTATTTGTCCCGTAACTTTAAAAACTATAACAGCTAGAGTGAAACTGTAAATAGCAAAAATGATCAGCAATACAAACCCTACAATTCACTGTATTAGTCTGAAATTGTCAGATGACTCCTTATAGGAGTTATTGCCCTTAAATGGCAATTTTTTATGACATTTTCCGTTTTTGTCCTGTAACTTGAAAACTATAGCAGATAGATTGAAACTGTAAATTGCACAAATGATCAGCAACAAAGGCCCTACAATTCACTTGATTAGTCTGAAATCGTCAGACAACTCCTTATATTAGTTATTGCCCATAAATGGCAATTTTTTATGAAATTTTCTGTTTTTGTCCTGTACCTTAAAAACTGTAACAGCTAGAGTGAAACTGTTAATAGCAAAAATGATCAGCAATACAAGCCCTACAATTCACCATATAAGTCTGAAATTGTCAGATGACTCCTTATAGGAGTTATTGCCCTTAAATTAAAATTTTTATGAAATTTTCCATGTTTATCCTGTAACTTAAAAATTATACCAGCTAGAGTGAAATTATACATAGCAAAAATGATCAGCAATAAAAGCCCTACAATTCACTTAATTGGTCTGAAATTGTCAGATGACTCCTTATAGGGGTTATTGTCCTTAAATGACAATTTTTTTTAATGAATTTTTGTCCTGTAACTTGAAAACTATCGCAACTAGATTGAAACTGTAAATTGCACAAATGATCAGCAATAGAAGCCCTACAAATGATTGCTTAGTCCAAAATTGCAAGATGACTCTTTATAGGCGTTATTGCCCTTTAATTATGAATTTGGACAAATGAACAGTTTTTGTATTATAAATTAGTCTATAACACACCTAGAGTAAAACTGTATATTTCTTAATTACCCTGAAGGACAAACCATTTAATTTTCAGAAATTGTCTGATGACACCTTATAGGAGTTATTGTACTTAACTAAAATTTTTGAAGAAATGTTTAGTTTTTGCACAGTAACTTTTAAAAGCTATAACAACTAAACTGAAACTGTTAATTTCAAAAATTTAAATATAGTTGAAGTCATTTGGGTTCCAGGTGAGCGATTACATGCTCCTGGGAGCCTCTAGTTTTAATCAGTTTTAATTAATTTTTTTAAATCTTCTCCTCTGAAAACACTGAAAGGACTGCTTTGCAACTTTGTACACATCATCAGTCAAATGTCCTCTACCAAGTTTGCACAAGCCAACATGGCTGCCTTGGCTAAAAATAGAACAGGGGGGTCAAAATACAGTTTTTGGCTTTAGTTCAAAACATATAACAGATACAGGAAAACAAAAGAGACAATCCTTCTTGTGCAAAAGCTCTTCAAAACTCTTCATTGAGTTGAAGTTGTAAGATGACTACTTGTAGGAGTTATTGCCCCTTCATCATCAAAATTGATTATTTTTTTTCCATTTTCCCCAAAAATGTTGAAAATTATTAGAACTAGAGAAAAAGTTAGCATTGCTTAATTTGTCAGCTCTATTAGAGATACAAAAATGATTGTCTTATGAACTGTTTAGAAGTTATTCTCCTTGAACTTTGTTTTAATCAATTTAAATTAATTAAAAAAAAAAAATCTTCTTCTCTTAAACCAATGAAAGGACTGCTTTGAAAATTTGCACACATCCTCTTAAGGATGTCTACCAGAATTGTGCAAACCATGACAGTTGACCACAGACATGGCTATTGGCTTAAAATAGTACAGGTTTAAAAGGGGGGAGGGGGTGTCAAGATAGTGTTTGGCTTATAGTTCAAAAAGTATAACAGATACAAGAAATCTGAAGTGTGCCTCCTTCCTTAGCATCAAAAACTTTACAAGATTCTCAAATGAGGTGAAGATGCTAAAGAGGAGTTATTTCCCCTAATTTTTATCAAAATTGTCAATTTTTGTCATTTTCCCTCAGTATCTTGAAAACTGTTAGAGCTAGAGAAAGTCTTTTTCATTCAAAATTATTCAGCTCTTCATGATCTGCAAAAATGATCACTGGTGCATATGTGTTGGACAACTCTTTATAGGAGTTACTCCCTTAAACTGTCAAAATTAAAGCTTTTTGAAAGTGTTGGACAATTTCTTAAAGGAAAGAAAAGCTAGATAAAAAAGGAAGAATTGTCAGGTTCAGGTGAGCAAGTAAGGCTCCTGGGAGCCTCTAGTTATAGTGGCTGGCTATTATGTGATACCCTCTGTTTAGGTATGAGTGTCCGTCTGTCTGTCCCTGCCCAGATGTTAACTTGAAAATGAGCTACACTTTAACTTAAACTTTGCGCAGCTTATAATATAAATATCAAGTTCAACTTTCAGGACAATCCAACTTGAAGTTTTTGTCTTGGCCAATTAAAACTTTTTTTGTCAATAGTTGGCAGTTTCCGAATTTATGATAACTTGAAAACACATCAACATACCAGTATTTTGTTGAAACATTGCAAGTATTATAAAATGAAGATACAGTTCAATTATTTGTAGTTTTGGTTAAAGCCAAATAAAAAAAAGTAAAAAATTGGCATTTTTCAAAAGATTACTTGTAAAATGAATTTTGCCAAAACTTTGCACAGCTGTGAAGAACTATAAAATGAAGATCAAGTTGAATTCCAGAACAATTCTGTTTGTAGTTTGTTAGTTGTGCCAATTTAAAATTATTTTTATAGGTACAAGGTCAAGGTAAAAATTGTCTTGTGATATAGACTGTTATCAAGCTAAGCTGTTCCTATGGGCTGTTTTGTAATTCAGTATAATGTGTTCATGGATATCAATCTTTTCAAGGATTGGCTGGCACGTGATACATAATGCTCACTGAACTTATCAAACTTGGGCAATATAACTCCTTTAATAATATTTGGAAAATGGTCAAATTGAACTTGACCTCTGGTTTGTTAAAAAAACAACATATCAAAATTTCAAAGTGATAGGTCAAGGGGTGTTGAAGTCAGAATGTGTAAACATTTAGCAGGCACCGCCTGTATGCTAGTCGCCTGCAATCTTTTGAACACTATTTTAATAACCAAAAGACTCCATTAAACATTGGTCATAGCATTATTACTTGTATTACATGTGGACAAACACATGGGCCGATGAGCGGGAGCAAATCTTTAATAAAACATTTATCATAAATGAGAGGAATATCCATATTGGAGTAGTGTTAATTAATTTTATTCATAATTTAAGGGTTGAAAAATTTTCCTGAGCTGTGGTGGTCTCAGTCTATTTTATGATGTACAGGAGTGATATGCAAATCAACAGGTCCTGGACCTTGGACCATTGGAATTTTTAATCTCTGTAATTTAATTAATAATTTATTTATTGAGATCTACAGGTTTATAAATCCAAATTTCAATCCTTTATTGCCAGTTTTGCCTATATGAGTTTATACCCAAAATAACCCAAAAACAAAAAAAACCAATTCAATATATCATTTAATGTCCCATTAGATGCCCTACTTTTACTAGGACTTTGTACTATAAATCTCAGTTTCTTGAAAACAGTGTTCTCTTTTAACCCCCCCCCCCCCCTTTCCAGGAAAGTGCTTATCCAAGTATCCAGTGGTATAATACAGGTGCCACATGACAAGTCTTTAAAAGGTTTTAAGTCTGATCTATTCAATTTTCTTTCATACCATCATTTTTTTCATATCATTACTATAATGCTGGGTTGGGGTGGGTGTGGGGATATGAAAGTGCTGCAGTATCAGCAGATGTTTCAGAAAAATTAGTTTGGTTGGTTTGAATAATGTGTGAAAATATTGAGTTGAAAATTGTGTTGAAGATTAACTGTTTAACCCTGAAAATGAAAAGTTCATTACCTTGTCACTCCTTGTTTCTTTCTGCTAAAAACACTAAACAACAAACTTATGCTTTGACTATTATGCAACGTGGCAAATAATCATTATGTATATAGGTCATTCAAGTATTTACTGAATAAAAATTACATTTTCTGAAAATCTAATTTTGATCATAGTAAATTCATTTGTCATCAATTATGACATTGCTGTCCTGACACAGTTCTCCTATACAGATTACATAATACATAACTAATTACTAGTACCTTGTCACTCCTTCTTTCTTTCTTTGTTCTGCTTAAAAATCAATTAACAATGTAACATGTTGAATATGGCATGATGTAAAACTTGGAGTGCAGTTGTAGTAATAATATGGCATGATGTAAAACTTGGAGTGCAGTTGTAGTAATTGTATGGCATGATGTAAAACTTGGAGTGCAGTTGTAGTAATTGTATGGCATGATGTAAAACTTGGAGTGCAGTTGTAGTAATTGTAGATCTTGTTTTTGTTTCTTCTGTTTAGAAGTAATGTGATATCTATTAATGCTGTTGATATATCATTGAAATGTGATTTAATGCATATGCATAACACCCAGAAAAACAATCTAATTAAAATAAAATCTTTCACAAGCTCCCTCTTTTTGCTATTGACACGCTGTGAAGTGATAATAACAAAAAGGGGGAGCTTGTGAAAGATTTAATTTTAATTATATTGTCAGAAAAATAGTGGAGACCATAGAAGTGAGTATTGACACAATATGTCCATCCCACCCAGATAAACGAGTGGCCTTTACAACAAGGGATATGGGGGCTACTCAAGGCCCCCAGAAGCTCTGGGGTAAATAGTGAGAAATCCTGCATTCTGGGAGTATGTTTTATGTTGAAAGTTTCACAAATTAAAGCGTAAAATTAATTAAATTCTATCATTTTTTATTTCAATTTACTAAAAAAAACTGGTGCAATTTTCCTTACCAGCAATTTAAAGTGGTAGGGTCGAAACCGTAGCAGCTGTACTGCTTGCTTCAGCAGTGTAATGGATAAATGCTTACTGTCTCACAAAATGTTTGCCTTTCATTCTTAACTGAATCATTTTCCTCTTGTCTTAGTAGGATCTCACACTTTATGACCTTAATGAAAAATGGATTCTAAAATTTGTTAGTTGTCAACATATCATTTTTATTGTTTTATGTCAGACTATTATGCAAGACAGGAGATTATGTTCTATAATAATGAAATGTCTAACAAAAGTCTGACAAAAAAATGTATAGTTTGACCATTAAATCAAGTTAGATTTAAAAAAAAGTTTTTTTCTGTAATTGTATATAATCGTATAAAAAATTATTTGTCTTTACTAGTTTATTCCGATTATAAGAGGTTGGGGCAGATGCAGATTTTTTAAGTATGTCAAATATCTCCGCAATCTATGGTACTTGTATCCATTAGAAGTATTTTAGGAACTGAAATTTATTGGTAAATGAGAGCATAAATATAGAATCACTTATAGAGTAAAATTGCTTCTTCAGGTGGATATTTTGTAATGAAAAAAGTCTTTCCTTTCAATATTTCCACAAAATATCTTTTAAGAAACACTTTCTTTGCCTTTTTCGGTTTCCTTTCAGTGTTCTTTCTGTAGTGTGCGTTCAGTGTGTACCGGTTTTTGGCTTTTTTTTTTATTTGCATTTTTCAACACTTTATATTTTAATATTTCATCTGACAACGGCCTCTTAATTATTTAGGTATAGGGGAAACTATACACATTTTTTGCTCTTACTTTGCACCAAGTTTTGGTGAGAAACCCCTCAAAACGAGCAAAATAATTTCAGCTATATCACATTAAATTTTCGGGGTGTCATGTCAGATAAATTTTTTTCGCAAATTTAAAAACCCCAAATGCTTACTCAAGGAAACTCACTAACACCCATAAAATAGTCCAGAAATGGGCTTTGCACAATCAGCTGAAAAATAGCCAATACATTTAACAAATTATATAAATAAAATTTATTTATCAATTCTGTATGAAACTGCTTTTAAAATACAGCTCTAATATCTCAATTCCATTGAATAATAAATCCACTGTCCATGCTACAGCTCGGCGCAGCCAAATATCAAAATAACTAATTTCTTCTCCCTCAGTCAAAGGTCATTTACGGAGCCGTTGTCATTTGTAAATGGAATTAGATACAACGCTGTTTCTGTTATTTCCTATTTGAATTATGTGAAATATTTCCCTGGAAAATAATTTAAAGGTAAATCTGATCGCCGCTTTCACCAAATTATTTGGTAAACAGAAAAAAGATGATCAAGGAGCATAAAATTGCTATACACCATATGGTACTATAGGATAAAGCAATATAAAAAATATAAGATCTGCATCCTATGGTTGCTTAGAAAATGGAAATGTTTGTTATGGACAGATGGACAATGGTAAAACAGTGTACCCCTTCTTCGAAGCACAGGTATAAAAATCAAGATTGATCTTGAAATTGTGATGAATTTAGTTCTAAGTGTGAATGTGAAATACAAGAAAGTTCTAATATTTGTTTTTAAGAAAGGAGGTCTTCTGTTTTGTTGGCCGTGAAGGACTCAAACACTTTCAGGAAGGAAATAAAATCTCTAAAAACATGAAGGACAAAGAATCCGAATTCGTGAAATAAGCAATAAGAATACGGGAAGGAAAATCCTACGTTACAAAAGTTGCTGTTGCAGTATGAAGATATATTATATATAAAATGGTATCGGATATATAGTTTTGGGAGAGGGAATTGGTCAATTTTCATGTACATGTATATTCAATGACTATTTTATGGGTGTTAGTGAGTTTCCTTGAGTACCATTCAGAGTTTCTAAATTTGCGAAAAGATTTTATCTGACATAAAAACCCCGAAAATTTAATGTGATATAACTGAAATTATTTTGCTCGTTTTGAGGGGTCTCTCATTACTCAACGAAAATTGGTGCCAGAGTCGGAGCAAACAATGTTAATAGTTTCCCCAATATGCAAATAATTAAGTGTAGATTTTTTACTTTGTTGTCTAAAAGTTTGTATGTCAAGGATGTTATCAGTTCAGCCACTACAGCTTTCACTTTATTCTGTCAGATAACAGTAAACAATTATAAAATACATGTTTCTGTCTAAATTTTACTCAAAAACATTAAAATTTATGGTTTTAAACAGTAAGTTACATGTCCTTGAATGGCATAAATTTGTCAGATTTCCTTGTAGGCAGTAACAACAAAGAATTTGAGAAAAAAAGGCTAAATTACTCAATGGAAAACAAGTACGAAATTCATTTAGTAAGGTTAAACACTATTGCAACTAAATAAATTTTACTTTGAACAAAACCACAAACCTGTGTGAACTTCCCCCTTTAGCACAGCCACACATAGCACATGCATTCACACGGAACTCTGCGAGATAAGGTTCTATATGATATTGCTCACAAATGTACTGTTAAGCAAATCCATGATACTGTTTTACCAAAAAAGCAGGTAAAGCCAGTAAAATATGGTTTATATTTTATTTATATCATTAATTTTTGTCTGAAAAACATATTCAGTAGCAACATCATCTAGCATGCAATTTTTCCCCCAAAACAAATTATGATTGCATGACCATTTCTACAAGATCTATTTAAATCCAGCAGTTTTCCTC
Organism: Limnoperna fortunei; assembly: GCA_944474755.1. Taxonomy (NCBI): domain Eukaryota; kingdom Metazoa; phylum Mollusca; class Bivalvia; order Mytilida; family Modiolidae; genus Limnoperna; species Limnoperna fortunei. Next base: position 82,007,509 of record OX104117.1, on the reverse strand, counting down.
AAATGCTTCATTTTACCAAGTGGAAACACTTGTAATCAACATTCATATTTCTACCTTTTAGCAATTAACAAAATAGACATTCATAAAGTTAAAACCTTGTCAACCAAGGGAGATACATGTAATTGTAGGCACTGGTGAATGTAAACAAGCTATAAAATGAATATTTTATTGTAAATATATAAAACTGATCCATATTTAAAGAACAAAATTAGAGAATAGTTATCTGATTCCTATTTTAGAAATACTATCACAGAAATGTCTTGCTGAGATTACAAAGATAGCTTATACATTGTTTGTGTGTTTTTGGGGAGGGGGGGTGTACATGTAGATGGAATAAGCCAGGATATGCACATATATATACAAGTGACATATAAGTAGATGGATTGGTTTCATTTGGTAACCATGGACCTTGTACACAATAAATGGAATCAGTTACTAATTTTAAAAACATGTTTTTTTTGCTTTCACCATTTATTTCAAATTCTTGTGTTGTTTACAATATATAGCTACAACATCAGAGCATTATGACTTCACAGTTTGTATGATGTCATAAAGGGTACTTCAAAACTCCTGGCTGTGTAAATCTTTTTTTTAAAGAAACTTCTTTTGAAATATTGCTATTAACCTATTAATAATCAGTTGAATTTTAGTAAATACAAATGTACACCCAATTGATAAATAAATTTATTTATATAATTTGTTAAATGTATTGGTTATTTTTCAGCTGATTGTGCAAAGCCCATTTCTGGACTATTAAATGGGTGTTTGTATATCCTTGAGTACCCTTCGGGGTTTCTAAATTTGCGAAAAGATTTTATCTGACATGACATCCAGAAAATTTAATGTGATATAACTGAAATTCGCTCATTTTGAGGGGTCTCTCATTACTTAACGAAACTTGGTGCCAGAGTCAGAGCAAAAAATTAACCGTAATTTCCTCACTTTTCTCAGTTGTTGATTTACCCTAATATTACAATCTTGGATACAACAAAAGTTAAGTAGAGATTTTCTCATTTTGGCAGCCAAAAGTAACAAAGGATACAAAAAAGGAGTATTTTTTTTATTATTGTCCAAACAAGAACATAATTTTTTACCATATTGCACAAAGTGCAAACCCAGGTTATAGTATAGTGAACTGGGGTGGGTGGACTGGGAAAATATTGTATCTATTTTCCTCCTTCAATGCAGATCACTGAAACTTTTAAATAAGTTTGCACACATATTGAAGTTGTGCACCTGCTATTATGGAATTGTTCCAGGAATTTTTCCCAATTTTTTGAAAAGTTTTTCAGAAGATTTTCAGACTAGGGTATCTATTTTGTGTAATAAACTCCTCCTACAGCTTTCAGCCATTTCCTTGAAAATTCATAGAAAGATTGCAAACATAATGGAGTTGTGCACTTGATCATACAAAAGTGTTGAAGAATTGATTTCCTATTGTTCTAGACATTGTAACTTAGTCATTTTATATCATATTTTATACATGATTTTTCAGGATTTATACCCTGCCACACAAAGGGGTGGGGTATTATGTGATACCCTCCATATGGATATGAGTGTCTGTCTGTATGAGTGTCTGTCTGTCTCTCTCCGTCCTATCCTCTGTCCATGCCTTGGTGGTATCCATGTGATAACTTGAAACCCGTCAACAGATTTTGTTTAAACTTTGCACAGCTGCTACTATAACATGAAGATAAAGTTCAATTTTTAGCACAATCCCTTTTGTTGTTGTTGAGTTGGGCCAATTTGAAATTATATTTTTTAGGTCCAAGGCAAAGTTAAAAATTGTCTTCTGAAATTGACTGTTGTTCAGCTCAGCTGTTCCTATAGGCTGATTTGTAATTCAGTAAAAGGTTCATGAATATTTATAAAAGCAATGCAATGTTGCCGGGTTCATAAAATGTACCATTGGATGTCCTGTTTTTGTGTAATCAATGCCTACATTTTTTGATACAGGCCTAAAACCTTTCAACAAATTGTAAACAGTTCCCCATTTATTAAGGCACTTGCCATTTCAGACTTTCGTGATGTATGGTTTTCATGCACATTTTTATTAAAATTAAAGACCCGGCCCCATCCCCCACTCCCCCTGTCTCCAGATAATAAGAAATGCATACTGTACTTTTGTAGTATTGATTTTTTGCATCTCTTTCAATTAATTTCATGTTGTATGTTAGCTTTATATGATTTAGATAAAAACATTTCATCGACCATATCTTAAAATAGTGTCCTCTGTCTTAAATTGTTTATGCGGCCCTGTCAGTACTGACACTGGAGACTCCTTCATTTTTTTAGACAATTTGTTGAAAAATTCCTTTGATCTTGTTTTTTCACTTTGATCTCTAGATTTGTTGACAAGTCTTACACATTTTAATCTGCAAGCTGGACAGCCCTGCAAATGATCTGATAATGATAAATAACTAAAACAACAGAAATATACAGTACAAGCACTTAACTGAGTCTGTTTCTATCTGTTTTGGTCCTTTGTCTCCAAAACTGCTTGGAAAGATGTTTGTCTTAACTATATAGAAAATCCATATTGTCTGATTCCAGTTTTATCTTTAGACTGAAACCTTGTTATAATTATGTCTCATCTCTGATTTTTTGAGCCTCTGGTTTAGTGTTTAAAATAGTTGAAAAAATAGGACAAACCTGTAAAACTTTATCATGGAATTTAAAAAAAATACAGTAAGTGCATTTATGGAATACATTCCTTGTATAAAGCTCTTAATAATAATAATCCTTATTGCATGTAAAACCCTGATGGGTACAGCAATACATGTATAACCCTATTGGATACAGCAATACATGTAAAAACCCTATTGGGTACAGCAATACATGTAAAACCCTATTGGGTACAGCAATACATGTAAAAACCCTATTGGGTACAGCAATAAATATAAAACCCTATTGGGCACAGCAATACATGTAAAAACCCTATTGGGCACAGCAATACATGTAAAACCCTATTGGGTACAGCAATAAATGTAAAACCCTATAGGGTACAGCAATACATGTGAAAACCCTTTTGGGTACAGCAATACATGTAAAACCCTATTTGGTACAGCAATACATGTAAAAACCCTATTGGGTACAGCAATACATGTTAAACCCAATTGGGTACAGCAATACATGTTAAACCCTATTGGGTACAGCAATACATGTAAAACCCTATTGTGTACAGCAGTACATGTAAAACCCTATTGGGTACAGAAATACATGTAAAACCCTATTGGGTACAGAAATACATGTAAAACCCTTTTGGGTACAGCAATACATGTAAAACCCTATTTGGTACAGCAATACATGTAAAACTCTATTGGGTACAGAAATACATGTAAACCCCTTTTGGGTACAGCAATACATGTAAAACCCTATTGGGTACATCAATACATGTAAACCCCTTTTGGGTACAGCAATACATATAAAAACCCTATTGGGTACAGCAATACATGCAAAAACCCTATTGGGTACAGCAGTACATGTAAATCCCTTTTGGGTACAGCAATACATGCAAAAACCCTATTGGGTACAGAAATACATGTAAAACCCTTTTGGGTACAGCATTTACATGTAAAACCCTATTGGGTACAGCAATACATGTAAAACCCTATTTGGTACAGCAATACATGTAAAACTCTATTGGGTACAGAAATACATGTAAAACCCTATTTGGTACAGCAATACATGTAAAACCCTATTTGGTACAGCAATACATGTAAAACTCTATTGGGTACAGCAATACATGTAAAACCCTATTTGGTACAGCAATACATGTAAAACCCTATTGGGTACAGCAATACATGTAAAACCCTATTGGGTACAGCAATACATGTAAAACCCTATTGGGTACAGAAATACATGTAAAACCCTTTTGGGTACAGCATTTACATGTAAAACCCTATTGGGTACAGCAATACATGTAAAACTCTATTGGGTACAGCAATACATGTAAAACCCTATTTGGTACAGCAATACATGTAAAACCCTATTTGGTACAGCAATACATGTAAAACCCTATTGGGTACAGCAATACATGTAAATCCCTTTTGGGTACAGCAATACATGCAAAAACCCTATTGGGTACAGAAATACATGTAAAACCATATTGGTGTACCCGGGTACATCAATACATTTAAAACCCTATTGCTGTACTGGGGTAAATCAATACATGTAAAACCCTATTGGGTACAGCAATACTTGTAAAACTCTGTTGGGTACAGCAATACATGTAAAACCCTATTGGGTACAGCAATACATGTAAAACCCTATTGGGTACAGCAATACATGTAAAACTCTATTGGGTACAGCAATACATGTAAAACCCTATTGGGTACAGCAATACATGTGAAACCCTTTTGAGTACAGCAATACATGCAAAAACCCTATTGGGTACAGCAATACATGTAAAACCCAATTGGGTACAGCAATACTTGTAAAACCCTATTGGGTACAGAAATACATGTAAAACCCTATTTGGTACAGCAATACATGTAAAACCCTATTTGGTACAGCAATACATGTAAAACTCTATTGGGTACAGCAATACATGTAAAACCCTATTGGGTACAGCAATACATGTAAAACCCAATTAGGTACAGCAATACTCGTAAAACCCTATTGGGTACATCAATACATGTAAAACCCTATTTGGTACAGCAATACATGTAAAACTCTATTGGGTACAGCAATACATGTAAAACCCTATTGGGTACAGCAATACATGTGAAACCCTTTTGAGTACAGCAATACATGCAAAAACCCTATTGGGTACACCAATACATGTAAAACCCAATTGGGTACAGCAATACTTGTAAAACCCTATTTGGTACAGCAATACATGTAAAACTCTATTGGGTACAGCAATACATGTAAAACCCTATTGGGTACAGCAATACATGTAAAACCCAATTGGGTACAGCAATACTCGTAAAACCCTATTGGGTACATCAATACATGTAAAACCCTTTTGGGTACAGCATTTACATATAAAACCCTATTGGGTACATCAATACATGTAAAACCCTATTGGGTACAGCAATACATGTAAAACCCTATTGGGTATAGAAATACATGTAAAACCCTTTTGGGTACAGCAATACATGTAAAACCCTATTGGGTACATCAATACATGTAAAACCCTATTGGGTACAGCAATACATGTAAAACCCTATTGCTGTACCCGGGTACAGCAATACATGTAAAACCCTATTGGGTACAGCAATACATGAAAAACCCTTTGGGTACAGCAATACATGTAAAACCCTATTGGGTACAGCAATACATGTAAAACCCTATTTGGTACAGCAATACATGTAAAACCCTATTGGGTACAGCAATACATGTAAAACCCTATTGGGTACAGCAATACATGTAAAACCCTATTTGGTACAGCAATACTTGTAAAACCCTATTTGGTACAGCAATACATGTAAAACCCTATTTGGTACAGCAATACATGTAAAACCCTATTGGGTACAGCAATACATGTAAAACCCTATTGGGTACAGCAATACATGTAAAACCCTATTGGGTACAGCAATACATGCCTTCATGAATTTTGCAATCAATGAAAAAATGAAACTATGTTATTGTCATTTAGTGTTTAGTTAGATATATACTCATGTATGGCAGTGTTATTATAAACAGATATATCATGTCTGGAAGGGGTATTTGTGAAAAATACCAGTCGAGAGATGAAATATTTCCCGAGGGAAATTTGATTCTCGAGACTGGTATTTTTCACAAATACCCCTCCCAGACATGATTTATCTGTTTAATTACACTGAATATCATGATTTCAAAAAGCGGTGATACTTGACCACTTGCCTGCTGTTTATTGACTCTTTACTATCGGAACGTTTCCGATTTTCAAAATCTATTACTCATGTTACATTTACTTTGAGGTAAAAGTCAAAACTTCCGAATGAATATTTCCAGGATAATAATATGCAAGGGTTATTTTTAAGCAAATACCACGGCACAGAGGGTAATTTTTTGCCGAATACCCAGGTGATGACGAAATCGATGCAAAATCAGGAAATGTGCGAAAAATACACAGTCTATTGACCAATCAAAAGCCAGCATTTTTATATGAGGTGTAATTAATAGATAAATAATTCACTGTCAAAACATTTTTGTGGTACATTTAGTTTTTATGCCCCCTCGACAACATGTCAGGGGGGCATTAAGTTTTACTCTTGGCCATCTGTCCGTACGTACGTTCGAACGAATTTTTGTCAAGCTTTTCTCAGAAACCGTACATTTTGAAATATGGCAGTGTGGTTCAGTATCACAAGTTGTACGTCCTAAGTGACTTTCAGACCTGTTGGACAACTACTTCCTGTTTGGGACTTCATTTGTACGTAAATACGTCCGTCCGTATGTACGAATTTCCGTCAAGCTTTTCTCAGAAACTGTACATGAGAACAATTTGAAATTTGGCAGGGTGGTTTAGTATCACAAGTTGTACGTCCTAAGCAATTTTCAGACCTGTCAGACAACTACTTCCTGTTTAGGACTTCATTTAGCGGGGGCATCTCAAAATGTTCGGTTTCTGAGAAAAGCTTGACGGAAATTCGTTCGAACGTACGTAGGGACGGATGGCCATGAGTAAAACTTAATGCCCCCCCGACATGTTGTCGAGGGGGCAAAAAAACTAAATGTACCACAAAAATGTTTTGACAGGGAATTATTTATCTATTTTAATCAATAAACTACCCTTCCATGTGGCTACTAGTTCAAATCTGAGCTCAATTGAAACAGGAAAAAAATATTTTTTTCTGTTTACAGTAATAAAAAATATTTTTTCCTTTTTTAATTGAGCTCAGATTTGAACTAGTAGCCACATGGAAGGGTAGTTTATTGATAAATTTGCTTATTGAACAAATACGGTATGCAAATTAGGTTTATTTTTGAAAAATCCTGTGAAACAATAACTACTTGCTAAAATGGTGTAACCTGATGTTTTACCATATGCTTGATGTAACTTAGAGTTTTGGATTCCAATTTTAAGCTTTAAAGATGTGATATTTATTTAGAGACTGCATGGAGATGCCACAGCACTATCACAGTACATACAAATAATACAGCATCGACAACCTGGTGTCTCTGTAACTCCAGTGGTGATTGGCTTAGAGAAGTATTTCAGGTAAAAGATCACTTTAGTACTCGCATGGGTGAAACAAAAAATTTGGGAGCAGACAGTGATGTCCGCCCTCTAACTCTAGCAGTTGTTGTCTGATCTTCAAACCTGGAGAAAATGTTTCTGGGCATAATATTTGACCAAGTTTGATAACCAGCCAAATCACTTCAGCCACATCAGAGTTATGGCCCTTTTATTTAGAAATAAATATTCGCCTTGTCCGCTCTATATCTCAAAAAGTTGTTGTCCAATCAACATGAAACTTGGGCAAAATGTTTATGGGCATAATATCTTGCCCAAATCAGATTCAGAGTTATGGCTCTTTATACAAAAATGGCAAATTCATCTAAATTAAACAGTTGTTGTGCTCATTAAATTTGGGGAAAATATTTATGGGCATAATATCTCGACCAAGTTGGATAACCAGCCTAATTGCTCAAAATTTTGTGTAACGGCTCTTAATTCTACCTAAAATACCAAATTAGTCTCTGCTCTAAGTGCAATAGTTGTTCGATGATCTCCGTGAATGTTTGTGGAATCGTTGGTGTCTAAGATATTAAATTGGCTTGTTATCAAGTTCATTATGGCAATAGGGTTCCCATGATTTAAATGTCCTGTAACTTACTAATAATGTGGCTGGTTATCAAATTCATTACAGTAGTACAAAGTTCCTGTGATATAATTGACACCTCTGCTAATACCCCAAAATTCTTTGGCATAAAATTGGCTGGTTAACAAATTCTGGTTATAAGGATTCTGGCAACTTAATACATGTACACACCTCTCTGTCTTTTTAACCATTTACCAAAATTTTCAACTGGCGTATTTTGTGGCACTTGTTCTAGTTTTCATAATGTCATTCTATCCGTGCTCCGATTGTTTCCAGATGATAATTCCAGATGGTGCTTTTCAAAAAGTCATTTTCTTAAAACAAGTGCCCGCTATGATGAGAACACCTGGCTAATGATCAGACTTATTGTTTTTATCAATGAATGACAATACTTAGTATAAGACTAATGAATAGTACATGTCAGTCTGATAGGTAGGTGTCACCTGCTAATGAATGACAGTCTGATAGGTAGGTGTCACCTGCTATAGTACATGACAGTCTGATAGGTAGGTGTCACCTGCTAATGAATGACAGTCTGATAGGTAGGTGTCACCTGCTATAGTACATGTCAGTCTGATAGGTAGGTGTCACCTGCTAATGAATGACAGTCTGATAGGTAGGTGTCACCTGCTATAGTACATGACAGTCTGATAGGTAGGTGTCACCTGCTATAGTACGTGTCAGTCTGATAGGTAGGTGTCACCTGCTATAGTACATGACAGTCTGATAGGTAGGTGTCACCTGCTATAGTACATAACAGTCTGATAGGTAGGTGTCACCTGCTATAGTACATGACAGTCTCATAGGTAGGTGTCACCTGCTATAGTACATGTCAGTCTGATAGGTAGGTGTCACCTGCTATAGTACATGACAGTCTGATAGGTAGGTGTCACCTGCTATAGTACATGACAGTCTGATAGGTAGGTGTCACCTGCTATAGTACATGACAGTCTGATAGGTAGGTGTCACCTGCTATAGTACATGACAGTCTGATAGGTAGGTGACACCTGCTATAGTACATGACAGTCTGATAGGTAGGTGTCACCTGCTATAGTACATGACAGTCTGATAGGTAGGTGTCACCTGCTATAGTACATGTCAGTCTGATAGGTAGGTGTCACCTGCTATAGTACATGTCAGTCTGATAGGTAGGTGTCACCTGCTATAGTACATGACAGTCTGATAGGTAGGTGTCACCTGCTATAGTACATGACAGTCTGATAGGTAGGTGTCACCTGCTATAGTACATGACAGTCTGATAGGTAGGTGTCACCTGCTATAGTACATGACAGTCTGATAGGTAGGTGTCACCTGCTATAGTACATGACAGTCTCATAGGTAGGTGCTATTGACCTTAATTTCACAGTTGGGTGGCTCTGTTAAAGTTATAGGATAAGGTCTTTCCTAAAAACATTTTTGAGTAGCAAACAAACCACATATGACAGGTCTGATCCAAATATGACCCTGGGACATAGAAAATCCCTTGAAAATACATGTATCTGTTTTTGCCACTTTTATCTATGATATTTTTTTAATAGTAATATCACTCTGTTTGATTAACCTGTTTGACTATTGTAGTCCTAGTGACCTAATAGCTTTATATGAATCAAGTTACACATTTTGTACTTGCATTACTGGAAAGCTATATTTACAAGTCTGAACCTTATGTTGTTAATCTGTAAATCATTGACATTATGAGCCATTCAATCTGTGTGATTTCCAGAAAAAGAACTTCTAAGCATATGAACTTTATTATTTTTCAAGATTTTTTATACTTATTATCTAATGTAACTGTTGAATGTGTCCAGCTTGCTTAGCTAGTTGAATTAAAGAATCAAGCTTCTTTTTAGCTCACCTGGACCGAAGGTCCAGGTGAGCTATTGCTATCACTTGGCGTCCGTCGTCCGTCGTCCGTCGTAAACTTTTTCAAAAATCTTCTCCTCTGAAACCACTGGGCCAATTTTTTTCAAACTTGGCCACAATCATCCTTAGGGTTCCTAGTTTCAAGTTTGTACCAAGGGTGTTGATCAACAGACAAATATGGCCGCTGTTACTAAAAATAGAACATGGGGGTCTACACAGGTTTTTGATCATTATCTAAAAAACTATAATAGCTATAGAGAAAACCGTTACTTCAAATTGATCAGCACATTAAGGTCTACAATAGTTGCTATTAGTGCGAAGTTGTGTATTGGCTTCTTGTAGGAGTTATTGCCCTTTTTTGACGATTTTTGACAAAATTTTTGGTATTTACAATATAACCTGAAAAATATACGAGGTAGAGTGAAACTGTAAATGGCAAAAATGATCAGCAATAAAAGCCCTACAATTCACTTGATTGGTCTGAAATTGTCAGATGACTCTTTATATGAGTTATTGCCCTTAAATGGTAATTTTTTATGAAATTTTCCGTTTTTGTCCTGTAACTTTAAAACTATAACAGCTAGAGTAAAACTGTAAAAAGCAAAAATGATCAACAATACAAGCCCTACAATTCACTGTATAAGTCTGAAATTGTCAGATGACTCCTTATAGGAGTTATTGCCCTTAAATGGCAATTTTTTATGAAATTTTCCGTTTTTGTCCTGTAACTTGAAAACTATAGCAGCTAGATTGAAACTGTAAATTGCACAAATGATCAGCAATAAAGACCCTACAATTCACTTGATTGGTCTGAAATTGTCAAATGACTCCTTATATGAGTTATTGCCCTTAAATGGTAATTTTTTATGAAATTTTCCATTTTTGTCCTGTAACTTTAAAACTATAACAGCTAGAGTAAAACTGTAAAGAGCAAAAATGATCAACAATACAAGCCCTACAATTCACTGTATTAGTCTGAAATTGTCAGATGACTCCTTATAGGAGTTATTGCCCTTAAATGGCAATTTTTTATGAAATTTTCTGTTTTTGTCCTGTAACTTGAAAACTATAGCAGCTAGATTGAAACTGTAAATTGCACAAATGATCAGCAATAAAGACCCTACAATTCACTTGATTGGTCTGAAATTGTCAGATGACTCCTTATATGAGTTATTGCCCTTAAATGGTAATTTTTTATGAAATTTTCCGTTTTTGTCCTGTAACTTTAAAACTATAACAGCTAGATTGAAACTGTAAATTGCACAAATGATCAGCAATAAAGACCCTACAATTCACTTGATTGGTCTGAAATTGTCAGATGACTCCTTATAGGAGTTATTGCCCTTAAATGTCAATTTTTTATGAAATTTTCCGTTTTTGTCCTGTAACTTTAAAACTATAACAGCTAGAGTAAAACTGTAAATAGCAAAAATGATCAACAATACAAGCCCTACAATTCACTGTATTAGTCTGAAATTGTCAGATGACTCCTTATATGAGTTATTGCCCTTAAATGGTAATTTTTTATGAAATTTTCCGTTTTTGTCCTGTAACTTTAAAACTATAACAGCTAGATTGAAACTGTAAATTGCACAAATGATCAGCAATAAAGACCCTACAATTCACTTGATTGGTCTGAAATTGTCAGATGACTCCTTATAGGAGTTATTGCCCTTAAATGTCAATTTTTTATGAAATTTTCCGTTTTTGTCCTGTAACTTAAAAACTATAGCAGCTAGATTGAAACTGTAAATTGCACAAATGATCAGCAATAAAGACCCTACAATTCACTTGATAGGTCTGAAATTGTCAGATGACTCCTTATAGGAGTTATTGCCCTTAAATTGCAATTTTTTATGAAATTTTCCGTTTTTGTCCTTTAACTTAAAAACCATAACAGCTAGAGTGAAATAATAAATTGCACAAATGATCAGCAAAAAAGCCCTACAATTCATTTAATTGGTCTGAAATTGTCAGATGACTCCTTATAGGGGTTATTGCCCTTAAATGACAATTTTGTTATGAAATTTTCCATTTTTGTCCTGTAACTTGAAAACTATAGTAGCTAGATTAAAACTGTAAATTGCACAAATGATCAGCAATAGAAGCCCTACAAATGATTGCTTAGTCCGAAAATTGCAAGATGACTCTTTATAGGAGTTATTGCCCTTTCATTATGAATTTGGACATATGAACAGTTTTTTAATTATAAATTAGTCTATAACACACCTATTAGTAGAGTAAAACTGTAAATTTCTAAAGTACCCTAAAGGACAATGCCTAAAAACCATTTAATTTTCAGAAATTGTGGATGGCACCTTATAGGAGTTATTGTATTTAACAAATTTTTTGAAGAAATGTTTAGTTTTGCACAGTAACTTAAAAGCTATAACAACTAGACTGTAACTGTTAATTTCAAAAATTTTAATATAGTTTAAGTCATATGGATTCCAGGTGAGCGATTACAGGCTCCTGGGAGCCTCTAGTTATATCTATGTTATGCTTTACTGCCATCCCTGTCTTAGCTACTTCTATCCATTGGGCTATGGTTATTTTTATGACTGGTATCCTTTCTAAATAAATATTATTCCACCCAGTTAGTCTTCCCTCAGGAACCAGGACATGAAAGTTCTTGTTAACATGTGAGAAACAACTGATTCCCAAAATGTACTGGTTACGATTAAGAAAAAGTATTAGTCAATTACATGATACAATTTGTTGAAATTTGACTTTATGTCCCCCTAGCAAAGTTGGGGGACAGATTTATAGTCTGTTGTCCCTCCCACCTCAGGTTTACCTTTGAATTGAAGCTTTTTTTTATGACGATGACTTCACATCTTCCTGAAACTTGGAACACAGTTACAACATGATGAGACAAAATTTCACGCTTGAGTGACTTAGAAAAGGGGGCTGTTTAGTGTGCCAAGTTGAAAATCAGTGAAGCAGAGTCACATTTTTTGTTAGAAATTTTTTCAAAGCAAAAAACAAGTAAATTCTTATCCAAACTGACTAATAATCTCGAGTAACAGGCTAGTGGCTATGGTCTGTCAAGTTTGAGTTTTGTTCCAATGAGTGATTCATCATATGTTTATTCTGGTGACATGGAAAGCTATTCACACTTGTTTGTCCGACTTTGTCTTCAGTCTGACTAATACAAAAGACAAAATGTATTTATGCTGTAATCCCTCAACCCTGCTTCCCTATATACCCTTAATAAATTATAACAAAAATTGTGTTAACAGAAATTTTTTTAAGTCCAAACTAAAAACCTTCTATTAGAAATATTCATTGTACTTTAAGAACTGAACTTCTGTACTAGAAAAAGAAATTAAAGAAGTTTGGTTAAATTTTTTGTTTGTATTTCAGAGAAATAAAAACAACACAACAGCGACAACATCGGGAGGCGGTGCTAGCCACTGGACAAAGTTTAGAGAAAACTAAAACAAAGAAACACTTCAATACTGAAGTTTCTCGTCTTGATGTTGAAGAGGTAAAAACATGTAAATTTTTGGAAAGGGAATCACTGAAATATCATACTTCAACATATAACATGCAGAAAGAACAAAAACGAGAGGCGCAGAGCCAGAATTTACATTAGGGGGGTTATAACACTATAACACCAGCATCAGATTTGATTTAATTAGCGATGGTTCATCTGAGCTTTTGCCATCAGTTGGCATCTGTCGTCTGTTGTCTGTCATCCATTGTCCGTCATAAACTTTAAAAAAATCTTCACCTTTGAAACCAAACTTGGAATCATCCTTAGGGTTCCTAGTTTCAAATTTGTACTCAGGGTGTTGATCAAAAGCTATAGAGAAAACCATTACCTTAAATTGGTCAGCACATTAAGGTGTACATATTTGCTATAAGTCTGGGGTTGTGTAATGTCTTCTTGTAGGAGTTAACTTTAACGACGTTTTTTTGTCTCGCCTGCGACGAAAGTCGCTGGAGGGGAGACATATGTATGGGAATCCGGCGGCGGCGGCGGCGGCGGCGTAAACACTTGACATCTTGCTTCATATCTTTGTAAGCCCAAGCCCTAGGTCCATCAAATTTGGTCCAGAGGTAGCTTATGATGAGTACTTGCCAGTCAGTCACCTGTCACCTGACCTTGACCTCAATTTCATAGGTTGCTGATGACTAGTACATGACTGTCTGGTAGGTGTCACCTGACCTTGACCTCAATTTCACGGTCCAGCGACTACGTTAAAGTTTTTGGGTTACGACAGTTCCTCTGTAACTAGGCATGGTAGGATGACAATATTTGGTGTACAGGTTGCTGATGACTAGTACATGACTGTCTGGTAGGTGTCACCTGACCTTGACCTCAATTAAACGGTCCAGCGACTACGTTAAAGTTTTTGGGTTACGACAGTTCCTCTGTAACTACGCATGGTAGGATGACAATATTTGGTGTATAGGTTGCTGATGACTAGTACATGACTGTCTGGTAGGTGTCACCTGACCTTGACCTCAATTTCACGGTCCAGCGACTACGTTAAAGTTTTTGGGTTATGACAGTTCCTCTGTAACTACACATGGTAGGATGACAATATTTGGTGTATAGGTTGCTGATGACTAGTACATGACTGTCTGGTAGGTGTCACCTGACCTTGACCTCAATTTCACGGTCCAGCGACTACGTTAAAGTTTTTGGGTTACGACAGTTCCTCTGTAACTACACATGGTAGGATGACAATATTTGGTATATAGGTTGCTGATGAATAGTACATGACTGTCTGGTAGGTGCCATTTGACCTTGACCTCAATTTCACGGTCCAGTGACTACGTTAAAGTTTTTAGGTTACTGCTGTTCCCCTGTAACCAAGCATGGTAGGATGACAATATTTGGTATATAGGTTGCTGATGAATAGTAAATGATTGTCTGGTAGGTGTCACCTGACCTTGACCTCAATTTAACGGTTCAGCGACTTCGTTAAAGTTTTTGTATTAGGACAGTTCCTCTGTAACTATGCATAGTATGGTGACAATAATTGGTATACAGGCCGCTGCTCATAATTAATGCTATTTACGTAATGCTTATGACGAAATTTATTTTCGTTACTGATGCGGAATTCAGGCGAGACGTTTTTCTGTGTCCACACTTGTTTTACAAAATTTTCAGTTTTTACAATATAACTTGAAAACTATTAAGAGCTAGATTGCAATTGTAAATTGCTTAAATGATTAGCAAGGCAATGGCTACAAAACTCTTTATTGGTCCAAAATTCATGGTTCCAAGATAAGAAGATAAGCCCAGCCTCCTTAGTTATTGTTTCTATGAGCCACAAGCTTCTTTCAAAATGGCGGCTCAGCATCATCGTGATGCCAATATTACTACCGATTGTCTCGACAAAATTCCCGAAAATATAGATATTTGGTACCTACCAGAAAGTAATTTCTTATCCAAAGAGTTTTAGAAAAGGGATGAATTATTTCACCGAGGGTTATATTCACGATAACAGAATATCTGAAATAAATTGTACCGTCTGCGTTGCCGTTGATACAAAATGCTGGCAATCTATGAGAAAAAGTCTTCGTATTGAAATTAGACCTGAACCGAAACTTTCTGAATTCTATTGCACATGTAAAGCTGGGTATGTTTTTCCCTTCCGAAATTGCGGTTAAATTTTATATTTATGTAATCTGTCTTAACTGGCCGTGTGTGCACGCGTATTTACATACACTGTCAGAGAGTATTTCCTACACATCTACAGAGAACTGGGAAATCAATAACTGCTAATTAATTGGATAAAGATGTATCAATATAATAAAATACCCGATGTTTACTAAAGAATTTTTTGTCTGTTTTCAAAGTACTCCCCGAGTTTCAAATCGGCAAATTTCATAGCCGAAAAAAGAACATAAATCTGAAATACATATAACGTTATGTAAGTAATGTTCATTAACAATTAATTAAGTCCATATAATTATATATAAATCCAATAGTTTTTACACTGGAACACATAAAAAAGAGCATTGTTACTGTCCCATTTCTTGTATATCATAATTGAATTGGGTAGATTCACTAAGAGACTTAAAATTGTAATAAAATCCATTTGAAATTGAAGACGTGCACACCATCACGTAATCATTTATTCTTTTTTAGACTAAGTGGGCATTGTTCTCACATAGAAGGGTTGCTCAAATCTCTACAAGGATTGCAGCTGCTTTATGTGTATTTATTCTGTTAATATTGAGCTGATCATTGGTACTTCCACACGTTTACAAGCGTAGACATTTCTCTAAATCTCTTTTAATCTTTGGAAATGGTATAAATATGTATCCTTGCATTCGATCTGGATACCTTTCATCGGAATTACATGTACCACATTCACAACTAAGAACGATTTTCTTAAAACGATTGAAAATTATGCCGTTCCCACAACTGTACAAATAGTTTGCTTGTGGGACAAAGATGGCATAAGCTTTGTTTACATATCCGCTAATTATAACTGAGCATTCTGATTGGATTGTAAAAATAAAATCGGATTCATGAATTGTAGGACCACTCCTTGTAGAAGTTATTGCTTGAATGACAATTTTTAATGAAATTTTCCCTTTTGTCCTGTAACTTAAAAGCTTTAACAGCTAGAGTGAAACTGTAAATGGCAAACATGATCAGCAATACAAGCCCTACAATTCATTATTATTGTCAGATGACTTCTTATAGGAGTTATTGCCCTTAAATGTAATTTTTTTATGAAATTATACGTTTTTGTCCTGTAACCTGAAACCTATAACAGCTAGAGTGAAACGGTAAATTGCAAAAATGAACAACAATATAACTTCTACAATTCACTTTATTGGTCTTTAATTGTCTGATTAATTCATATTGGATTTATTTACCTTTAATTCAAATTTTTGGTGATATTTGTAACTGACTCTTTATAGTAGTTATTACTCTTAAATGAAAATTTTTAACATAAATAATCAGATTTTGTATTGTAAATTATAGGGGAAGGAAACCACAAAATAAATGTAAGCTCAATTGAAAGAAAAAAAGGTTAAAATAAGATTTACTATTTAAAGTAGTTAGAAATTTTACAAGGTAAGTCGGAAAATATTAATTCAAAATAAAATTGTTTAATTTTCCCGCTAGCTCATGGGCGTCGACATATTGAGGCGCTCTTTTGTATTGAAGAGTGCAAACAGTGAAATTGTCTACGTCATTCCTACTATTCCGGTTAAAGATAGGCAGTGCGATATATATATTCATATTATTTTGCTTTCATCTGCACTAAATTATGCCATCTTCCCAAACTATCAATTGCTTAAATTTAAGTTATAAAATACGTGGAAGTATATACCACGAAAAATAATTGTTCAAATATTCTGGCATTCGTAGTATTTTATTAAACATCAGTGAATCCGACTGTATAAATGTAACATCGTGCATCTTCCCAAACTATCAATTGCTTAAATTTAAGTTATAAAATACGTGGAAGTATATACCACGAAAAATAATTGTTCAAATATTCTGGCACTCGTAGTATTTTATTAAACATCAGTGAATCCGACTGTATAAATGTAACATCGTGCATCTTCCCAAACTATCAATTGCTTAAATTTAAGTTATAAAATACGTGGAAGTATATACCACGAAAAATAATTGTTCAAATATTCTGGCACTCGTAGTATTTTATTAAACATCAGTGAATCCGACTGTATAAATGTAACATTGAGATTTTAGAATTGAGTGCATTGTTACACAGTTGTGATCTTCAAGTTCTTTTTCACCGAGTCAAATTCTATAAAAACAAATATTTTCTTCTGTGGTTGGCATTTCGTGCTAATTTCCAAACTCGTACCAGTCCACTATGTCCGAAATACAACTTCTGAGACCCCCCTTCTGAATATGCTAAATGCTTCTCGAATTCAATATCTTCAGAAATAAGATCTTTTTTATTATAATGAATAAGACTCAATCTGGTTTTAGCTATTTTTGTTTACCATATCAATTTTATCAGTTATAAATATTTTGGAAAGTTAATTATAATTAGCAGATACTAGACTGGTAAACCGGAATAGTAGGTGTGAGGTCACAGATCACACATTAATGGCTGCCTACATGGAGGCGGGAATTTCAAAATGTATTATCACAAAATATTGATTTATTTCTTTATGGTGCCATTTTGAAACACCAACATAGAATACATTTATCTAAGAATCTTCTGCAAACGTATGCAAAGATGTTTGGAGGGTTTCCTTCCCCTTTAAAGTCTTACACCGAGAGTAAAACTGTAAATTACTAAATTAACCTAAAGGACAAGGCCTGCAAATCATTTTATGATGCCCCCGTGACGACATGTCGGGGGGCATTAAGTTTTACTCATGTCCGTCCGTCTGTCCGTCTCTCTGTCTGTACTTCCGAACAAACTTCCGTCAAGCTTTTCTCAGAAACTGTGCATGAGAACAATTTGAAATTTGGCAGGGTGGTTCAGTATCACAAGTTGTACGTCCTAAGCGACTTTCAGACTTGTCGGACAACTACTTCCTGTTTGGGACTTCATTTGTAGGTAAATACGTCTGTCCTTATGTACGAATTTCCTCAAGCTTTTCTCAGAAACCGTACACGAGAACAATTGAAATTTGGCAGGGTGGTTCAGTATCACAAGTTGTATGTCATAAGCAACTTTCAGACCTGTCGGACAACTACTTCCTGTTTGTGACTTCATTTAGCGGGGGCATGTGGTCCCATGGACACATTCTTGGATTTTTTTTTCAAAAATTGTCTGAAGTCACCTTATAGGAGTTTTTGTACTTAATTAAATTAATTGTCTGATGGCACCTTATAGGAATTATTGTACTTCAACATTTTTTTAGGAATTGTTTAGTTTTTGTTTGTTAACTTCAAAGCTGTAACAACTAGACTGAAACTGTAAATCGTAAAACTTTAAATATAGTTGAAGTTTCACTGTGCCATTGCATGTTCATCCATGTTTTTTATAACATCAGTATTGTGGTGTCTTGATGAGCAGTTTAATTCATGACTATTATATTTCTATTAGAGGTGAGATTGTCCTTGACTTGAGAGACACATGAACGGACAGAAGTTAAGAGCGACTTAAACAGATAGTATGTAAGGACAACAATCAAAGAATACAATTGCAATTATGCATCTTGCTGCCTTAAAATCCTTTTAAATAGTTCATCATATGTTGATGATTTCGGTACACTGTCAGATCTAAACATGACAATGTGCAAATTGAAAGGGCATCTTGATCAATTTACAAATCCCTTAGTTATGCTTCTTTTTACAGTCAGTGGCAAGAAGCAGTGCTTATCACATCTGAACTTTACTCACCGTACAGGTTTTTACAAACATTGTGATAGCTATCGAAAGTAAAAAATGACAATCTAGAACAAGATCTTATTTTACAGGCTGTTACTGATGCCCAGCTTTTGACAGGTTGTGTGGTGCAGATGCTGGATACACCAGAAGACATAACTGACCTTGTCAGGTCATATACTAAGGCAGTCGCAGAAAAACCATCCAAGTTAGTACACTGTTATCATAGGCCACACCTTCCATAAGAAATATTTTCAAACAGTTTGTTTGTTTAAATAGTGTTTAAAGCAACTTTCAGCAATTTTTCAGCATTATTATGATGTTCAGATTTTAGGGGGAGGGGGGAGGAACACAGAAAACTGGCAATCCTTGTCAATTAAGATTGGGGACGAGCACACCATGCTAGAAGTAGACTCAAATCCGCAACCTCATTGTTAACAGACCATAGTAGATAGGTTAATAGTAGACCAACTATGCTTACCATTTGGCCAACACAGCTTGTTATGCCACACCATGACTTCAGATCTAAATGTATATCTATATTATTTTTAAGAACATCTATTTTGTAAGACAGTTTTTGTCTCGCCTTCGACGAGTCGCTGGAGATGAGACAAATGTATAGGAATCTGTTGGCGGCGGCATAAACACTTGGACATCTTGCTTCATATCTTTGTAAGCCTAAGCCCTAGGTGCATTAAATTTGGTCCAATGGTGGCTAATGATGAGTACTTGCCAGTCAGTCACCTGTCACCTGACCTTGACCTCAATTTCACAGTCCAGCGACTACGTTAAAGTTTTTGGGTTACGACAGTTCCTCTGTAACCATGCATGGTAGGATGACAACATTTGATATATAGGTTGCTGATGAATAGTACATGACTGTCTGGTAGGTGTCACCTGACCTTTACCTCAATTTCATGGTCAAGCAACTACGTTCAAGTTTTTGGGTTGCGGCAGTTCCTCTGTAACCACGCATGGTAGGATGACAATATTTGGTATACAGGTTGCTAATGAATAGTATGTGACTGTCTGGTAAGTATCACCTGACCTTGACCTTTATTTCACGGTCCAGCGATTATGTTAAAATTTTTGGATTAGGTCCGTTTCTCTGTAACCATGCATTGTATATTTTAAATAATAACAATTTAATGCTATTTCCGTAATGCTTATCACATAATTTTTTTCTCGCCTGCAACGAAAGTCGCTGGAGGCAAGACATATGTATTGGAATCTGGCGGCGGCGGCGTAAATACTTGACATCTTGGTTCATATATTTGTAAGCCCAAGCCCTAGGTCCATCAAATTTGGTACAGAGGTAGTTATGATGAGTACTTGCCAGTCAGTCACCTGTCACCTGACCTTGACCTCAATTTCACCGTCCAGCGACTACGTTAAAGTTTTTGGGTTATGGCAGTTCCTCTGTAACTACGCATAGTAGGATGACAATATTTGGTGTATAGGTTGCTGATGACTAGTACATGACTGTCTGGTAGGTGTCACCTGACCTTGACCTCAATTTCATGGTCCAGTGACTACGTTAAAGATTTTGGGTTACGACAGTTCCTCTGTAACCACGCATGGTAGGATTACAATATTTGGTATATAGGTTGCTGATGACTATTACATGACTGTCTGGTAGGTGTCACCTGACCTTGACCTCAATTTCACGGTCCAGCGACTACGTAAACGTTTTTGGGTTACGACAGTTCCTCTGTAACTACGCATGGTAGGATGACAATATTTGGTATATAGGTTGCTGATGAAAAGTACATGACTGTCTGGTAGGTGCCACCTGACCTTGACCTCAATTTCACGGTCCAGCGACTACATTAAAGTTTTTGGGTTACTGCTGTTCCCCTGTAACCAAGCATGGTAGGATGACAATATTTGGTATATAGGTTGCTGATGAATAGTAAATGACTGTCTGGTAGGTGTCACCTGACCTTGACCTCAATTTCACGGTTCAGTGACTATGTTAAAGTTTTGGTATTAGGACAGTTCCACTGTAACTATGCATGGTATGGTGACAATATTTGGTATACAGGCCGCTGCTGATATTTAATGCTATTTACGTAATGCTTATGGTGAAATTTATTTTCGTTAATGTTGCGGAATGCAGGCGAGACGTTTTTCTGTGTCCACACTTGTTTTCATTACTGATGAGGAATGCAGGCGAGACATTTTTCTTTGTCCACACTTGTTTTTATTACTATTGATTTTACAGAAAAGAACGACTGAACACGGTATTTTCATTCCATGAAGATGGTACAACAGGCGTCAAAGTGGACAAGTCTGGTCATGGTCTACTGAAAGTGTGGAAACAACAGTTATTACAGTTCAAGAATGTTAGTCCTGACATTGCTGAGGCAATTATTGCAGAATACCCATCTCCACGACTACTAATGAAGGTTGTAATATGATTAGTATGTTTGTTGCTATGCTGAGGCCATTATTGCAGAATACCCATCTCCATGACTACTAATGAAGGTTGTAATATGATTATGTTTTTTGCTAGAGTGGTATTTTCAGAAACATTTTGCAGAAATTTTTGGGCATTTTAGCCAAAGCCTTTAATGAAGGCATGTCCAACTTGGACAAGTTTTTGCATATATACTTAGCTAACATATGGAACTGGTTATATTCAGACATCATAAATGTGATATTTTATTGCATTAGACAAATGTTCACACAAATTTGATGGCCCCTAATGCTCTCATGCTGAAAGGCAGTATTCTGACATAATCAAACATAATTATAAAATGAAAAAGATGTTGCTTTTTCTCCATGGAGATTCTTGTCATTTTGAAAGCCACCCTCTTTGCAATATAATGTTCATAGTGTGATAGATAAATCACAAGATTATTGAAATAAAGCTATTGATTATATTTACCTGTACACTGGTCAATGGTCAATATTTACCTGTACACTGGTCAATGGTCAATATTTACCTGTACACTGGTCAATGGTCAATATTTTTCTGTACACTGGTCAATGGTCAATATTTACCTGTACACTGGTCAATGGTCAATAAAGGTGTTACTGATGTTAAATGGAGTAAATATGGGTGTAGGGGGAAAACGAAGCGACAATTAGCATGAAATTAAAAATGATAAAATATTAAAATATCAGTAATAAATTGAAAAAGTCATCATGCCTAGTTCAATCATTCATGGGCTGAAATGAAAAGGCCCCAGCATCAACCATGCAATTTGTGCTGTAATATTGAATAATATTGCACACAATTATTGAATGTGTTAAACCGTACAAGTTAGAACTTTTATAAAGTTTTGTGATAAATTATTAAGTTCTTTGAAGAAATGGATGCTTAAAAAATGGTGCAAAACCGTGAACTAAAAATTTCACAAAAAATTGAGTCCAGTCTTATCCATCGGAGAAATATCACATGTATATCAGACATCTTCTCAAAAACTGTTAGATTCTGAGAACATCATTCTGGTCACATGTATTGCAGGTCAGTTAGTCTTGTAAGATCCCTTACAAAGTAGTAATAAAGCGGTATGCTGACCATTCTAATATGATGTTCATACACGAGTCCAAATCTGTTGTAAATGGAGCATATATTGGTACATCTCATTAAAAATCATTTTTATTTCATCTCTATGTGTTTGTCTTTTTTAGAATAGTTACATGCTTGTATCTAGTCACATATTTTTGGGGGGATTTCACGGAGTGAAAAAGGGATAATAAAATGGTGAATGCAGGCGTGAGGGTGGGGAAAATTTGTTTGTAACAGTTTTCTCAGCAGCTACTAATCACAGCCTTTTGATATTTAGTATGTAGCATCAGCATGGGTCCCATACCATGGGATTTAATTTCAGGTCTGTTGCTCACCTACTTCCTGTTTAACGAAATCCTGCCATTTTTGACTTTACCGATTTTCTTATATTTGTGTTTGCAGGCATATGACAGGTGTAATACACAAGAAGAAGGTGTGAAAATTTTGGAAAACATTGTGGTTAGTATCTTACCTTTATTAAACAAACTTGTGTTGAATTAGAATCTAGAAATTGGCTATCTCATTTATTGCAGAAAGACCTATAGTAATTACAATTATACCCCCGCTTCGAAGAAGAGGGGTGTATACTGTTTAACCCTTGTCTGTTTGTAACAAAAATTTCTGTGGCAGTTTTCTAAGCAACTATAGCATGCAGAAGCCTGATATTTTGCATATTGCCTTATCATATTGTACCAAATGGTGTATAGCAATTTAATGCTCCTTGGTCACCTACTCAGGGAATTTTTTAGGATTTTGAGGGCTTTAGTCACTTTAGCGGATGAGCCGTATAAGCATCTGCTCAGAAGCATGCATTCATTGTACTGGTGAAATATCATAGTATAAAAACTATATTCTTTCAATTGCAGTGTATAAATTTGTTTTTAAAAAATGATTATAACATAATGTTTATAAATTTTCAAAGAATTTTAAGTTTGAAACTTATTTAAAAGCGTTTGTATATCAATCGGTTACAATGTTTTCATTAAGGGCCGTTGTACTCCTTGTTTTCTAAGTGGTAGATGTCGGTTATTAGGTGTATCTCGGATGTACACAAATGGTGCGTAATCCATTTGAAACCAGCAAAACATACTAAAAATGAGTTAAAGACGCTAAATCTTTGCAATTTTTATTTGCATTACATATTTAATCAAAAGGTGGAAGTCTGTACGATCTACGACACTTTTGTTTGTGTATACTTACCAGG
The DNA here is from genome assembly GCA_944474755.1 of Limnoperna fortunei. Classification (NCBI taxonomy): domain Eukaryota; kingdom Metazoa; phylum Mollusca; class Bivalvia; order Mytilida; family Modiolidae; genus Limnoperna; species Limnoperna fortunei. Next base: position 81,983,879 of record OX104117.1, on the reverse strand, counting down.
AGCACCACTTAATCATGTTAATCGGGTTACCTGTAAAAACATTGATTCGGCGATTGACACCTGCTGTTTAAAACTATCAAGGTGAAATAATTAAATTTCCTGTTAATTGGCTTTGGGGTTATAAATATGTCGTTTTACATTTGGTAGAATGGATTTGTAACAAAAAATTTTAGTACTTGTTGGAAATCAGGTGACGAAATTGGTTTAGAAATCTATCGTCAATTTTCAAATGATTTCATCAATGACGAAAGTGGCGAGCGCTAAAAAATTCCCTGCCTACTTAATGTTTACTGCATACGTTTTGTGAAAGTGGGGGTATCACTAGCTCACAGATTTACCTTGTTAACTTGTCTGTATATCTGAAATTATTAGCATTATATATATTTTTTTTAAAACCTTTTTGAATTTAATAACTGGAAAGTATGTTGCATACATGGGAAATGCTTCAAATCTAATTTTGATGTTAATCTTGAAAAATTATTTTAATGTTATGCACTATAAAAAAAAGGGGTAAGAACTCAAGAAACTGCAGCAGAGTTAATAAAAAATTAAGAACAATCCAGAAAGTTTTCAAAAACCAATATTGTTTTTATACCCCGCCACACAAAGTGGTGGGGTATTATGTGATTCCCTCCGTATAGATATTAGTGTCTGTTCGTCTGTCTGTTCCTCTGTTGTGCCTCGGTGGTTTCCAGATGATAACTTGAAAACGTGTCAACAGATTTTATTTAAACTTTGCACAGCTATTAATTACAATAAAAGGAAGATCAAGTTTGATTTTCAGCACAATCCAATTTGTTGTTTAAGACTTAGGCCAATACAAGATTTTTTTTTATGCCCCCACGATGACATGTCGGGGGGGGGGGGGGGGGGGGGCATTAAGTTTTACTCATGTCCATCCGTCTGTCCGTCAGTCTGTCTGTCTGTATGTACGAATTTCCGTCAAGCTTTTCTCAGAAACTGTATATGAGAACAATTTGAAAGTTGGCAGGGTGGTTCAGTATCACAAGTTGTACGTCCTAAGCGACTTTCAGACCTGTCGGACAACTACTTCCTGTTTGCGACAGGCCGATATAAAAATGTGTTAACACAAGTATGAAAATTTCCGTCAAGCTTTTCTCAGAAACCGTACATGAGAACTATTTTAAATTTGGCAGGGTGGTTCAGTATCACAAGTTGTACGTCCTAAGCAACTTTCAGATCTGTCTAACAACTACTTCCTGTTTGGGACTTCATATAGCGGGGGCATCCCTGTCCCATGGACACATTCTTCAATTTTTTATCAACAGTTTGTGGTTTCCACAAGATAACTTGAAAACGCGTCATCAGATTTTATTTAAACTTTGCACAGCTATTAAATACTAAAAAATAAAGATCAAGTTCAATTTTCAGCACATTTCAATTTGAAGTTTTCGAATTTGGCCAATTCAAAGGGTTTTTTGTCAACAATTGGCGGTTTCCAGATAAATTGAGAACACTTCCACAGATTTTTTAAAAACTATTCACAGCTGTTAAGTACTTTAAAATGAAGATCCGGTTGAATTTTCATGACAACCCCATATGTAGTTTTTGAGTTGTGCCAATTTGAAGTAATTTTTATAGGTCCAGGGTCAAGGTAAATATTGTCTTCTGAGATAGACTGTTATCATGCTAAAATGTTCCTGTAGGCTGATATGTAATTCAGTAAAATGTGTTCATGAATATTAAAAACAATGCAACGTGGCGGGGTATCATTTAATGTCCCATTAAATGGCCTATTTTTATCATTTGTGTCCGACACTGGTTAAAAACTGCTTCAGACATGCATTTTGTTCTATATGGAACCACCATTATAAAATGGATACATGATTTTAACAGACAGGTATTGTTTTAGAGTCATGTTAAAATCTGTTTAATATTTATATGATTTTATAGGTGAGAAGAGGTGCCGGTGTATTGGAAACAACTAGACGTGTTGGAAAAGAAATGTCCAGAAGATTTTATTCATTTTTCACAAACACTGACGCAACTTTTACCATCAAATGATATTTCGTGACTTTAATGTAAAAATTGTCACTTGCTCCTGTTTTTTCTGTTGTCAACCCATGGAAGATCTAAGTTCTATGTTAACCCTTTCTCAGTCATATTCTGAGCAATTTAATTCATGTCCATAGAAAAAGGCGGGATCAAGTGAAAGGTTTGATTTAATTAGATTGGTAATTTTACTTCCTTTGTGCCAAATATTAATAAAACATTTTACCTTTTGCATTCTATCAGTTAACAAATTTGTATATATATATATCTAGGGAAAATTATTAGTTTGTTAACAAAAGACTAAAAGTGACTTAAAAATAATTATAGAATCAGGTTTTTGTCTCGCCTGCAACGAGAGTCGCTGGAGGCAAGATATATATATGGGAATATGGTGTCGTCAACACCTGACATTTTGCTTTATATCTTTGTAAGCTTAAGCCCTACGTCCATCCATCACATTTGTTCCAGTTGTAGCTTATGAAGAGTACTTGCCAGAGACCTTGACCTCAATTTCACAGTCTAGTGACTATGTTTAAACTTTTGGATTAGGGCAGTTTCTCTGTAACCATGGTAGGATGAAAATATTCTGTATACCGGTATATGATGCTGATGAATAGTTTGTGATAGTCTGGTAGCTGTCACCTGACCTTGACCTCAATTTCATGGTCCTGTGACCATGTTAAAGTTTTTGGATTAAGGCAGTTCCTCTGTAACCATACATAAGACAACCTCAGCTAATCACTGCAGATTAGACAACCTCAGCTACATAAGACAACTTCTGCTGAATATCAGATAACATAAGATAATTTCAGCTAATCTGAGTACACAAGACAACCTTAGACAACTTTGGCCAATTGGAGCATATTAGACAACCTTGGCTTATCAGTGCACATAAGACAACCTATGCTAATCAGAACACATAAGACAACTGCTAATCAGAGCACATATGACAACTTTGGCAAATCGGAGCACACGAGACAACCTTTGCAACACATAAGACATCCTCTACTAGTCTGAGCACATACAACAAGCTCTATTAGAGCACAGAAAACAACATCTTGTAGGAACACATAAAAACTTGGTAAGTCTGAGCACATTAGACATCCCCAGCTAATAAGAGCACAGACAATCTCACGTTTGGCTAATCAGAGCACACGAGACATCTGCTAATCAGCACACAATTTCGACTAAGTGCACACAAGACAATCTCTGCTTATCTGAGTTGCAGAGTTGAAGCAAATTCGTGTGTGGCCAGACATGTCTGTCTGTTGGGATATCTTCAAGCCTATTAAGCAATGCCTTCATTTGTTGGAAACCCATCCTGCATTGGTGTCTGGCCCATAACTTAAAGAGGGATCTTCGAATTATTTGGCACAAGTGGTGTGTCACGTACAATATTCAGGTTGCCAGCTTGGTCAAAATAATAGCATGGCATTCATTAATCCATGGGCAGCCCATAACTTCTTTGTTTCTTTTGTTCTTGAAAGCTATTTAGTCAATTTAAAACCAAATATATCTGAAAATCATACCTTGATATCAAGGAAATCGATAACGTGATAACAGGGGTATTGCAATATACCCCTAGAGAATATTAGAATTCCCCGTTTTATTATTATTTAGAGTAAACTTGGGGGAGTATCCATCTGTGTAATTTTTTCATTTTTAACAGTAAGATATATATTATTATGTAGTCTGGTGGTTCTTGCTATAGTACATCAAAAATAAGAAAAGGCATTGATATTGGTTGACGTAATCAGGGGTTGAAAATTCCTAAAGCCCGATGCCCCAGGCTTGCCGATTTACTGTGAAAAAAGCCTGTCGGCTCAATCTTTCTTCAAAAAAATAAAATGTTTTTATTTTCAATGTTTCTTAAAGTGTATACCATCAAAATACTCAAAAATCTATTTTAATATCCTAAAACAAATCAATATTTATTTTCTATTTATGACAGATCTTCTCTGCCCTTTAGCAATGTTGATCAATAACCATTTAAGTGTGTTTCCTTTCCCTGAACAAAATATCCCCCAATTAATTTTGGCTACGAATTCGAGAAATGTCGTTGTTAAACTTAACCTTACGGTTAAGAAAACAGAAAAAAGGAAAGCAGATGATGAGTCAGAAGCATTGGAAGACCAAATGGGGTCAAACAATGAAATAAATCCCCCACAAAATAAAGACCTCGAATATGAAAGAGACAAACGGAAAAGGACGTTCTTACCATCATGGAAGCCAGGAAGGACATGTTTCCCTGGGTTGAAAGAAATGAATTGCAAATATTTTAGAAAATAGCCCCATCTCTCAGACAGAAAGGATGCCTTACTAGGGGTACACAAAATTAAGAATTGATTCCCTAAGTTGCACTAGAAACATACTGAACTTTCTGCAAAACAATAATATGGTACACTTTTATTAAAACAAACATGACAAATCCAATTTAAAATCGTCGCTCCAATAATTTTTTGGGCTTGGTTAATTTATGTTGGGGCTTAGGGTTTCAAAGTTAAAAAAGCCCAGGGCTTAAGGTTGCCCAAAATTTTTTTCAACCCCTGGAAATATAACAATAACTAGATATCAATGAGATGGTATCCAACTCTGTGGGCCCTGCCAACCTTGAGGTCAAGGTTAAAGGTCACCAACCATGGTTTGTGACACATGTTGATATTATCTACCCACATTCCAAATATCTTAAGCCTACCTCAAAAGAAAAAAATTGCAGCCCGGACATGAATTTGTCATTCAGAAAGCAATAATGTTAACTTAAGGTCGAAGTTCAACAACCACAGTATTCGACACATTGCCTTGATATTATCTAACCACATTCCAAGTATAAAAAGCCTACCTCAAAAGATAAAAAAGTTACAGCCCAGACATAAATAAAAAGCAATAATGTGACCAAAAGGTCAAAGTTCAAGGTCAAAGGCGAACAACCACAGTATGCGACACATTGCCTTGATATTATCTACCCACATTCCAAAAGGCAAAAGCCTACCTCAAAAGATAAAAAGGTTACAGCCAGGACATGAATTTGTCGTTCAGAAAGCAATAATGTGACCTTAAGGTCGTAGTTCAAGGTCAAAGGTCAACAACCATGGTATGTGACACATCACCTTGATATTATCTACCCACATTCCAAAACGCAAAAGCCTACTTAAAGATAAAAAAATTACAGCCCGGACATGATTAGTTCAGACAGACGCACTGACGTACTTGTTTAGTATTCAGTTTGTATTGTTTTTTTTCTAATATCCCTTCATGGAAGCATGAAAATTAATTTCTAAATTAATTTTCAAGTTTTAGCTCCTTAGTGTCAATTTAACCAAACGTCAGTGAAAACCATTTACCCTTGTCTAGATCTTGGCCAAACTAAGCATAAATGTTGAGGTACAAATTGAAGGTCTGGGTCAGTACAGGGTATTGCCATTATTTTCCACGTGATGTCAACACTTAAGTTGCTAGTTCATGCCTTACTGCGGGCAGGTTTTGCTCAAGTCCAATATTGATAGTTTTCATGCTGAAGGTCGAGGGTTTTCACTGGGTACTATGTCTTCCTCCCCACAATAGATTTCATGATAAAGCTGAAAAATGGCTGAAAATGGTATTACACCACAAACATTAATCTCTGTAATATCAATGGACAGACACGTCAATCTTTGCAGATTGGATTTTTGTTTATAGAAATGATACACTATAAGTTTAGTACATTACATTTTCTTTATTTGTTATCAATACTTGGTTCAGATTGGCTGAAATTTTAAAATCTTGTATGAAATACATATGAATTTTATCTTGGGAGAAATTACTCTGAAGTCGAGCAGCTCGAGGTGCTTTGGGAGAAATGACACAGGAGGTGCTATTCCAAGTTTTCTCAGTTAATGCCAATTAAACAAACATAATGGCCATCAAGGTAAATGATTGTTTACAATGATTCAGGCCAGCTTTTGTTAAAATTTGATCAGCAGTTTCAGAGGATACAAACTGTTGAAAGTAAACAATGATGACTGCCATCAAAGAAACCCTGTGCAGTGGTGGATACAGAGGGGGGGGGGGGGGGGCGTATTAAAAAAAAGAAAAGGAAAAAAATGAGAACAGAAGGATAACAACCAGCGCCAAAGGCATAAATGTAATCCCCGCTCGTCTGCGCCATAAATTAATGCATTAGCGGTACTAATTCGTTAATTATGATATCTCTGTTGTATATACTGTGCCAAATAAAGGTTACTGAACACTATAAAAACCTTGTTCGTGGCCTTCCTTTTCCGATATCCCCTTTTTACGTCCCCCCTTTCGAAAATCCTGTATCCGCCCCTGCTGTGGTAGTTATTCCTCGCCCTAGGTCTTGTTGACTTTAATATGGATAGACAGAGAGGATTAAATAAATATATTGAGGATAGTGGTATTCTATTTAAGGATTAACTACAAAAAATATTTTCTCCATCGAAGGATAACAAAATTTCCGTTTTGCACATTGTATAATCCGCGTAGTAATGTGCCCAACGGAAATTTTGTTATCCTTCGATGGAGAAAATATTTTATGTAGTTAATACTTATAAATAAATTCAAACAATAGAATACACTCAACAATTTTATTTTTGTAACTGGACATTTTTTTAAAAGAGATCAACACAAAAACTGTTAGTTTCCCGTGGAGTAATATATGACGTCAAATGGCGCGTGTCTCCATGACGATCAAATTTGTTTTCCATCCTCTGATAGAAAATATTTTCCAGCCAATCAAAAGACAGTAATCTCGCAAAATTTATTTATTAAATTTTGTGTAAAACTATGCAGCAAGACAAAAAAACCACAGAATAAAAAACTCTTTATTATCTTTGACAACACACTAATTACAAGAACACTTAAAAAAACTTTTTCTAACAATACAAAAGCCAATTTTGTTTAATTTAAGGGTAACTTACAACACAGCAATATGAGATTCATAATATGTATATTTGTAATCACCATATTTGTGGTTATTAATTCAAAATGTATGTGATTTGCAAAGTTAATTTTCATTGATTTAATGCAAGCAAATGCCTTACAACTTTTTAAATATTGGGCAGACTTGTTTTTCATGCAAAACAAACATCCACTATTACAGACTTGTTTTCACTGGAATAATTTTATTAACAAATTTTAAAAAGTAAAAAATTTTAATATGAGTCAATAATAAATTAAATGCTACAAAAACTTATGTTTATACACATAAAAATGTTTTCATACAGTAAGTAAGGCATGTACGACCTTAAATTATAATAATATGTGTGAAGAAATAATTGAAAGTTACAAAATTTTGTAAACAACCTTGTAAGCTTACAAATATCTTGTCCTATTGTATTATAAATTGCTGCACATGCATGTAATATACAACAAAAATAAGCTTGAATTTATAGTTACTTTCACAAGCAGAGCCGGTGGCCAGAATTAAATTGGTGATGATAAAAACTTGTTATGCTTACTCTTAAAACTGTTTTTACTAATTATAAAAAGCCAAAATGACTTAATCACTGCAAGTGGCAAGGAATTATTTAGAGCCAAAATAAAAGGACTGGCCAGTCTATTGCAAAATTGGCTTGATTACTGGAAGGTGTATCACCATAATCAAGAATAAAATGGCTTGTTTGAAGGGATATATATATATCACAATAAATAACTGAGTTTTTACATTCTTAAATTTTCTTATTTGCAACCACTTTTTTGCAGGTATTTAATTTTTAAAGAGATATATATTTTAAACCTTATAGCAAAAAATACTATACACAAAAACCTTTTGGACAATTGCATGTGAATAACAGAATTTCACTAAAGCTTTGAGCATAAAAATTTCATATATAATAAACTTTAACAATATAAATGACTAGAACTCGTAATATAATAATATCTTTGAACACAACTATAAATTTGATTAGATATTGTGAACATGGAAAACTTACCAACATTCCAAAAGTCATTCAGTGATTTTGACGAAAAGTCTAGATACACAAGAAGCCATTTCAGTATCTCCCATTTCTACCAAGTCCTAATTTCTTTGTGTCAAACTTAATTTGTCAGGAATATATCACTTTAGGTAAAATATTACAATATCTAGGACAATGTATATATCTGGCAAGAACAATTTTTGAAATTATCGCTTGACTACTAATTTCTTACGCTTTTAGAAAATATTTAAAATTAAAAAACCTTAGTGCGTATATTCATACCCCATGCTCCCGCGTACCTATCAAGTTCATCAAAATGATGATCAGTAGTTTCTAGTTATACTCGCTAATGAGTTATTTCATTCATATTTTTGAGAAATTTCTAAGTTCATAATGACATAAATCTTACAAAAATTATAAGGTCATAGCTTCCTGTCGATATCCACAACTACATGTGTCCTTCATTCCTACCAAGTTTAATCAAATTCTTATCAGTAGTTTCAGAGAAGTGCTTACAAGTTGTTTAAACATATATTTTGACAAATTTCCAAGTTCAAGTGGGGAATAACTCTAACAAAAAATATCTGGTCATAATTTCCTGTCTATATGCACAATAGGAGGAGTTGCACTAACAAAAACAGGACTGACATTACACCCTAAGCAAGTTCTAGTTTAAAAGAAAATGACTTGTTATTTATGACTTTATGAACATCTAAATTATCCTCCATGTTGACAACATTTAACACACACAATATATCACAATATTGTCAATACACTTGGAATGCTTGAGTAAATTCACTATATCTACTTGTCGATGACACCATAAACATCTACACTACACAAATAAATTAATAAAAGGTTTGAAATCAGATTTTAACACTATGTTTTGCATGTAGAATGTACTTGGGTTTTTCTTTTTGTGATTTTTTTTCTGATTTCTAGATTTTCCATAACTTTAAACCATGTGCGAAATATTCCATTAGGGATCTAAAATGGAATCTAATTACATCATGATTAGAATACCACCAAACACTTTAAATCACAGTTTGCAATAAAATTGCATAAGATCATTTTTTTAATATTGTATACTTAATATCTAACATCTACAGTTATATGTTGTTATATTTAATTTTTTATATAACTAAAAATGATATTTAAATTTTTTGTATAACTAAAAATGTATAATAAATAAAAGCACCATGAGACATTTTTTGCACCTTTACAAAATTTAAATACCAACATCAAATCATACACAGGAAAAGTTGGAAAAGTCTGCTTTTTTAAAGTTTATCCACATTTGTACAGTAAAACTTAAAAAAAATTGTTTTGAAGATGTTTTTCTCCAAAAAACCCTAATATAATGGGTAGAGTTGAATTCGGTAGATCTGAATACTTCGAACTGTTCATATATGTCCCAAACTGTGTAAATAATTTGTAACTTGATTTTAAGTTAAAAATTAATTTATACATCATGCATACAAAATAATTTGTAAAACAAAAAAAGTATTATGCATAAACTATGTGCAGATTAACAAATATATCACAACTGTTTTCTAGACTAGAGTTGTATTATTCTGCTAAACAATGACAAAACAATAATGCAAATTAAGATCACTTTTTATGTTTTTTGTTCTTGTCAATTTCCAGAGTTTTCATATACTTATGTTGATCACAATTTATTATTATAATTACCTGTCTGGAAATGGCGTATAGCATTACAATTAAAAGAATAAACTTGGATGACCAACTACTTTAGTGAAAAAGACTAAAAATCACTTCCATCCCAGAATATTAACTACTCTATATTTCATGCATGTTTTCTTCTTTATGTATTAAAGTTTGAATTGCACAGGGACCACTAACCAATGGTGCTTAATAGTCAAAAGCCCATGTAGAGACTAAAATTTTCTAAAATTGTACACTTTAAAATATGAAGTGGGTCATTGCCTACTGTCTAGCACTGAAACAACTTTCCTGATCAATCCCTGTTAAATATCATATGGGCAAAGAGCCATTATATATTTATATGTAAAATTTTTCAAAATTTGCAATTTTGTAATGTAACAGAAATTTAACTGTAAAAATTAGTGATATTAAATTATAATTCAATAAACTTATACAAATATAACTGCATAAAGTCTCTTGTCCAATTTACTCAACTGTTTTATTATATATAAACGTAATTAAATAAGTATGAAGCCAAAGTTAACACAGTATAAACTAACTAAGCCTTACAACAATTATAAAGAAGAACTTAACAACCTCTCTCCATCATCTTGTTAAGAAGAGGAATGTAATGACAGAATGTTCTCATTATAATAAATCGAACAAGTATTTAACGGGACTACAATTTTTTTACAACTTTTGCTTGTTAAGACATTTGTTTAGTTTTCCATTCATTCATATTATATTTAGTTTCACATAATTATTAAAGAGAGGAGTACATACAAACTTATATATGTATTGGATTTTCTAAAATTGTACTTTCATGTATACCAATTACAAATTTCTATACCAGTGATGTGCATTGAAATATATCCTAAATTTGTAAACGTGAACCAAAATCATTACTGAATGAAACAAATAACTATCGTGTCATTACACACCCCTTCTTAAAGATGTACATTCACACATATAGTTTCATTTGGTTCTGTATGTCTTCTACACTGCTGACACCAAATTTCTCATTCTGCTCTTGCATTAGTCTGAATATTTCCTCCAACTGTTTTCTTTGAAGCTCTTTTTCCTCTGCTATTTGCTCTGGTGTCATTGTTTCTCCTATTCTCTTCTCGGCTACCCGTATTTTAGCCTTTTTCACTTCACTCTGAATGTGTTCACAGTATTGCATGGGGTCAATCTCTGGTGCATCACCACCTGTTATAAAGTTAAATGACATTTTGTTGACAAATTCTGGCATGTATCAGTGCTTGAAATTAGGATTTGCAACTCACTTGCTCGAATCCTGAACTTTTGGATTTTCTCCTATATATTCAATATAAATTTTATCAAAATTTCACTTGCCCGAAAGGATTTTTACTGGCCAGGGGCCAGCGGACTTGTGCTAATTTCGCAGACTGATGTATTGTAGTGTACACATGTAACCACATGTACATGGCATTAACATCATATAAAATAATATTATCACTTTTGTGGAAAATTTTCTTTCTTGAATTTCAATTAATACAATTTCATTAAAAAAAAAAAAAACTAGTTTAGGGTTTATTCATGTAAATGTATATAATGACTCTAATGATAAAATGAGAACAATCAAGAATATTTTTTTTCATTGTCCTAGATAAAAAAATAAGCCAACAAGCAGCTTTGTTCCAAACTGATAAAACATTTTGGAGTCTTCATTCTTTATAATTTTGTATGCCAATGCAAGGGACCTGAAATTTAAATTTAACAGGCCCAGTTTTCGTACCATACATGTATATGATTAAAGTTTATTATTTAATTTTTTTATTGATAAATTTCGGAGTGTGTGTTAATTTATGAGTTTCAATGAAAATAAAGTCAATATACTAGTATAAGAATTTACAGAAAAAATTTGGTATACTAGTAGATCTTTGATTGTATTTTTGCAATCATGTGAATTAAAAAAAACTAGAGGCTCCCAGGAGCCTGTAATCGCTCACCTGGAATCCAAATGACTTAAACTATATTAAAATTTTTGAAATTAACAGTTTCAGTCTAGTTGTTATAGCTTTTAAGTTACTGTCCAAAAACTAAACATTTCTTCAAAAAATTTGTTAAATACAATAACTCCTATAAGGTGCCATCCACAATTTCTGAAAATTAAATGGTTTTTAGGCATTGTCCTTTAGGGTACTTTAGAAATTTACAGTTTTACTCTACTAATAGGTGTGTTATAGACTAATTTACAATTAAAAAACTGTTCATATGTCCAAATTCATAATGAAAGGGCAATAACTCCTATAAAGAGTCGTCTTGCAATTTTTGGACTAAGCAATCATTTGTAGGGCTTCTATTGCTGATCATTTGTGCAATTTACAGTTTTAATCTAGCTACTATAGTTTTCAAGTTACAGGACAAAAATGGAAAATTTCTTAACAAAATTGTCATTTAAGGGCAATAACCCCTATAAGGAGTCATCTGACAATTTCAGACCAATTAAATGAATTGTAGGGCTTTTGTGCTGATCATTTTTGCAATTTATTATTTCACTCTAGCTGCTATGGTTTTAAAGTTACAGGACAAAAACGGAAAATTTCATAAAAAATTACCATTTAAGGGCAATAACTCATATAAGGAGTCATCTGACAATTTCAGACTAATACAGTGAATTGTAGGGCTTGTATTGTTGATCATTTTTGCTATTTACAGTTTTACTCTAGCTGTTATAGTTTTAAAGTTACAGGACAAAAACGGAAAATTTCAGAAAAATTACCATTTAAGGGCAATAACTCATATAAGGAGTCATCTGACAATTTCAGACCAATCAAGTGAATTGTAGGGTCTTTATTGCTGATCATTTGTGCAATTTACAGTTTCAATCTAGCTGCTATAGTTTTCAAGTTACAGGACAAAAACGGAAAATTTCATAAAAAATTGCCATTTAAGGGCAATAACTCCTATAAGGAGTCATCTGACAATTTCAGACTAATTCAGTGAATTGTAGGGCTTGTATTGTTGATCATTTTTGCTCTTTACAGTTTTACTCTAGCTGTTATAGTTTTAAAGTTACAGGACAAAAACGGAAAATTTCATAAAAAATTACCATTTAAGGGCAATAACTCATATAAGGAGTCATCTGACAATTTCAGACCAATCAAGTGAATTGTAGGGTCTTTATTGCTGATCATTTGTGCAATTTACAGTTTCAATCTAGCTGCTATAGTTTTCAAGTTACAGGACAAAAACGGAAAATTTCATAAAAAATTGCCATTTAAGGGCAATAACTCCTATAAGGAGTCATCTGACAATTTCAGACTAATATAGTGAATTGTAGGGCATGTATTGTTGATCATTTTTGCTATTTACAGTTTTACTCTAGCTGTTATAGTTTTAAAGTTACAGGACAAAAACGGAAAATTTCATAAAAAATTACCATTTAAAGGCAATAACTCATATTAAGAGTCATCTGACAATTTCAGACCAATCAAGTGAATTGTAGGGCTTTTATTTGCTGATCATTTTTGCCATTTACAGTTTCACTCTACCTCGTATATTTTTCAGATTATATTGTAAATACCAAAAATTTTGTCAAAAATCGTCAAAAAAGGGCAATAACTCCTACAAGAAGCCAATACACAACTTCGAACTAATAGCAACTATTGTAGACCTTAATGTGCTGATCAATTTGAAGTAACAGTTTTCTCTATAGCTATTATAGTTTTTTAGATAATGATCAAAAACCTGTGTTGACCCCCATGTTCTATTTTTAGTAACAGCGGCCATATTTGTCTGTTGATCAACACCCTGGGTACAAACTTGAAACTAGGAACCCTAAGGATGATTGTGGCCAAGTTTGAAAAAAATTGGCCCAGTGGTTTCAGAGGAGAAGATTTTTGAAAAAGTTTACGACGGACGACAGACGCCAAGTGATAGCAATAGCTCACATGGACATTCGGTCCAGGTGAGCTAAAAAAAGTGATTTGCTGGATAAAACTATGATTTTTAATTATCCATGTAGATGAAATAGGACCAAGCAAAGTTTTACTCAATCATAATAAATCTGATCTAATTAAAATTAAATCTTTCACTAGCTCCCCCTTTGTATTATTTTCACTGTGACGACAATAACAAAAAGAGGGAGCTTTTGAAAGATTTAGTTTTAACATTACCTTGTTTTTTTTAATTTTAACTTTATCTTGTTTTTGTGTAATTTTATATCAGAGGGTATTGTTACAATGGTAGCTATTTTAATAAAGAAATAAAAAGAAAAAAATCTATGCTGTATGAATGGTCTAAAAAATATTTCAATAAATTATTTTACATTGAACCTTCCATGAGGTAGTGGTACAAATGAAATTGTCAGGTGCAATAATTAGTATTCACCATTGGAATATACATATGCTTCGAAACTGAATGACAGGAATAAAAGGGACATGGCGCAAAACAAATGTAAACCGAGTTATTTAGTATGTATACATGGCCAATGATGGAAGTTTTTACCAAGATACAGCTTTTTAGTACATATTCTTTTTATTTATTTTTATAAATGTTGAAAGAGAACAACTGTGTTTACTGACAATGGCACATAACTATTTATTAAATAGCAATTGACCCATTTCCAGTTTTACATGATTTATCTCCCCTTTTACTTCCGGCAAAAAAAACTACGGCTGTCAGTACTAAAAGACTATGATATTGAAATACAGATTTTGGATTGTTTTTATATTGTTTGTCTATGCCAATTAAATTTTTTCATCTTATTAACCTTATTAGTAGATGATACTATATCCATAGGCAACAGGTGAGTTTGAATAACACCGATGTCACTGGTAAGCTTGTTTATTCCACCTCCAATTAGCATCAGGTAATAAGGGTAATGAAGTTAATTAATTAACGATGGCGTTTACACAGCAGGCAGTTTTAATAACCTTCCTCACTCAGATATTGACACCTGTCATTCAACTGAAGTGTGAAAATTTATCAAAGACAATTGGGTGTGACTTTTTACCCAAACTTACTCAAACATACCCAAACTTAAATAAACAACAAAAACATTTTTAAATGCACATTTATTCCATATGAAATTTCAGTTTTAAAAAACAGGGTAAATATAACACATGACAATCATGTATAAATATCACAGAAAATAGTAAAAATGAAAAAAGGTTATGTCCAATCACACATGACGCAATCGACAAACACAAATAAACAGTACAGGTCTATCTCTATCTAACGGCAAACCTCCATTTTTAATATGCTATACCAAACAACAAATTGAAGATATGAAACTTCATTTAGAAAAAGACAAAGACTGTGTTCTTGGAGTTGACAGAACGTTTAATCTCGGACCAGCATATGTTACAAACTTTGTGTATAAAAACAAAAAAATTGTGAAAAAGTCATCTCGTGAACCTCCGATTTTCATTGATCCTACATTATTTCATTGGGATGGCTCCTATTACACATATCATTCATTTTTCTTTCATTCCAAAGCCCAATTACAGACAGTAGTTAATTGTGTTGATATTCGTATTGGTAGTGACGACGAGGGCGGTTTAACTAAAGCTATCGACAAGGTTTTCCTAAACCAAACAAACTATTATGCACCAAACATATCAAAGACAATGTGACGGATTATGTAAAAAATAAGTTGCCGATGACTAAAGAACAACGCACTGCAGTTGTAATTACTGTTATCCTTCATGTTGTTAGTGCACTATTAGTTTGCGGTATTTCTACGGACCCCTTTTGTAGCGCACGTGCGATCAGTGCTATTTTTACAATAAAATACCAGATTAGATCAGATTAAGGTTAACATGAAGTGTGAAAATAGAAATGAATATTGAAATAATGCAATTATGCATTTTTTTTATATGAATTCATATATTACTCAATTTGACAAATTTATCAATATAACAGTTTTAGTTCCTACATTAAATTTGTAGGCACAATATCCCACCTCAAAGTTTTTTAAAACAAAATAAAAATTAAGCCGTGTATCCAACAATACTTCAAAGTCAGCCAGTTACTACAAAAATGTCTATTTATTAATAATTGTTAATCAATAAAGATCACCTGTCACAAGTGTTTATATAATATGCAATTGTTCGCATCACATCTTTCACTCTAAAATCAAGACATCCAATTATTGCAGTGCATGGTCACACAACTATTTTGGGGTTTTTTTGTTTTAAAATTGTAATGTCTACTGGATATTCATTATTTAACATAATATTAGCGCTTTTTCCTTTTTGTTGTTTATTTAAGAACAAAAATGTCATTTTAATGAGTGCTTGGGTATACATTTTTCATGATCATAAGGGGCTTCTTAAAATTGACTTTAACAACGAAAATCATCATGTTAACTTCACTTTTATTACATTTTTCATCAAAAATATAGTATATAAAACCTTTAAACGTAATAGAAATGCAAAAAATATTATTTTAATGTGTGTTTGCATATGTTGTTTGGGTAAAAAGTCACACCGAAGACAATTGTCCATTTCAAAAGGTTTCAACAGTACAAACTGCAGCTACAGCAGCAGTTTTTGGTACTGGAAGTGGACACTAGGTGGCATTTTTTAAATTGGAAAGTCATCAATTTGCATTTATTGGACATATTTTTTCTTAAAATTTGAATTTTATTAAAACACAAATCCTTTAAAACAATTTTAATAATTATCAAACTAATTATGAGAAATTTAAATTAGTCTGAATATTTTCTTAGATGTTCAGACAGTAAGCTTTATATTAGAGGGACAGAAGTTGATGGGTCTGTAGGAGCCTAGCTAATGCTTGGTTATTGTTTGACTCGAAGACAAAGGTACAAAGGTATGACAAGACCATTGCGAGGTCAAGATCAAACGGAATATTTTGTGTGTCACGTCAGTCCATCGTACCGATCTTAAAGGTAACCAGTCATTTCGTACCATAACCAAAATCGTACCATCCAAATCGTACCATAATTAAAACCATTTCGTACCATAACCATTTCGTATCATATCCATTTCGTACCATATGGGACCGTGTAATATGATAATTTCGTACCATATGGGGAAGTGTATTAATGAAAACCTGTATGCAATTTCAGCATAATATTGCTCTTTCGATCAAAGTGGTAAATAGAAATAAAAACTATTTTTATTTTTAATTTTTTAATTTATTAACATCATCATCTTGTTAATGAATAATAAAGCCCTGTTTGTTTACACAGCAATTATTTCAAATAACCTTTTTAATTAATAATATTGAAAATATCTTCTTAAGATTAATTTAAAGATTTTTTACGAATATTTGTAAATGTTATACATTAAAATATTTCATTTTTCCGCATGGTACGAAATTGTTTACATATTGTACGATATTATTTTCATATGGTACGAAATGGAAATAAGTTATGGTACGATATGGCATTTTGATGGTACGATTTGGTAATTTTGGGTACGAAATGGCAATGGTACGATTTGGTTATGGTACAAAATGACTGTAATTCATCTTAAAACGGTTTACCTTCCATTACGGGTCTTTCGGTTTCGTTGTCTTCAACTTCATCGTCTGTGTTTTCCCCTATAGTTTGATTTTCTCCAGGTGACGTTTTGTCTGACACAGGTATGGGTGAACCTTTCCTCCATATTTTCAGTACATTTCGTATTGTATAAATTGTAGACAATACGAGTAGAATACTGGTTATGCTAATAGTCAGCATATACCAAGTGCTATCATCTGCTGCCATAGTTTTAATTTGAACAAAAAATAAAGGTGTAAAAAGTCGGGCGTCGATTGTATTTTTCCTATTCCGAGTTGTCGCAACGCTTAAACTTGCTTCAAATTTGTTAAAGATAAATCCAGAGACCTTACGAAAAATCTTAAACGTTGAAGTGATTTTTGCCAATGGCTGATCATAATAGTAAGAAATATTGCGATGTTACAGATTTTCTTTCAAAGTTGAGAATCATTTTTGTTCTAAATATCGATTTCTAATTATAAAATCTTATAATGACAACACTTGCTTTGGGCCGATGCATGTTATATTCAAGGACATTTGTCAATAGTGTTGAAATCTCTAAAACCAAAAAGGGGGGATTTGACTTCAACTTTTATTTTAACGAAGAAGATGCATGATAATGTATTTTGTAATAGTAAAGACACCATATAGTGTATTGGTAGGGAGTCTCCATCGATTTATTTAATAATTTAAACCTTGGTATCACCACACCAGTCACCAGTTTGTTTTCTTGTAGCTGGTTTATCATATATATGAACTCTTCGGGTTTTGTCAAAGGACTTATAATAGCTATATAGGATATTTGAGTTATGGTCATTTCGTACCCTGACCATTTCATACCCTTACAAATATGGTCAATTCGTACCCATCGCTGAGTCAATTCGTACCCGACGGATGGTCAATTCGTACCCGACCAAAATCGTAATGAAATTGTATGTATTCAGGCCTGTCAACTTTCCCGATTTTCGGGTCTTGATTTTGTGAAAACCCGAAACCCGATATCGGGTTTCTAAAATGGATGAAAAACCCGATTTTGAACAATGCCTACCGATAAAATTTGGAAAATCACGATTTTCAACCATGGGAAGCAACTGTCCACAACATCCAATCAAATTATTCGTTTCATAACGATGTCGGCTAATTTTACGCTTCATCTAAAGACCAATTGACCTGGTGGCGTAGAGTTAATTAAAGCCATAAATTTGACATTTTTATTGTTTTTCTTGTTGTATCCAAAAGTCGAGTGATACATAATTATGAGTAATTTGTTCCTAATAGGATGATTAGTTAAATTGAAATTCGGAGCTTGGGTGTTGTTGTCGTAATGGGATTACGGTAATTTTATTAGTCTTTGGTAAAAAATAATTAATTTTAACCATTATTAACTACATTCCTAATTGGGGTTTTTAATTACTCAATCAAAAAGATCAAAAGGGTTAATGAAAAAAACTTGAATGGGCGGAACGGGTTTAAAGAAGTCTGCTTGGATGCTGTTTTGATACCGTGAAATGTATTTCATTCAGACAGAACAAAGGTCCTGCTTAGACAACACAACACTTTGTGCACTTCTGACTACAAAGATAAACACAGACTGTCTTTGCTTCCAACTGAAGCCAGAAAAGGACCAACTACTGACAGCAAAGAAGGCCTGTGTAACATACAACAGTTTGCTGAGGCTTTAATGTAATTTTGATGTTTGAACTTTAAATGTATAGTGCTTTAATGTAATAATGCCTTACTTCATGGACTTTGTGTTAATAAAGTGTGACACCTTCAAGCCTCATTTCTTTGCCTTTTTGCTTCAGTTGCAAATTTAAACAGGAATTGAACAGTTTATTGCAAAACAAACTACATGTATATGTTAAATATTTATCCCTTCACAGCTGGCTGTACAATAATGAACATGTATCTGTAAAAGAAAAGACTTTCGCGCGCAATTTTTTTTTTGGCGCATAAAAAACCCCCATGGAGATTTTTAAAAGTTGACAGGCCTGTGTATTTAAAAATTAAAAATGATTAATTAAATGTTTTATTGGTTATTTTACTCAAATTTATTTGTAATTAGTTGGCATATTGTGATTTAAGATATAATGATGAGTAAAAGAACACATATATGTGAGGTATAAATAAGTTTGATAATTAGTTTCTATTGTTATTAATTTTATTGGTAAATTTTACGTTTTAGTTACTATAAAATTAAGATGATGATGATGATTTTTTTTAGATCGCCAAATCCCACATCCCAGAGAACTTTCTCCAAGATGATATTACTGTAGAAAGGTCCCATCACCTTATCTTTTCAACACCAGACCAATTATGTCATTTATCGTAATAAAATTTGAAAGATACAAGTTTTCATATTTCACATATTTCATTTTAAGTAAGTTTTCTTGATGCATTGTCGAACAAATCCTAGATGTATAAAGACAACAGATGTTTAGTTCACCTAAGTGATTTAATGTGCACCCTTAGAATCACTAACTTATTATAAACTTACATCATACAATAGAAATTATCACCACACTCCTTTAATACATACAATTTCATTACGATTTCATAAAATTTTAGTCGGGTACGAATTGACTCTGCGATGGGTACTAATTGACCATATTTGTAAGGGTACGAAATGACCAGTTCCCGGATATTTAAATACACCATGTATTACCATTGAAAACTCAAGAGATCTCCATTTACCGCCATATTTTCAACAAACTCTGACATCACCATCAAAATACTACAATGAAAGTTTATAACAAACACTAGAAAGACCTGTTTTTTGAACCCGTGGTGTTGATTCTGGTGGTTACTTTTATGATAGCAATATAAGGAACACAACTGTAGGTTAATACGACAGAGATGGGTTGCTTTGCATAAATTTGGGGCTCGTCTGTCAGAAATTTATCAAAATGTTTATTATCTCTACTACTAAAATTATAGACCCCTTTTTTCAGCGCGCATCACAAAACACAGAGAAATAATTTAATAATCGACTTCATCGATATCAACATTAAATATTTTTAATGTGCAACATCAACTGCATGTAACCTTATACATATATTGAAGTATGAACTACAGCTACAGACTTCCGTCATGTGAAGCAAGTGAACAGTTAGTTCTTGTTTAAATTCAGCCGGCTCACTTCAAGAAAACGATTGGAATCGAAGGGATTTTCACCAGACATGTCTGGTGGGTCCTACGAATATAGTTTTCACTGTGATCAGGACTAATATGACATTAAAAAAGAACTAAATTTACGCTTTCACTGATTACAAATTACCTCATAATAAATGCCTTCTAATTTAATAGCTGCAAGTTGGGTAGGCGTACGTTTGTTTTGTACACCTCACGGGTTTTCCTTTCCTCGGAAATAAATTTTTAAATGTAAAGGAGGACGTATCCGGTACAAATTTGCGGATGTAATAAATCTTTAATTGCTAATTATTTAAAGCAATAATCGATAAAAAAATTTTGCATATGCAACATTAACTGCATGTAACCTTATATGGGTTAATACTGTGCTATTTCTCAGTGTTTTGTGATGCGTGCTTAAAAAAGGGTCTATAATTGTCTCGCCTGCGACGAAAGTCGCTGGAGGCGAGACATATGTATGGGAATCCGGCGGCGGCGGCGGCGGCGGCGGCGGCGGCGTAAACACTTGACATCTTGCTTCATATCTTTGTAAGCCCAAGCCCTAGGTCCATCAAATTTGGTGTAGAGGTAGCTTATGATGAGTACTTGCCAGTCAGTCACCTGTCACCTGACCTTGACCTCAATTTCACGGTCCAGCGACTACGTTAAAGTTTTTGGGTTACGACAGTTCCTCTGTAACTACGCATGGTAGGATGACAATATTTGGTGTATAGGTTGCTGATGACTAGTACATGACTGTCTGGTAGGTGTCACCTGACCTTGACCTCAATTTCACGGTCCAGTGACTACGTTAAAGTTTTTGGGTTACGACAGTTCCTCTGTAACTACGCATGGTAGGATGACAATATTTGGTGTATAGGTTGCTGATGACTAGTACATGACTGTCTGGTAGGTGTCCCCTGACCTTGACCTCAATTTCACGGTCCAGCGACTACGTTAAAGTTTTTGGGTTACGACAGTTCCTCTGTAACTACGCATGGTAGGATGACAATATTTGGTGTATAGGTTGCTGATGACTCGTACATGACTGTCTGGTAGGTGTCACCTAACCTTGACCTCAATTTCACGGTCCAGCGACTACGTTAAAGTTTTTGGGTTACAACAGTTCCTCTGTAACTACGCATGGTAGGATGACAATATTTGGTGTATAGGTTGCTGATGACTAGTACATGACTGTCTGGTAGGTGTCACCTGACCTTGACCTCAATTTCACGGTCCAGTGACTACGTTAAAGTTTTGGGGTTACGACAGTTCCTCTGTAACTACGCATGGTAGGATGACAATATTTGGTGTATAGGTTGCTGATGACTAGTACATGACCGTCTGGTAGGTGTCACCTGACCTTGACCTCAATTTCACGGTCCAGCGACTACGTTAAAGTTTTTGGGTTACGACAGTTCCTCTGTAACTACACATGGTAGGATGACAATATTTGGTATATAGGTTGCTGATGAATAGTACATGACTGTCTGGTAGGTTCCACCTGACCTTGACCTTAATTTCACGGTCCAGCGACTACGTTAAAGTTTTTGGGTTACGGCTGTTCCCCTGTAACTATTCAGGGTATGGTGACAATATTTTGTATGCAGGCTGCTGCTGATATTTAATGCTATTTACGTAATGCTTATACGAAATTTATTTTCGTTACTGATGCGGAATGCAGGCGAGACGTTTTTCTGTGTCCACACTTGTTTTAGTATAGATATTGAACGGATGAGATATATCATTTCTGGAAAATATTTTTTACAAATCCCCCTTGCAACATGATCTGTATCACAGCTGCCAGCACTTCAATGTGTCATCATCTTCACTAGCCAAGGGTAATGATCCAATACTGTGTAAAAGTAAGAGTATGGGATGGTAGCACTTGGCAAAGTTGTGCATAGTGCATAATCCAACACACGAAAAATTAGTAAAATAAGCAAAATCTTTGCAAGTTTTTATTTATTAGAGGCCACTATATACAGCTGTAGTATCTATTATAATCTACTGTGTTAGGCCACTATCTACAGCTGTAGCTTCTATTACCATTTTTAGTGTGGGCCACTATTTAGCTTCTATTACCATCTACTGTGTTAGGCCATTATCTACCTTCTATTACCATCTGAAGTGTGAGGCCACTATCTAGCTTTTATTGCTGTCTGAAGTGTGAGGCCACTATCTACCTTCTATAACCATCTGAAGTGTGAGGCTACTATCTAGCTTCTATTACCATCTGAAGTGTGAGGCCACTATCTAGCTTCTATTGCTGTCTGAATTGTGAGGCCACTATCTACCTTCTATAACCATCTGAAGTGTGAGGCCACTATCTAGCTTCTATTAACAGCTGATTACCATCTACTGTGTTAGGTCACTATCTACAGCTGTAACTTTTATTACCATCAGAAGTGTGAGGCCACTATCTAGCTTCTATTACCATCAGGAGTGTGGTATGGGCCACTATCTACAGATGTAGCTTCTATTACCATCTACTGTGTTAGTACAGCTGTAGCTTTTATTACCATCTGAAGTGTGAGGCCACTATCTAGCTTTTATTGCCATCTGAAGTGTGAGGCCACTATCTAGCTTCTATTACCATATGAATTTTGAGACCACTTTCTAGCTTTTATTAACATCAGAATTGTGTTAGCCCACTATCTACAGATGTTGCTTCTATAACCATCAGAAGTGTGAGACCACTATATATCTTTTATTACCATCTGAAGTGAGGCCACTTTTTAGCTTCTATTACCATCTACTGTGTTAGGCCACTATCTAGCTTCTATTACCATCTGAATTGTGAGACCACTTTCTAGCTTTTATTACCATCTGAAGTGTGAGGCCACTATCTAGCTTTTATTACCATTAGAAGTGTGGGCCAATATCTACAGAAGTAGCTTCTATTACCATCTGAAGTGTGGGCCACTATTTAGCTTCTATTACTATCTACTGTGTTAGGCCGCTATCTAGCTTCTATTACCATCTGAATTGTGAGACCACTTTCTAGCTTTTATTACCATCTGAATTGTGAGACCACTTTCTAGCTTTTATTACCATCAGAAGTGAGGGCCACTATCTACAGAAGTAGCTTCTATTACCATCTGAAGTGAGGCCACTATTTAGCTTCTATTACCATCTCAGTGTTCCAGCCAGGGGGAAATAGAGGGGCGCCGCGCCCCGCCCTAAAATTACAGTGCCCCTGTGCCCCTCTCAAGCGCCCCTATGTCCCGATTGGCGCCCCTTATCAATCTATTGCTCCAATTAATTTTTTTCTGAAATTAAAAGTAATTATAGTGTTTTCATACCCAAATAACTCAATAGACTATTGTCATTTCCTTATGATTTTATAATTAGCACTGTGATAATTAGTGGAAGACGGTAGGGACTCGTACACAGGTAACATGGTCAGGCAACTTCTGATTATCTAATTTCAACTTTGATCCTTTTATAGTATTAACTATACTTCACAATCAAAAACACAAGCCGATATATCTTTGAACAGTTTTACATAAATGGCCACTGGAGATCAGGGGTTTGAAATTACCGGACGTGAAGACGCATTTTGCGTGTACAGTACATTTGAAAGTTTTGACACTTCAAAAATGTTATTACCTAAACAAATTTGCGTGTTCATTGTTTTTGGTCATTTGGCTTAATTATGATCAAGATCGGCAATAGCTAAAACCTTTTTTATTAGCTCACCTGACCCGAAGGTTCATGTGAGCTATTGCCATCCCTTGGCGTCCGTCGTCGTCCGTCGCCGTCGTCGTTAACTTTTCTTCAAAAATCTTCTCCTCCAAAACCACTGAAGGGATTGCTTTGAAACTTTGCATACATCATCAGTAAAATGCCCTCTACCAAGTTTGCCCAAATCATGGCCTCAGACCAACCAACATGGCCGCCAATGCTAAAAATAGAACAGAGGGGTCAAAATACAGTTTTTTGCTTATAGTTCAAAAAGTATAACAGATATAGGAAAACCGAAGAGACCTTCCTTCTTCAGCATCTAAAGCTCTACAAAACACTCCATTGGGTCAAAGTTGTATGATGACTCCTTGTAGGAGTTATTGCCCTTTAATTGTCAAAATTGATGATTTTTGCCATTTTTGCCTCAAAATCTTGAAAATTATTAGAACTAGAGAAAAAGTTAGCATTGCTTAATTGTTCTGCTCTATGAGGGCTACAAAAATGACTTTAGTGTCAAGATTGTCTGATTAACCGTTAAAGAGTTATTCCCCTTGAACTGTTTTTTTTAATCGGTTTTAATTGATTTTTTAAAATCTTCTCCTCTGAAACAACTGAAAGTACTGCTTTGAAACTTTGTACACATCATCTGTCAAATGTCCTCAACCAAGTTTGCACCTACCATGGCTGCAGATTAACCAACATGGCCACCATGGCTAAAAATAGGATGGGGGGGGGGAGCGGTAACAGACAGTTTTTGGCTTATATTTAAAAAATTGTAACAGATACAGGAAAACCGAAGAGACATGCCTTCATCTGCATCAAAAGCTGTACGAAACACTCCATTGGGTTGAAGTTGTATGATGACTCCTTATAGGAGTTATTGCCCTTTAATTGTCGAAATTGATGATTTTTGACATTTTTGCCTCAAAATCTTGAAAACTATTAGAACTAGAGAAAAAGTTAGCATTGCTTAATTGTTCTGCTCTATGAGGGCTACAAAAAATGACTTAAGGTCAAGATTGTCTGATGAACCGTTTAGGAATGATTTTCCTTGAACATTTTTTTAATCAATTTTACCTGATTTTAAAAAATCTTCTCCTCTTAAACCAATGAAAGGACTGCTTTGAAACATTGCATACATCATCTTTAGGATGTCCTCTACCAAAATTGTGCAAATCATGACACCTGACTACCTACATAGCTACATTTGAATTAAAATAGAAAAAATGAAAAAAGGGGGGGGGGGGTTGAGAGAGTTTTCGACTGATAGTGGGAGCCTCTAGTTGCCCTTTGCGAGAGATATCTTCAAATATTGGTCACAGCGCCATGTTTATCATTGAACACGCCATTTTTTAAAACAAAAGGTGAAAGCTGGTACCCGACTGCCTTTTTAGCTCACCTGACCCAAAGGGTCAGTGTGAGCTATTCTCATCACTTTGGTCGGTCGTCGTCGTCGTCGTCGTCTTAGTCGTCGTCGGCGGCCGTAAACTTTTTACATTTTAATCTTCTTCTCCAAAACCACTTGGCCAATTGGAACCAAACTTGGCAGGAATGTTTATTGGGTGGTTCTTAACAAAGTTTGAGTTTTTGGTGCTGATCAAATATGAAACATGGCTGCCAGGGCCATTAATGCGTTCTGATTGGCTGAAATTCAAAAATCTTCTTCTCATAAACTGCTTGGCAGATTGATTTGAAATATTGCAGAAATGTACCTTAGATGGTTCTCTACAAAGTTTGAGTTTTTTGTGCCGATCCAAAATCCAAGATGGCCGCCATCGCAGGACATAGTTTAACATAGGACCCTATAGGAAAAACATACAAACAACTTCTTCTATGAAACTGTTCCACACAATGAAGCCAAATTAATAAGGAAATGAAGGTTGCATAATTATCTTATTGTTTTGGGTTTTTCGAGCCAATTGCAAATTAAACATGGCTTCCAGGGCCGTTAATGCGTTCTGATTGGCTGAAATTCAAAAATCTTCTTCTCATAAACTGCTTGGCAGATTGATTTGAAATATTGCAGAAATGTACCTTAGATGGTCCTCTACAAAGTTTGAGTTTTTTGTGCCGATCCAAAATCCAAGATGGCCGCCATCGCAGGACATAGTTTAACATAGGACCCTATAGGAAAAACATACAAACAGTTTCTTCTATGAAACTGTTCCACACAATGAAGCCAAATTAATAAGGAAATGAAGGTTGGATAATTATCTTATTATTTTGGGTTTTTCCAGCCAATTGCAAATTCAACATGGCTTCCAGGGCCATTAATGCGTTCTGATTGGCTGATATTAAAAAATCTTCTTCTCATAAACTGCTTGGCAGATTGATTTAAAATATAGCAGAAATGTACCTTATGTGGTCCTCTACAAGGTTTGAGTTTTTTGTTCCGATCCAAAATCCAAGATGGCCGCCATCACAGGACATAGTTTACCATAGGACCCTATGGGAAAAACATACAAACAACTTCTTCTATGAAACTGTTCCACACAATGAAGCCAAATTATAAAGGAATGATTAATGGATATTTATCTTATTATTTTGATTTTTTTGAGCCAATTGCAAATTGAACATGGCTTCCAGGGCAACTAATGGGTTCTGATTGGCTGATATTTCTAAAATCTTCTTTTTACAAACCGCTTAGCAGATTGATTTGAAATATTGCACAAATGTACCTTAGATGGTCCTCTACAAAATTTGAGTTTTTTGTGGCGATCTAAATTCCAAGATGGCCACCAAGGTGGAACACAGCTTAACATAGGACCCTATGGGAAAACCATACAAACAGCTTCTTCTCTGAAACTCAGTTCCACACAATTTAACCAAATAATGCAGAAGTGAATCTTAGATAGTAATCTTATTATTTTAAGTATGTTTCGATCCGATAGGAAATTCAACATGGCTGCTAGAGCTGCAAATGTGTTCTGACTGGCTGAGATTTTAAAATTCTTTTTCTCACAAACAGCTTGGCAGATTTTAGGATATGTGATATTGTATGGTCCTCTACCAATTTTGAGTTTTTTGTTTCGATCCAAAAATACAAGATTGCTGCCACTATGGAACATCACATAACATACTAACCTATGAAAAAACATAAAAACTGCTTCTTCTCAGAAACACTCCTACTGCTGATTGTAAATTCAACATGGCAACATTCATAGAAACAGCATCTTCACATAAACTCTTTAGCATTTAATATCAAAATTTGCAAGAAAAGTCTTGTCTTAAAAAATTTTTTTGTAAGTCAGGTGAGTGATACAGGCTCTTAAGAGCCTCTAGTTCTATGTTCCAATAGTAAAAATACTCGCGGCAACCAGTACAAACCAACTGAAAATGCGGAAATCTCTGGAGCGGATATAAACTTAGTTCCGGAACTTGCAAAATACAATGCTGCTTGTGTTGAAGTTACAACCACAAAGATTGAAACACAGTAACAAATAGTATTTTGAATTACTTTTCAATTTCTTAAATGTACAAATATTTGAAAAATTTACTTTAAAATGAAAACAAAGGAGTAAAAACAGGAAACAGAACACTTATTCAAATTATAAAACAACAAAAGTGCCACAACCGCAATCACACACACAAATATGCAAATACTCGAAAAAGTGCCCTTCTTATGCACCCCTCTATTTTCAAATCCTACCTGGAACACTGCATCTACTGTGTTAGGCCACTATCTAGCTTCTTTACCATCTGAATTGTGAGACCACTTTCTAGCTTCTATTACCATCTGAATTGTGAGACCACTTTCTAGCTTTTATTACCATTAGAAGTGTGGGCCACTATCTACAGAAGTAGCTTCTATTACCATCTGAAGTGTGGGCCACTATCTAGATTCTTTTATCATCTGAAGTTTGGGCCACTATCTAGCTTCTTTTATCATCTGAAGTGTGGGCCACTATCTGGCTTCTTTTATCATCTGAAGTTTGGGCCACTATCTAGCTTCTTTTACCATCAGAAGTGTGAGGCCACTAACTAGCTTCTTTTACCATCTGAAGTGTGGGCTACTATCTACAGCTGCAGCTTCTATTACCATCTGAGGCTACATTAGTATATATATAGGCCTCACATTTAAGATGGTATTACAAGCGATAAAGGTCTTACCTTTTATTTGCTGCTCAGGAACAATTTAGTGAGGTTTTGACATGCCAGTGTATTGGATATATTGGGTATAAAAAATATTTATCTAATAATCGTTGGGAGTTGTGGATAAGAAAGTCAAAAATATATCTCAAGGTAATCATAAGTTATAGAAAGTTACTGCTCTGTATGGGTTAACCAAGAGAAAGTGTGCTTTATTCATTGTGCTTGACGGGTATTGCCAGTTTCCCACCAAAGGTTTGAGTTCTAAAATTTAACAGCTAAATTCACCCTACCCAACCAAAATATAGTTGAAAATTGCTAAAAGAAGCTTACAACCTATAACAAACAAACAAACTCATAAAAAATTGAACAAATTGAGAAATTATGTACAAAATGTATTTTTTCATTTCAGTAAATTTATCGGAACATTTATCAGGTGTGAAACATGTTATTTTGGTGTTATCTGGTAAAGGAGGTGTTGGGAAGAGTACAGTAGCCACACAAGTAGCATTAGGACTTAAACAAAAGGGCAAAAAGGTCAGTTGTCTCATGCATACAATGTTGTGTTTAAAAATCAGAATAAATAGGATGTGGAAACAGCTATCAGGATACTTTAAAGATTCTATTTGCTGAGGAATTGTGTTGAGTTGCAGACTGTTTTTATAGATTTTATTTTGTTTGGTGTATTATGTTAACATTGCAGACGTTTTAAGAGTTGTACATACATGTACATGTATTGTTTTTCATTAGGTTAACATACATTTTCTCTAGCCAAGTGTTATGATCTGGGGACCGGTGCTGGGGGAAATTGTTAATATACTGTATGAGTACTTATAGCTAGGACTGTTGGATGTTGACATGTGTGGACCAAGTGTTATGATCTGGGGCCCAGGGCTGGGGGAAATTGTTAATATACTGTATGAGTACTTATAGCTAGGACTGTTGGATGTTGACATGTGTGGACCAAGTGTTATGATCTGGGGACCAGGGCTAGGGGAAATTGTTAATATACTGTATGAGTACTTATAGCTAGGACTGTTGGATGTTGACATGTGTGGACCAAGTGTTATGATCTGGGGACTGGTGCTGGGGGAAATTGTTAATATACTGTATGAGTACTTATAGCTAGGACTGTTGGATGTTGACATGTGTGGACCAAGTGTTATGATCTGGGGCCTGGGGCTGGGGGAAATTGTTAATATACTGTATGAGTACTTATAGCTAGGACTGTTGGATGTTGACATGTGTGGACCAAGTGTTATGATCTGGGGACCGGTGCTGGGGGAAATTGTTAATATACTGTATGAGTACTTATAGCTAGGACTGTTGGATGTTGACATGTGTGGACCAAGTGTTATGATCTGGGGACCGGTGCTGGGGGAAATTGTTAATATACTGTATGAGTACTTATAGCTAGGACTGTTGGATGTTGACATGTGTGGACCAAGTGTTATGATCTGGGGACCGGTGCTGGGGGAAATTGTTAATATACTGTATGAGTACTTATAGCTAGGACTGTTGGATGTTGACATGTGTGGACCAAGTGTTATGATCTGGGGACCGGTGCTGGGGGAAATTGTTAATATATACTGTATGAGTACTTATAGCTAGGACTGTTGGATGTTGACATGTGTGGACCAAGTGTTATGATCTGGGGACCGGTGCTGGGGGAAATTGTTAATATACTGTATGAGTACTTATAGCTAGGACTGTTGGATGTTGACATGTGTGGACCAAGTGTTATGATCTGGGGCCTGGGGCTGGGGGAAATTGTTAATATACTGTATGAGTACTTATAGCTAGGACTGTTGGATGTTGACATGTGTGGACCAAGTGTTATGATCTGGGGCCTGGGGCTGGGGGAAATTGTTAATATACTGTATGAGTACTTATAGCTAGGACTGTTGGATGTTGACATGTGTGGACCAAGTGTTATGATCTGGGGCCTGGGGCTGGGGGAAATTGTTAATATACTGTATGAGTACTTATAGCTAGGACTGTTGGATGTTGACATGTGTGGACCAAGTGTTATGATCTGGGGACCGGTGCTGGGGGAAATTGTTAATATACTGTATGAGTACTTATAGCTAGGACTGTTGGATGTTGACATGTGTGGACCAAGTGTTATGATCTGGGGACCGGTGCTGGGGGAAATTGTTAATATACTGTATGAGTACTTATAGCTAGGACTGTTGGATGTTGACATGTGTGGACCAAGTGTTATGATCTGGGGACCGGTGCTGGGGGAAATTGTTAATATACTGTATGAGTACTTATAGCTAGGACTGTTGGATGTTGACATGTGTGGACCAAGTGTTATGATCTGGGGCCTGGGGCTGGGGGAAATTGTTAATATACTGTATGAGTACTTATAGCTAGGACTGTTGGATGTTGACATGTGTGGACCAAGTGTTATGATCTGGGGCCTGGGGCTGGGGGAAATTGTTAATATACTGTATGAGTACTTATAGCTAGGACTGTTGGATGTTGACATGTGTGGACCAAGTGTTATGATCTGGGGACCGGTGCTGGGGGAAATTGTTAATATACTGTATGAGTACTTATAGCTAGGACTGTTGGATGTTGACATGTGTGGACCAAGTGTTATGATCTGGGGACCGGTGCTGGGGGAAATTGTTAATATACTGTATGAGTACTTATAGCTAGGACTGTTGGATGTTGACATGTGTGGACCAAGTGTTATGATCTGGGGACTTGGGCTAGGTGAAATTGTTAATATACTTTGTGAGTACTTACAGGTAGGACTGTTGGATGTTGACTTGTGTGGACCAAGTGTACCAAAAATGTTTAGTGTTGAGGGCAAAGATATTCATCAGTGTCCTGAAGGGTAAGTCTGCAAGAAGTTAGTTTATAAATAAAGTTCTTGAAATTCCATGGCAAACCTCTGTAAACTGTTATTATTGTAATTTCTGTTAGACAATAGTAATCTTTAAGTTATCAGCAGAGGTTGGCATGTTGAAATTTTCTTTCTTCATTTATAAAAAAAAATTAAACAGAGAAAGTGTTGAACAATAACAAGGCGACCTGTCTCTTATAGTGATTTACAGACCTTATAATATAACATATTTACCATTTTTTTCCATTACACTGTACAATCAGACTGCAGTACAAATAAAAAGGAGCATTGCAAGAACCCATTTTAGCAAAATGGGTTATATTAAATAAAGAAATTTTATCTTATGTCCGGTTCATGAACAGATAAGCTTAATACACAACGACAGGACTTGGTAACCAACCTGTGCAAAATGACCTCCATTTAATACATCTTGAACTGATCTTGTAAACTTGTTACTTACTGTTTGCTGTATCATGTCACATGACATTTGAATGCTTGTTTCTTAACAGATGGTTACCAGTCTATGTTGACAAGGAACAAGAGCTAGGTGTTATGTCAATAGCGTTTTTGCTCGAAGACAAGGATGATGCTATTGTATGGAGAGGGCCCAAGAAATCGGGTAAATGTATTAGCAAGCAGCCTGACCTGGTCAAGAACCAGTTCACACTAACAGGCTTTTCTTTTGATGTTACAATCAATAAATATATACAGTCAAACCTGGTTTAAAGGGCACATCTTTATAACGGGCACCTGCTGATCAATCACCACCCCCCCTTTCATACCAGTCTTTATATAGGGGGCACTGTATTTTTATATAAATTGTCAGGAAACAGGCAGGTAAACATTGTGCTTAAAAGATAAAAATAATTTTTGACGTTCCCTGGCAATTAAGTGATAAATCGTAATAAAAAACAAATTGTTTATTGCTTGGGATAAGTTTATGTGTTATACACTAATTAAATAAAGATGAAATTTAATAATCTAACAAGACACTCATCCCGAAGATTAAAAAAAAATTTTATTTGAAGAAATTACAATCTTTCCATCTCATAACACTTTGTACATGCATTCAGGTACTCTTATTTTATGGTTTATTTGTATAATAAACCATAAAATTAGAGTACCTGAATCAAACTGAATATGTTTATATACAGGGTTCCCTGTAGATGGGAAAAGACTGGGAATTATGTTTGTCCTTTTCCTGGGTGGGAATTATAAATCAAGAAAAACAGGGAATTTTTTTTACCTTGAAATGTGATCCAGATTGCATGTTTAACTTTCTCACTTATATTACAAGGTTTTGTTGTCTCATTGTTACTTTTAAAGGGGCAAGAACATTTGCAACAAAGCTTCTAATCAGGATACATCTATTAGGACTGTGAAATCACTCGAGCGCTGTTAAGTAACGGTATTTCGAAATAATGTCATTTTTGTTGTTGAAACTGACGATGTCTTGCCATACAAAGGACCTTAAATATGTTTTATAAAAACTTGGAAAGTTCTTGAATTTGAAATGAAATTCTTTGTGGGAACCCTGTGTGTAGTGCCTAATACTGCATGCTCATAAAGTGTTTACCTCTTTGACTACTCTTTGTATACAGGTTTGACTGTCTAAAATGAAGAATTTCAGGAACACAGTTGTTTATACATGTATATAATGCATCTACAGAGGTTTGTACATGGGAATAAGTTTAAAGTAATCTTAAGAGAAATTCACAAATTCTGAAAATATAGAACAATTAATATAACATGATTTTTGTAGGAAAATAGGAACAAAATATCTGGGCTGGTAATAATTATCCTACAAAAAACTCTCTTAAATTCACAAAAATAAACCAGATTTATGAAAAATGCATGTAAATAATTGTTGAAATAAATCAGAGATGTTAAGTCTTAACTTAAGTCTCATGACCAGGTGTCGCCACCTAAAAATCTGCCCTTAAAATCACATGGGCATAAAAAAAATGCAGCTGAAAATAGATCATCTTGGTTTTTTAACCTGTTCATTGTGTTGGTATTTTAGATTGGCCCAGAAAGTAGTCCCGAGACAAGTATAATAATAGTCAAATAGTCAGAGTAATGTCTAAATGAAGTATTATAAATCTTTAAATGAAGTTTAGATTAGTATTTTAGAAGCAAGATACTAAATTGCTGATAAGACAAAAATGATTGGACTGCTATTATTAATTACAAAATACCAGGGCCATGGTGGCCAAGTGGTTAAGGTAGTTCTTCTCGTAATGATCACATGGTCTGCCAACACTGAGGTTGCAGGTTCGAGTCTCACTGCAGGCAGGGCATGCTCGACTCCAATCTTAATTGACAAGGATTGCCAGTTTTCCTAACGAAGGTCAGAGGTTTTTTCTGGGCACTCCAGCTTCTTCCCTCAATAAAAACTGGACACCTTGATATTTCTGAAAAACTGCTGAAAGTAGCATTAAACCACATTCAAACAACAAACAAACAGATAAAGCAGTCAAAATCATTAATAAATTTATAAAATACTTCACAGAATGATTGCACATTTATTGAAGTTGTGCACCTAGCTTCTATTATGTAAATGTTCGAGGATGTTTTCCTAATTTTGCAGAAGACAGTACCTATTTTGTGCAATCAACTCAGCAATATTGCACATGTATTTTAGTTGTGCACCTGTTATTATGGAATAGTTTCCAGATTTTTTTCCTAATTTTCCAGACATTTGAACTTTTTTCTGAACATTTGCACCTCCTAAATTTTTCAACTGAGTTCTCTGAAAGATTGCACATGTTTTTAAGGTGTGCACCTGCTATTATTGTATTTTACAGAGTTTTCGCCCAATTTTCCTTCCTTGGGAACTTAGTCATTTTTCAGAACATTTGCAGAAGACAGTACCTTTTTAGCTGACCTGACCCAAAGGATCAGTGTGAGCTATTCTCATCACTTGGTGTCTGTCGTCGTTGTCGTCGGCCATGACCTTTTCACATTTCAATCTTCTTCTCCAACACTACTTGGCCAATTGGAACCACACTTAGCAGAATGTATATTGGGTGGTTCTTAACAAAGTTTGAGTTTTTGGTGCTGATCAAATATTAAACATGGCTGCCAAGGCCATTACTGCGTTCTGATCGGCTGAATTTCAAAAATCTTTTGCAATTTTTATTCAACTGCTAAGTTTGGTTTCATAGTAATTGACTAGAATCAAACAACATTCCGATATGGTCTATTTATCACCCAAACATTCGTTTATCTCAAATATCTGTTACCTAGATAAAACATTATTGCAGTGAATGAAATAATACTACAACAACAAAAAATTTCATCATACAAATTAAGCACTAAATCTTTTGTTTGTTTACAAACTTAGATATTTTTAGAGTAGAGAAAGGTAACTCATACATGTATATGAAAAACGGAGTCTGACACTAATTTTTCAACTATGTAGGGGAAAATTACTAGCCCCTTACACAATTTACTAGCCTAATAGCTTTCATAACAAGAGATTAAGATCTAACCAGCGACACACAATATATTAACAAAACAGTTGTTTACATTTTGTTCTTTTAACCATGCACAGGTATTTATAGGTATCACAAATCATGAGAATTGTATATCACTTTATATCATCTCCAGTTATTTTATTTAAACAAAATAATAAACAATAAACAAGTTTATTATTTGGTCGAAATTAAATAATAAGAAATGATATCAAGCGATAGGCAATTTTCACAATTTGTGATACCTATCTCTCTTATGATGAAACGAAAATAATAATTTTAATTGGCTAATTTTGTAGCACGGAAACTGGTCATCGTTGAATTTTAACATGTCCTATGCAGATATTCTCCCTGAAAGTGACGTCACAATGTATTTTTCATATCTCTTGTTCATATCACATTGTTGCCCGTTGTATACATTTTTTCCAAGTCGAGTAATAAATAGATGAATAAGAACAATCATAAGAGAAATTCTTATCTAAAATATGTACAACCAAGAACAACAGAGATGGTTTTACAAATATTATGTTTAACTCTTGTTTTAATATAGTACATTGTTTTATGATTACCCTCAAAGTTGGGTGAATTTATTTGGACAACTCTGCTGAAAAGCTCTGGATCTTTTGTTAGGGCCGCCCCTATAATGATCAGGCTGTCCATCCAAAACTAATCGTTTTCTAGGCTGTTACTTTTTTATCTATTGAGGTAGGCTTTTGATATTTGGAATGTGTTGCATACCGTGGTTAATTACCTTTGAGCTTGCACTTTGACCTTAAGGTCACATTATTGCTTTCGGAATAACAAATTCATGTCCGGGCTGTAACTTTTTAAACTTTTGAGGTAGGCTTTTGATTTTTGGAATGTGGGTAGATAATATCAATGCGATGTGTCACATACCATGGCCGAGTGGTTAAGTTAGTTCGTCTACTATTGATCACATTGTCTGTCAACACTGAGATTGGGGGTTCTATTCTCACTGCAGGCAGGGTGTACTTGACTCCAATCTTAATTGACAAGGATTGCCAGTTTCCTACTGTTGGTCAAGGGTTTTCTCAAGGTACTCCTGCTTCCTTCCCCAAATAAAAACTGGACCCCATGATAGAGCTAAACACCATCAAACAAAACAAAACAAGCAAACCATCTCACTGATATCTAGTTAATGTATGTAATCTTTATAGGATTCCTCATTATTTTTGCTTACTGGTGGGTTTGAACCAAGGGATTTGTGCCAACTTATCCTGAAATCAAATTTAGGTGTAGTACAATTAAATACAAAACAAACAAATCTGTTAAAGTATATTTTTAGTAATTAGTACATGTAAAGTTCTATCGGAAGAATGGTGACTTGATACACGTAGTGATAGTTAGTTTTAAATGATGGTACTAGTAAAGCATCAGGAAAAAAACAAAATCTATAAATAGAGTATTTATGTTTTTCCGGCAGTACAGATAGTCAAGCCTTTCTGTGACCATATGTCAGGAAAATCAATGTGTTTGAATTGTAGGCCAGGAATATCTTATGAGCTGTCATATCATTAGTTATATACGTAGATATAGAGATTGTAACACTTGAAGTGCCCTAAGTAAAAGAAGGGAAGCCGAAGGGTGTACAGGGCTGCTGAAGGTGTTAAAATCTCCATATCTATAGATATAAATGTGTATAACGAATTCATCCCTGGCTTTAGTCTGTAATGATGGATTTTAAGGGAATTTGTCAACAAAGAAGTAGATGATAAAGTGAGGTTTTCTTCATCATGTTCATGTAAAGTTTGGTTGAGTTTTCATAAAAAATATGTCTTTCTACAAAGTGTCCTTTACTACCTGTAGAACCCTACAGTTCTCATAAAAACCAGTTTTATGTTGGATTCAATGACATGTTGAAGAATATAAATTTGGCGGAGAATGTCTTACAGAGACGTCATAATGGTGTGACATTGTTGTATGTCAGGCTGCGTATCTTTTGTTTCTTTTTTCTGTTGAAAATAAAACACATTTGGAGCTTTTGTCCAGATTTCATCATCCTGTGTATGAAGCAAACTATTTACCATTTCTAATATAAACACATTTTTCATACTATTGTGCAACTAACAGTTAGCAACACTCTGGTATATGACTTAGCAACATCCTGATATATGGGTTTTGTTGCGATGTCTCACTGACCAATTTAATTCCAGGATTAAATATACTTTATAAGTGGGACTGCTGGAATATTACTGCACAGTATAGCAATTACCTGTGATCAACTGTATATTTACTGTAGTGCGTATAACTACATATAGTTATGATTTATTTGTAAAAGTGAAATTTGAAGGAAACTAAAATGGGGTTGTTTGTTTGAGTCCAGCACACCATTGTCGTAGTAAGAAAATTGTAAACTGTTCATAATGTTTTAAGGAGTGTTACCATATTTTACCAATTATTAGCTGCAATATTGTAGCTCCTTTTTTTTTTTTTAGCTCACCTGACCCGAAGGGTCATGTGAGCTATTGCCATCACTTGGAGTCCGTCGTCGTCGTTAACTTTTCTTCAAAAATCTTCTCCTCCAAAACCACTGAAGGGATTGCTTTGAAACTTTGCATACATCATCAGTAAAATGCCCTCTACCAAGTTTGCCCAAATCATGGCCTCAGACCAACCAACATGGCCGCCATGGCTAAAAATAGAACAGAGGGGTCAAAATACAGTTTTTTGCTTATAGTTCAAAAAGTAAAACAGATACAGGAAAACCAAACAGACCTTCCTTCTTCAGCATCTGAAGCTCTACAAAACACTCCATTGGGTCAAAGTTGTATGATGACTCCTTGTAGGAGTTATTGCCCTTTAATTGTCAAAATTGATTTTCGCCATTTTTGCCTCAAAATCTTGAAAATTATTAGAACTAGAGAAAAAGTTAGCATTGCTTAATTGTTCTGCTCTATAAGGGCTACAAAAATGATTTTAGGGTCAAGATTGTCTGATTAACCATTTAAGAGTTATTCCCCTTGAACTGTTTTTTTTAATCGGTTTTAATTTATTTTTTAAAATCTTCTCCTCTGAAACAACTGAAAGTACTGCTTTGAAACTTTGTACACATCATCTGTCAAATGTCCTCAACCAAGTTTGCACCAACCATGGCTGCAGATTAACCAACATGGCCACCATGGCTAAAAGTAGGAGGGGGGGGGCTGTAAAATACAGTTTTTGGCTTATATTTAAAAAAGTGTAACAGATACTGGAAAACCGAAGAGACATGTCTTCATCTGCATCAAAAGCTCTAAGAAACACTCCATTGGGTTGAAGTTGTATGATGACTCCTTATAGTAGTTATTGCCCTTAAATTGTCGAAATTGATTATTTTTGACATTTTTGCCTCAAAATCTTGAAAATTATTAGAACTAGAGAAAAAGTTAGCATTGCTTAATTGTTCTGCTCTATGAGGGCTACAAAAATGACTTTAGGGTCAAGATTGTCTGATGAACCGTTTAGGAATTATTCTCCTTGAACATTTCTTTAATCAAATTTACTTGATTTTAAAAAATCTTCTCCTCTTAAACCAATGAAAGGACTGCTTTGAAACATTTCATACATCATCTTTACGATGTCCTCTACCAAAATTGTCTAAATCATGACACCTGACTACCTACATAGTTACATTGGATTAAAATAGAAAAAATGAAAAAAGGGGGTGGGGTGGGGTCGAGAGAGTTTTCGACTGACAGTTAAAAAAGTATAACAGGTACAGAAAATTTGAAGTGAACCTCCCTTCTCCCTCTAACCATCAAAAGATCCTCCTTATAGGAGTTATTTCACTTAAAAGGTCAAAATTAATGATTTTTGCAGAAGTGTTGGGCAATTCCTTATAGCAAAGAAAAGCTGGATAAAAAAGGGTTGTTTGGTTTCAGGTTCAGGTGAGCGATACAGGCTCCTGGGAGCCTCTAGTTTTTTTTTGATGGTCCATAAAAAAAAACTACAAATTGTAGCTAACCATTTATATAAACTATACATGAACAGATATTGATATTCTCTTGATATTTATAAATAATATTTATATTAATATTGGACAGGAAATGATGTTACATGTATTCCAGAAATTTAGTAACTGACAATAATAAAGTTGTATACCACAGCATTTTAATCCTGAACTGTAATAACATATTGTTCAATATGTCCTTGTGTCTTTTGGAGTCTAATTTGTTCTTTTCTTTTTTTCCTCATATAGTCCTGACCATTATCCGGATTTCTCTCCATGGCTGTAATAGAAATTTATTGACACGAACAGAAAACATTGTAATGACATCCTTTTACTATATCTCCATGGTAACATTATACATATCTTGTAGTTGTTTGGGCAAAGAACTGCTGTCTTCATTACAACTACATGTGTTAAATTAGATTCAATTAATTCCATTTCGTTCCATGGTCTAAATGCTTTTCATGTGTAACTTTCAAAATGAAGTATTATTTAACAATACCTAATAATAGGCGACATGGTTGTTCTTGTTTAATACATGATATAAATAATATAGATTTATTGTGATTATAATGACAATTATTTTAATATTGATGATCTATGTATCTTTTGTTAAATTTTGGATATTTTCATGTACATAATTTTGTTAACTAATTAAAAAACTTAAAATTAAAAACAGTAAATTTTTAAGTAACAGTAAAATATTTACTTGAAAACAAAATACCTGTTTGTGTATATTCTGCTGTGTAAGTGGTCCTTATATTTGTGATATGTTCACTTTGTATACCTCGGCCTTGTCTATACTATGTAGTGGTGTATTACATCCTATGTACAACTGACCAGAGCTGGTGAAGCTGAGAGAGTGTGGATATATTATTCCAATGTTGTTAGTGTTATAGTATGTAATGAATTGTCCCACACTGTTCAGGATATGGAGGGTTCGTGCATTCTTGTCAGTTATTATAATGTTGTCTAATGGAGTTGTTAGAATGAATACTGGTATAAATGCTTTCTCTTCACTGTTGATGCTTGGATGGCCGGTATAGGTTTGTAGGACATCATCATCCTCTCCACTGACCACTACTCTACCTCTACCTTCTTCTGATAATTTGTCTACTACAAATATTGTACCATTGGTTGTACTGGTCATTTTTCCGACATAAGTAAACACTGCTTGTTTGTTTCTATCATGTTCATAAGTCTTCTCGTGTTTACCTTCTTGGTTCATCCTGATAACTACTCGTCTTCCTGTCATTGGGTACAATGGTCCTGTTGTCCTAGCTCCTACCATGACTTTGTAATCGCTTGTTACATGAAGAGCTGTAATAATTAAAGGGTCGACACTGTATAAACAGTCTGTGACTTGTCCACTGCTTCCACTGATCTGTTTCATCCTGGATGATCCTTTAGTAAAAAGAAGGAGGTCATTAGATGGAGTTAATGCCATACCACAGATCACCATGTTCAAATTACATTTGGACATAACCTTCAGATTGCTTCCTTCTTGTTTTACTCTTTGTATTACATTTTGGTCACTTATCCAGAGGGAATTGTCAGTGCATGATGAAAGAAAATAAACTCTATCAATATCACATGTAAATTTTTGATGTATATTCAATACCAAATTTTTTGGTATATCTTTTAATGTTCCCAAATTGCATTCAGTTATCTCCCCTGGTATGAATATGGGCATTGTAGTGAAGTGCAGCTTGCTTGGCTCCATAGATTCTGTTATAAATTTCTCTATTTGTTTGCTTTCTTTGAAAACACTATCTGCATTATTTGAATTAATTATGTCGTCTGCTTGTGTATTTTGATCCACACGTCGCATCTTCATTGTTGTAACCCTAAGTTCCTCTTTCTGGATGGAATTCTTTAAAGTTTCCCATTTCTGATCTAGGTCATTTATAAGTTTATCTGTATACTTATCTAATTCCCTTTTCAAAGCAACATTATGAGCTTTTATTAGATTTCTGGTTTTTGTGTATTTCAAGTTTTCCTGTTCTCGTAATAATTTGATTTTTGATTCACTACTAGTTAGCTCTTCTATTAGACTTTTAATTTCTTTTTGTTTCACTTTCAAATTTTCAATTCGAAACTTATGCCCTTCACTTATCTGCACAAATCTATGGCCAAAGTGTACTTCAGCTATACACTTTGGACAGACAGGCTGATCACATGACATACAAACCATGAAACAAGTTTGTCTTTCATGATCTGGACAGTTAATATTACTTGTATCCAATTCCTCTGAATGTTTCCCAATCTCCTTTATACCAATAGTTGTATGCTTGTTGGCAGATTGAAATTTACTTTGAACCTTTTCTTTGCATCTGGTGCACATTAGCAAATTACAGTTTATGCATTTCCATTGTATTTTGGTGTCCATTTCACATAAATCACAATATTTTGGTGCTTGTCCTCTTTGTACAGACCTTGAGAGTGCCATTGTCAGTTGGTTCAATATGTCTGCATTTATACCAGGGACTTCCTTGTTTCAATACAGGTATATTACACATCGTTTAAATTCTTTAGATATTATTATCAGTAAATGCAATACAGTATACATGTATGTTTAAACAAAACATTAAATTATTTTTAAAAACAATCTGAAGAGTATGACAACTGACATGTAGACAAAGGATATATATTTATTAAGACAGATGCAATCTTTCTGCTGATTTTAGATTTTACAATTTGGACAGTTAATGTCTGTGTTAA
Source organism: Limnoperna fortunei (assembly GCA_944474755.1). Lineage (NCBI taxonomy): Eukaryota > Metazoa > Mollusca > Bivalvia > Mytilida > Modiolidae > Limnoperna > Limnoperna fortunei. The sequence continues at coordinate 81,942,901 of OX104117.1, read as the reverse complement.
TTTAAACATAGATAGATTCTTGAATATTGAACACTCTGATGTTGTCAAAAAAAAAAGAACATGAAATGGAAAAGGTAATATTGAGCACTCAATTCTTCTCTTGAAATTGCCAGGATTTGGTAGCAAATACGTTTTAATATTTTTTTTGAAAGGATTATGTATAGTAATGGTCCCCCCCCCCCAAAAAAAAAAAAAGATCAGCAATACAAGTCCTACAATTCACTTGATTGGGCTGTCATATGACTCCTTGTAGGAGTTATTGCCCTTTAATGATGATTTTTTTTAAATGAAATTTTTTATTTTTGTCCTGTTACCTAAAAACTAGAACAGCTAGAGTGAAACTTAATTGCAACAAAGATCAGCAATACAAGTTCTACAATTCACTTAATTGGCCTAAAATTGTCAGATGACTTCTTATAGGAGTTATTGCCCTTTAATGATGATTTTATGCAAAATTACCAATTTTTGCCTTAAAAAATTAAAAACTAATACCTAAAGTAAAACTTTAAGTAGCAAAAATAATCAGAAGGACAAGGCCTACAAATCATTGTATTATCTGAAAATTGTCTGATGACTCCTTATAGGAGTTATTGCCCTTTAATAACACTTTTTTTGTGAAATTTGTAGTTTTTGCCCTGTAACTTAAAAGCCATAACAGCTAGAGTGAAACTGTAAATTGCACAAAATGATCATTAAGGCAAGGCGTTAGTCCAAAATTAAAATTGCCAAATGAGTTTTTATGGGAGTTATTGCCCTTAAATGACTAATTCGAACACAATAATAAGTTTTTATATTATAAATTAAAGTCTATAACACATAGAGTAAAATTGTAAATTACTAAATTAATCTAAACGACAACTACAAATTTTATTTTTCAGAAAATGTCTGATGGCATTTTATAGGAGCTATTGTACTTAATAAAGCTTTTGAAGAAATGTTTGGTTTTTGTCCAGCAACTTAAAAGATATAAGAACTAGACTGAAACTGTAAATTGCAAAAGTATAAAGATAGCTTGAAGTTATTTGTGTTCCTAGTAAGCTAAAACTGCAGGCTCCTGGGAGCCTCTAATTTCTGTTCATCATGTTTGATTATTGAGCAGTATTATATACACCTATATATGCACTATCAAGTAAATAATCTTGAGTAATTTAATGTTTACATAAATTACAAAAACAGTCATCTGTGATTGTGCAGAATATACAGAGATGTCAGTGCAGACATGTAAATTTAAGGTTCTTTTGATTCTATGCTTAAATTGTTTTCATTGGAATATTTGTCAAAGCAAATTGTTTTCATTGGAATATTTGTCAAAGCAAATTCTTTGCATCCTCACAATTTCAGACTTTTGTGATTTTCACTGTCCATAAATCAAGGCCAGACCCCCTCCCCCTTTTTCTATATGTAGTATAACTTCCAAACAAATTACTAGTAGATACTTTGGTAACTCGTCAACTAATGCAGGACTAACAAGCAGATAAAAGGTATATATAAATAGGTCTATTAGGTCTTTCTGTTGGGTCACTGGATTTGAAGGTCTTTCTGTTGGGTCACTGGTTTTGAAGGTCTTTCTGTTGGGTCACTGGTTTTGAAGGTCTTTCTGTTAGGTCACTGGTTTTGAAGGTCTTTCTGTTGGGTCACTGGTTTTAAAGGTCTTTCTGTTGGGTCACTGGTTTTGAAGGTCTTTCTGTTGGGTCACTGGTTTTGAAGGTCTTTCTGTTGGGTCACTGGTTTTGAAGGTCTTTCTGTTGGGTCACTGGTTTTAAAGGTCTTTCTGTTGGGTCACTGGTTTTGAAGGTCTTTCTGTTGGGTCACTGGTTTTGAAGGTCTTTCTGTTGGGTCACTGGTTTTGAAGGTCTTTCTGTTGAGTCACTGGTTTTGAAGGGCATATACAAAAACAGGTGCTGTGATATTGCTGAAAAATTGTGGAAAGTGGCATACAGCTCTATGTCAATTTTGTGATATGTATCTACCAGATAAAGAAAACAAGAAAAAAGGGTTGTGTTATGAGTTGAATTGGAGTAGGATTTATGAATGATTTTTAATTTGTTTTTGTTTTATATTTTACAGATATGGGATCATTATATTTTTATTGAAAATGTCATTTTCAAAGAAAGCTTATTTTAGAAGTTAAAAGTACAATTTGGTTGAATTCAAAATAAACTATAGAAATCTCATGATATTTTGCAGTCAACAAGACTTCTATACAATATTGTAGTCAACAAGCCACTTCATATGAATCTTGTATATCATGTATTGGTGTTCATAATTTCTTGAAAACCATTTTTTGTTTTTGGCCACTGTTGCTAGAGAAACAACAAATTTTGTCTTTGATGAGATGCTAGTGCACCTTCAAGAATGGATACTGTAAAAACTATTGATTTTGACATGAGTATGTGTTTGAAATAAAATTTCGTCACAGTTCTATATCAGAAACAGTTACAAATTTTCAAGACAGTAAAATATTTTACAACATTTAAAATTATAGGCAAACCATGTAAAATAAAGAATCATTTTAAAGCGGTAGAGTAAGATAACAATCACACGTTTGAAAAAGCTATGTTGTGCAGTGTGGTTTAATTTAAAGTTTAAATAATTTTTAAAATGGTTATGTAAAAGTGTTTATAAGGTTTGGTTAAATTTTTTCACAAAGTAGCAGTATTCAGGCATGAGCCATCCATACCCTACTATTTATATGTTTCCAGTAGCGGTCAGAATTCTGGTCCATACTCTTTCCCGCGTTAATTCTCCAGAACATAACTAAAATACTGCTCCCTGGATCAATCCACTGTTAGACATCCCATTAAAGATGTGATCAATTTTGACAGCCATTTCTCTGTATACATGGCATCTTAATTGCTTTGTACAGCTGTATATATTGTTTGAAAGGTGTTCAATGTCACTTTCAGCAATTTTTCAACTATATCATGTGGTCCAGGTTTTGGGGGGAGGAAGCCAGAGTACCTGGAGAAAACCACAGACCTTTGAAGGAAAATTAAGATTGGAGTCAGTTACATCTTTAATGTGTTCAATGGTTAGATTATTTTAAATGTTATTTAACTGTAGCAATGATAAAACAGTTCCTGCATGATGTCGTGTGGAAAGATCTAGACTACTTGATAATTGACACACCACCCGGAACATCAGATGAACACCTTGCCGTCATTGAAAACTTGAAAGCTTATAATCCAGATGGAGCCATTTTAGTTACAACACCACAGGTATTTTATTCATTCTCTCTCCTTACCCCTTTGCTTCATGGGTATACACTACTATCTCCACCCTTCAATAACACAGGTACTGTCTCCTTACCTGTTGACTCACAGGTATGTACTCCTACTGTCTCCTAACCCTTCAACGCTACAGGTTTTTACTCCTACTGTCTTTTAACCCGTTGACACCACAGGTATGTACTCCTACTGTCTCCTAACCCTTCAATGCTACAGGTATGTACTCCTACTGTCTCCTAACCCTTCAATGCTACAGGTATGTACTTCTACTGTCTCCTAACCCTTCAACGCTACAGGTATGTACTTCTACTGTCTCCTAACCCTTCAACGCTACAGGTATGTACTTCTACTGTCTCCTAACCCTTCAACGCTACAGGTATGTACTCCTACTGTCTCCTAACCCTTCAACGCTACAGGTATGTACTTCTACTGTCTCCTAACCCCTCAATGCTACAGGTATGTACTTCTACTGTCTCCTAACCCTTCAATGCTACAGGTATGTACTTCTACTGTCTCCTAACCCCTCAACGCTACAGGTATGTACTTCTACTGCCTCCTAACCCCTCAACGCTACAGGTATGTACTGCTACTGTCTCCTAACCCTTCAATGCTACAGGTATGTACTGCTACTGTCTCCTAACCCTTCAATGCTACAGGTATGTACTTCTACTGTCTCCTAACCCTTCAACGCTACAGGTATGTACTGCTACTGTCTCCTAACCCTTCAATGCTACAGGTATGTACTTCTACTGTCTCCTAACCCTTCAATGCTACAGGTATGTACTCCTACTGTCTCCTAACCCCTCAACGCTACAGGTATGTACTTCTACTGTCTCCTAACCCTTCAACGCTACAGGTATGTACTTCTACTGTCTCCTAACCCTTCAATGCTACAGGTATGTACTTCTACTGTCTCCTAACCCTTCAATGCTACAGGTATGTACTCCTACTGTCTCCTAACCCTTCAATGCTACAGGTATGTACTCCTACTGTCTCCTAACCCTTCAATGCTACAGGTATGTACTTCTACTGTCTCCTAACCCTTCAATGCTACAGGTATGTACTTCTACTGTCTCCTAACCCTTCAATGCTACAGGTATGTACTCCTACTGTCTCCTAACCCCTCAACGCTACAGGTATGTACTTCTACTGTCTCCTAACCCTTCAACGCTACAGGTATGTACTTCTACTGTCTCCTAACCCTTCAACGCTACAGGTATGTACTCCTACTGTCTCCTAACCCTTCAATGCTACAGGTATGTACTCCTACTGTCTCCTAACCCCTCAACGCTACAGGTATGTACTTCTACTGTCTCCTAACCCTTCAATGCTACAGGTATGTACTTCTACTGTCTCCTAACCCTTCAATGCTACAGGTATGTACTTCTACTGTCTCCTAACCCTTCAACGCTACAGGTATGTACTGCTACTGTCTCCTAACCCTTCAACGCTACAGGTATGTACTGCTACTGTCTCCTAACCCTTCAACGCTACAGGTATGTACTGCTACTGTCTCCTAACCCCTCAATGCTACAGGTATGTACTTCTACTGTCTCCTAACCCTTCAACGCTACAGGTATGTACTTCTACTGTCTCCTAACCCTTCAATGCTACAGGTATGTACTTCTACTGTCTCCTAACCCTTCAACGCTACAGGTATGTACTTCTACTGTCTCCTAACCCTTCAATGCTACAGGTATGTACTTCTACTGTCTCCTAACCCCTCAACGCTACAGGTATGTACTTCTACTGTCTCCTAACCCTTCAACGCTACAGGTATGTACTGCTACTGTCTCCTAACCCCTCAATGCTACAGGTATGTACTTCTACTGTCTCCTAACCCTTCAACGCTACAGGTATGTACTTCTACTGTCTCCTAACCCTTCAACGCTACAGGTAAGTACTTCTACTGTCTCCTAACCCCTCAACGCTACAGGTATGTACTTCTACTGTCTCCTAACCCCTCAACGCTACAGGTATGTACTTCTACTGTCTCCTAACCCTTCAACGCTACAGGTATGTACTTCTACTGTCTCCTAACCCTTCAATGCTACAGGTATGTACTTCTACTGTCTCCTAACCCTTCAACGCTACAGGTATGTACTTCTACTGTCTCCTAACCCCTCAACGCTACAGGTATGTACTTCTACTGTCTCCTAACCCCTCAACGCTACAGGTATGTACTTATACTGTCTCCTAACCCTTCAACGCTACAGGTATGTACTTCTACTGTCTCCTAACCCTTCAATGCTACAGGTATGTACTTCTACTGTCTCCTAACCCTTCAACGCTACAGGTATGTACTGCTACTGTCTCCTAACCCCTCAATGCTACAGGTATGTACTTCTACTGTCTCCTAACCCTTCAACGCTACAGGTATGTACTTCTACTGTCTCCTAACCCTTCAATGCTACAGGTATGTACTTCTACTGTCTCCTAACCCTTCAACGCTACAGGTATGTACTCCTACTGTCTCCTAACCCTTCAACGCTACAGGTATGTACTTCTACTGTCTCCTAACCCTTCAATGCTACAGGTATGTACTTCTACTGTCTCCTAACCCTTCAATGCTACAGGTATGTACTTCTACTGTCTCCTAACCCCTCAACGCTACAGGTATGTACTTCTACTGTCTCCTAACCCCTCAATGCTACAGGTGTGTACTTCTACTGTCTCCTAACCCTTCAATGCTACAGGTATGTACTTCTACTGTCTCCTAACCCTTCAATGCTACAGGTATGTACTTCTACTGTCTCCTAACCCTTCAATGCTACAGGTATGTACTTCTACTGTCTCCTAACCCCTCAACGCTACAGGTATGTACTTCTACTGTCTCCTAACCCCTCAACGCTACAGGTATGTACTTCTACTGTCTCCTAACCCCTCAACGCTACAGGTATGTACTTCTACTGTCTCCTAACCCCTCAACGCTACAGGTATGTACTTCTACTGTCTCCTAACCCCTCAACGCTACAGGTATGTACTTCTACTGTCTCCTAACCCCTCAACGCTACAGGTATGTACTTCTACTGTCTCCTAACCCCTCAACGCTACAGGTATGTACTTCTACTGTCTCCTAACCCTTCAACGCTACAGGTATGTACTTCTACTGTCTCCTAACCCCTCAATGCTACAGGTATGTACTTCTACTGTCTCCTAACCCCTCAATGCTACAGGTATGTACTTCTACTGTCTCCTAACCCTTCAACGCTACAGGTATGTACTTCTACTGTCTCCTAACCCCTCAATGCTACAGGTGTGTACTTCTACTGTCTCCTAACCCTTCAATGCTACAGGTATGTACTTCTACTGTCTCCTAACCCTTCAATGCTACAGGTATGTACTTTTACTGTCTCCTAACCCCTCAACGCTACAGGTATGTACTTCTACTGTCTCCTAACCCTTCAATGCTACAGGTATGTACTCCTACTGTCTCCTAACCCTTCAACGCTACAGGTATGTACTTCTACTGTCTCCTAACCCTTCAACGCTACAGGTATGTACTCCTACTGTCTCCTAACCCCTCAATGCTACAGGTATGTACTTCTACTTTCTCCTAACCCTTCAACGCTACAGGTATGTACTTCTACTGTCTCCTAACCCCTCAATGCTACAGGTATGTACTCCTACTGTCTCCTAACCCTTCAACGCTACAGGTATGTACTTCTACTGTCTCCTAACCCTTCAACGCTACAGGTATGTACTTCTACTGTCTCCTAACCCTTCAATGCTACAGGTATGTACTCCTACTGTCTCCTAACCCTTCAACGCTACAGGTATGTACTTCTACTGTCTCCTAACCCTTCAATGCTACAGGTATGTACTTCTACTGTCTCCTAACCCCTCAATGCTACAGGTATGTACTCTTTACGCTCCTTACCCCTCAATGCTACAGGTATGTACTCCTACTGTCTCCTAACCCTTCAACGCTACAGGTATGTACTTCTACTGTCTCCTAACCCTTCAACGCTACAGGTATGTACTTCTACTGTCTCCTAACCCCTCAACGCTACAGGTATGTACTTCTACTGTCTCCTAACCCCTCAACGCTACAGGTATGTACTTCTACTGTCTCCTAACCCTTCAACGCTACAGGTATGTACTTCTACTGTCTCCTAACCCTTCAACGCTACAGGTATGTACTCCTACTGTCTCCTAACCCTTCAATGCTACAGGTATGTACTCCTACTGTCTCCTAACCCTTCAACGCTACAGGTATGTACTTCTACTGTCTCCTAACCCTTCAATGCTACAGGTATGTACTTCTACTGTCTCCTAACCCCTCAATGCTTCAGGTATGTACTTCTACTGTCTCCTAACCCTTCAACGCTACAGGTATGTACTTCTACTGTCTCCTAACCCCTCAACGCTACAGGTATGTACTCCTACTGTCTCCTAACCCTTCAACGCTACAGGTATGTACTTCTACTGTCTCCTAACCCTTCAACGCTACAGGTATGTACTTCTACTGTCTCCTAACCCTTCAACGCTACAGGTATGTACTTCTACTGTCTCCTAACCCCTCAACGCTACAGGTATGTACTCCTACTGTCTCCTAACCCTTCAATGCTACAGGTATGTACTTCTACTGTCTCCAAACCCTTCAATGCTACAGGTATGTACTTCTACTGTCTCCTAACCCTTCAATGCTACAGGTATGTACTTCTACTGTCTCCTAACCCTTCAACGCTACAGGTATGTACTTCTACTGTCTCCTAACCCTTCAACGCTACAGGTATGTACTTCTACTGTCTCCTAACCCCTCAACGCTACAGGTATGTACTTCTACTGTCTCCTAACCCTTCAACGCTACAGGTATGTACTTCTACTGTCTCCTAACCCTTCAACGCTACAGGTATGTACTCCTACTGTCTCCTAACCCTTCAATGCTACAGGTATGTACTCCTACTGTCTCCTAACCCTTCAATGCTACAGGTATGTACTTCTACTGTCTCCTAACCCTTCAACGCTACAGGTATGTACTTCTACTGTCTCCTAACCCCTCAATGCTACAGGTGTGTACTTCTACTGTCTCCTAACCCTTCAACGCTACAGGTATGTACTCCTACTGTCTCCTAACCCTTCAACGCTACAGGTATGTACTCCTACTGTCTCCTAACCCTTCAACGCTACAGGTATGTACTTCTACTGTCTCCTAACCCCTCAACGCTACAGGTATGTACTTCTACTGTCTCCTAACCCTTCAAGGCTACAGGTATGTACTCCTACTGTCTCCTAACCCTTCAACGCTACAGGTATGTACTCCTACTGTCTCCTAACCCTTCAACGCTACAGGTATGTACTTCTACTGTCTCCTAACCCCTCAACGCTACAGGTATGTACTTCTACTGTCTCCTAACCCTTCAACGCTACAGGTATGTACTTCTACTGTCTCCTAACCCCTCAATGCTACAGGTATGTACTTCTACTGTCTCCTAACCCTTCAATGCTACAGGTATGTACTGCTACTGTCTCCTAACCCTTCAACGCTACAGGTATGTACTTCTACTGTCTCCTAACCCCTCTACATCACAGGTACTGTACTCTTATTGCCTTCTTACCCCTAGACACTTCATTTAAGGTACTCTTATTGCCTTCTTACCCCTAGACACTTCATTTAAGGTACTCTTATTGCCTTCTTACCCCATGACACTTCATTTAAGGTACTCTCCTGACCCTTGGTAACATTGCTATTTTACCTACTGTCTGCTCATTCGATGACTAAACAAATAATGCACTGTGACTGTCTTCATACCAGTCAACAACACACCTTTTGTACTGTATGTGTCCTCAACCCATGACACCATAGATAATGCACTCGGACTGTTTTTGCTACACTACTGGTGCTGTATTCCTACTGTCTGAGCACTCGACACTACAGGTAATGTTGTCCTACTGTTTGGTTTCCCTGCCCCAAAACGTAACGTAGTGTACTTCTAAAGATTAGTTTTTTTAAATGTCAGGCAAGTTATAAGGGTGGGTAATACAGTTATTAGACTTGCCACAAGTCAAATAGAATTTTTTTTGGAATATTAAAGAGTTACATCTTTATTATCAACACTTCCTTTGCTATTCCCTTGTGTACAGAAGTGAATAGTATAGAAAATGTTGATGATAAAGATGTAATTCTCTTAATGCAAATAAATTCAAAGTGACCTGTGGCAGGTCTATGCAGTTATTTACATTCAAACCTTTTCTAGTATTTTGTTGTACATGCTTACCTATTTTTAATGTCTGTGGCAAGGTGTATATTTATGAATTGTTTTTTATAAAGTTAGATCTATAGACATTTGCAACCATTTTTATTTTTTACATGTCACTCAGTTTTGTTGTTAATACTAAATAAGTATACTAAATGCAGTATAAATAATATGGAGAACTTATTGTCTAAGGTATCTTTCACTAAATTGTTGATGAATTGCCAAAGCATTTATTTTGTTCCTTATGATTAAATGTAGTTGTGGTTTTGCAGTAAAATTTTGTTTTAATATTTCAGGCAGTTGCCATTGGAGATGTTGTTAGAGAGCTAACATTCTGTAGGAAGACACATATACCTATTATAGGGCTGATTGAAAACATGAGTGGATTTGTCTGTCCCAATTGTTCCGTAAGTAAACATGAGTGGATTTGTCTGTCCCAATTGTTCCGTAAGTAAACATGAGTGGATTTGTCTGTCCCAATTGTTCCGTAAGTAAACACGAGTGGATTTGTCTGTCCCAATTGTTCCGTAAGTAAACATGAGTGGATTTGTCTGTCCAAATTGTTCCGTAAATAAACATGAGTGGATTTGTCTGTCCAAATTAGAGAGCTAACATTCTGTAGGAAGACACATATACCTATTATAGGGCTGATTGAAAACATGAGTGGATTTGTCTGTCCCAATTGTTCCGTAAGTAAACATGAGTGGATTTGTCTGTCCCAATTGTTCCGTAAATAAACATGAGTGGATTTGTCTGTCCAAATTAGAGAGCTAACATTCTGTAGGAAGACACATATACCTATTATAGGGCTGATTGAAAACATGAGTGGATTTGTCTGTCCCAATTGTTCCGTAAGTAAACACGCGTGGATTTGTCTGTCCAAATTGTTCCGTAAATAAACATGAGTGGATTTGTCTGTCCAAATTAGAGAGCTAACATTCTGTAGGAAGACACATATACCTATTATAGGACTGATTGAAAACATGAGTGGATTTGTCTGTCCCAATTGTTCCGTAAGTAAACAGGAGTGGATTTGTCTGTCCCAATTGTTCCGTAAGTAAACATGAGTGGATTTGTCTGTCCAAATTAGAGAGCTAACATTCTGTAGGAAGACACATATACCTATTATAGGACTGGTTGAAAACATGAGTGGATTTGTCTGTCCCAATTGTTCCGTAAGTAAACACGCGTGGATTTGTCTGTCCAAATTGTTCCGTAAATAAACATGAGTGGATTTGTCTGTCCAAATTAGAGAGCTAACATTCTGTAGGAAGACACATATACCTGTTATAGGACTGGTTGAAAACATGAGTGGATTTGTCAGTCCCAATTGTTCCGTAAGTAAACACGCGTGGATTTGTCTGTCCAAATTAGAGAGCTAACATTCTGTAGGAAGACACATATACCTATTATAGGACTGGTTGAAAACATGAGTGGATTTGTCTGCCCCAATTGTTCCGTAAGTAAACAGGAGTGGATTTGTCTGTCCAAATTGTTCCGTAAGTAAACACGCGTGGATTTGTCTGTCCAAATTAGAGAGCTAACATTCTGTAGGAAGACACATATACCTATTATAGGACTGGTTGAAAACATGAGTGGATTTGTCTGTCCCAATTGTTCCGTAAGTAAACACGAGTGGATTTGTCTGTCCAAATTGTTCCGTAAATAAACATGAGTGGATTTGTCTGTCCAAATTAGAGAGCTAACATTCTGTAGGAAGACACATATACCTATTATAGGACTGGTTGAAAACATGAGTGGATTTGTCTGTCCCAATTGTTCCGTAAGTAAACACGCGTGGATTTGTCTGTAGCAATTGTTCCATAAATAAACATGAGTGGATTTGTCTGTCCAAATTAGAGAGCTAACATTCTGTAGGAAGACACATATACCTGTTATATAACTGGTTGAAAACATGAGTGGATTTGTCTGTCCCAATTGTTCCGTAAGTAAACACGCGTGGATTTGTCTGTCCAAATTGTTCCGTAAATAAACATGAGTGGATTTGTCTGTCCAAATTAGAGAGCTAACATTCTGTAGGAAGACACATATACCTATTATAGGACTGGTTGAAAACATGAGTGGATTTGTCTGTCCCAATTGTTCCGTAAGTAAACAGGAGTGGATTTGTCTGTCCAAATTGTTAGCTCACCTGACCCAAAGGGTCATGTGAGCTATTGTTATCACTTTGCGTCCGTCGGCGTCGTCGTCGGCGTCGTCGTCGTCGGCGTCGGCGGCGTCTGTAAACTTTTTACATTTTAATCTTCTTCTCTGAAACCACTTGGCCAATTGAAACCAAACTTGGCCATAATGTTCATTGGATGGACCTTTACAAAGTTTGTGTTTTTTTATTTTGATTGGTAAACCAATATGGCCGCCACCTCAAGACTTAGTTTAACATAGGACCCTATGGGAAAAAAGTTAAAAAGGGCTTCTTCTCTGAAACCGTTTAACCAATCAAAACGAAACTTACTAGCAATATTGTTTGGATGGTCCTCTATAAAGTTTGTGTTTTTGATGGGAATTGGAAATTCAAAATGGCGGCCACCGCAGGACTTAGTTTAACATAGAACCCTATGGGAAAAAGTTTTAAAAGGCTTCTTCTCTGAAACCGGTTAATCAATGGAAACAAAAACTTACTAGCAATATTGTTTGGATGGTCCTCTATAAAGTTTGTGTTTTTTATGGCAATTGGAAATTCAAAATGGCTGCCACCGCAGGACTTAATTTAACATTCGACCCTATGGGAAAACGTTTGAAAGGCTTCTTTTCTGAAACCGGTCAACCAATGAAAAGAAAACTTGCTAGCAATATTGTTTGGATGGTCCTCTATAAAGTTAATGTTTTTTTATCCCAATCGGAAATTCAAAATGGCCGCCACCGCAGGACTTGGTTTAACATTCGACCCTATGAGAAAAAAGTTTAAAAGGGCTTCTTCTCTGAAACCGTTTAACATTCGACCCTATGAGAAAAAAGTTTAAAAGGGCTTCTTCTCTGAAACCGTTTAACCAATCAAAACAAAACTTACTAGCAATATTGTTTGGATGGTCCTCTATCAAGTTTATGTTTTTTATGGCAATTGGAAATTCAAAATGGCCACTACCGCAGGACTTAATTTAACATAGGACCCTATGGGAAAAAGTTTTTAAAGGCTTTTTCTCTGAAACCGGTTAATCAATGGAAACAAAAACTTACTAGCAATATTGTTTGGATGGTCCTCTATAAAGTTTATGTTTTTTATGGCAATTGGAAATTCAAAATGGCCGCTACCGCAGGACTTAGTTTAACATAGGACCCTATGGAAAAAAGCTTTTAAAGGCTTTTTCTCTTAAACTGGTTAATCAATGGAAACAAAAACTTACTAGCAATATTGTTTGGATGGTCCTCTATAAAGTTTATGTTTTTTATGGCAATTGGAAATTCAAAATGGCCACTACCGCAGGACTTAGTTTAACATAGGACCCTATGGGAAAAAGCTTTTAAAGGCTTCTTCTCTGAAACCGGTTAATCAATGGAAACAAAAACTTACTAGCAATATTGTTTGGATGGTCCTTTATAAAGTTTATGTTTTTTATGGCAATTGGAAATTCAAAATTGCCGCCACCGCCGCAGGACTTATTTTAACATAGGACCCAATGGCAAATAATAAAAATCTTCTCTATACAACGGGTTAACCAATGAAACAAAGCTTTCTAGTAATATTGTTTGGATGGTCCTATTTAAAGTTTATTGAAAATTACAGGACTTACTTCAACATCAGGGAAATGCCATCTTCATTGCCTATAAAATCAGGTGAGCGATACAGGCTCTTAAGAGCCTCTGGTTCCGTAAGTAAACAGGAGTGGATTTGTCTGTCCAAATTAGAGAGCTAACATTCTGTAGGAAGACACATATACCTATTATAGGACTGGTTGAAAACATGAGTGGATTTGTCTGTCCCAATTGTTCTGTAAGTAAACAAGAGTGGATTTGTCTGTCCCAATTGTTCCGTAAGTAAACATGAGTGGATTTGTCTGTCCAAATTGTTCAGTAAGTAAACATGAGTGGATTTGTCTGTCCAAATTGTTCCGTAAGTAAACATGAGTGGATTTGTCTGTCCAAATTGTTCAGTAAGTAAACATGAGTGGATTTGTCTGTCCAAATTGTTCTGTAAGTAAACAAGAGTGGATTTGTCTGTCCCAATTGTTCCGTAAGTAAACATGAGTGGATTTGTCTGTCCAAATTGTTCAGTAAGTAAACATGAGTGGATTTGTCTGTCCAAATTGTTCAGTAAGTAAACATGAGTGGATTTGTCTGTCCAAATTGTTCAGTAAGTAAACATGAGTGGATTTGTCTGTCCAAATTGTTCAGTAAGTAAACATGAGTGGATTTGTCTGTCCAAATTGTTCAGTAAGTAAACATGAGTGGATTTGTCTGTCCAAATTGTTCTGTAAGTAAACAAGAGTGGATTTGTCTGTCCCAATTGTTCCGTAAGTAAACATGAGTGGATTTGTCTGTCCAAATTGTTCAGTAAGTAAACATGAGTGGATTTGTCTGTCCAAATTGTTCAGTAAGTAAACATGAGTGGATTTGTCTGTCCCAATTGTTCCGTAAGTAAACACGAGTGGATTTGTCTGTCCAAATTGTTCCGTAAATAAACATGAGTGGATTTGTCTGTCCAAATTAGAGAGCTAACATTCTGTAGGAAGACACATATACCTATTATAGGACTGGTTGAAAACACGAGTGGATTTGTCTGTCCCAATTGTTCCGTAAGTAAACATGAGTGGATTTGTCTGTCCAAATTAGAGAGCTAACATTCTGTAGGAAGACACATATACCTATTATAGGACTGGTTGAAAACATGAGTGGATTTGTCTGTCCAAATTGTTCCGTAAGTAAACACGAGTGGATTTGTCTGTCCAAATTGTTCAGTAAGTAAACATGAGTGGATTTGTCTGTCCAAATTGTTCAGTAAGTAAACATGAGTGGATTGTCTGTCCAAATTGTTCCGTAAGTAAACACGAGTGGATTTGTCTGTCTGTCAAAATTGTTCAGTAAGTAAACATGAATGGATTTGTCTGTCCAAATTGTTCAGTAAGTAAACCTGAGTGGATTTGTCTGTCCAAATTGTTCCGTAAGTAAACACGAGTGGATTTGTCTGTCCAAATTGTTCCGTAAGTAAACACGAGTGGATTTGTCTGTCTGTCAAAATTGTTCAGTAAGTAAACATGAATGGATTTGTCTGTCCAAATTGTTCAGTAAGTAAACCTGAGTGGATTTGTCTGTCCAAATTGTTCAGTAAGTAAACATGAATGGATTTGTCTGTCCAAATTGTTCAGTAAGTAAACAAGAGTGGATTTGTCTGTCCAAATTGTTCCGTAAGTAAACACGAGTGGATTTGTCTGTCCAAATTGTTCAGTAAGTAAACATGAGTGGATTTGTCTGTCCAAATTGTTCCGTAAGTAAACACGAGTGGATTTGTCTGTCCAAATTGTTCAGTAAGTAAACATGAGTGGATTTGTCTGTCCAAATTGTTCCGTAAGTAAACACGAGTGGATTTGTCTGTCCAAATTGTTCAGTAAGTAAACCTGAGTGGATTTGTCTGTCCAAATTGTTTAGTAAGTAAACATGAGTGGATTTGTCTGTCCAAATTGTTCCGTAAGTAAACACGAGTGGATTTCTCTGTCCAAATTGTTCCGTAAGTAAACCTGAGTGGATTTGTCCAAATTGTTCGTAAGTAAACACGAGTGGATTTCTCTGTCCAAATTGTTCCGTAAGTAAACCTGAGTGGATTTGTCCAAATTGTTCAGTAAGTAAACATGAATGGATTTGTCTGTCCAAATTGTTCAGTAAGTAAACAAGAGTGGATTTGTCTGTCCAAATTGTTCCGTAAGTAAACACGAGTGGATTTGTCTGTCCAAATTGTTCAGTAAGTAAACATGAGTGGATTTGTCTGTCCAAATTGTTCAGTAAGTAAACATGAGTGGATTTGTTTGTCCAAATTGTTCCGTAAGTAAACACGAGTGGATTTGTCTGTCCAAATTGTTCAGTAAGTAAACATGAGTTGATATGTCTGTCCAAATTGTTCAGTAAGTAACACGAGTGGATTTGTCTGTCCAAATTGTTCAGTAAGTAAACATGAGTGGATTTGTCTGTCCAAATTGTTCCGTAAGTAAACACGAGTGGATTTGTCTGTCCAAATTGTTCCGTAAGTAAACACGAGTGGATTTGTCTGTCCAAATTGTTTAGTAAGTAAACATGAGTGGATTTCTCTGTCCAAATTGTTTAGTAAGTAAACACGAGTGGATTTCTCTGTCCAAATTGTTCCGTAAGTAAACCTGAGTGGATTTGTCCAAATTGTTCCGTAAGTAAACACGAGTGGATTTCTCTGTCCAAATTGTTCCGTAAGTAAACCTGAGTGGATTTGTCCAAATTGTTCAGTAAGTAAACATGAATGGATTTGTCTGTCCAAATTGTTCAGTAAGTAAACAAGAGTGGATTTGTCTGTCCAAATTGTTCAGTAAGTAAACACGAGTGGATTTGTCTGTCCAAATTGTTCAGTAAGTAAACATGAGTGGATTTGTCTGTCCAAATTGTTCCGTAAGTAAACACGAGTGGATTTGTCTGTCCAAATTGTTCAGTAAGTAAACCTGAGTGGATTTGTCTGTCTAAATTGTTCAGTAAGTAAACATGAGTGGATATGTCTGTCCAAATTGTTCCGTAAGTAAACACGTGTGGATTAGTCCGTTCAAATTGTTCAGTAAGTAAACATGAGTGGATATGTCTGTCCAAATTGTTCCGTAAGTAAACACGTGTGGATTAGTCCGTTCAAATTGTTCAGTAAGTAAACAGGAGTTGATATGTCTGTCCAAATTGTTCAGTAAGTAAACAGGAGTTGATATGTCTGTCCAAATTGTTCCGTAAGTAAGTATCCAAAAATATTGGAATAAAATGTAAATAGTTACTGGAGTGAAGTCAGATATATTACCTGGGTACTATATAGTTATAGGAAATTTATATCTTATACTTACATAATTTAATCAAATATTTTTGTGTTACAAAATACTAACCCTTTGTACTAGTATCCTTTATTTTACTGGTGAAAAATAATAAAGGAACAGCATATGATATAATTTGAGATCATGTGGTAAAAATCTTGTGTAACATTTCTATTTTTATCTGCACCCTTACGTATATAACCACATGATTAACCAGCATATTAAATTGGGCCATGTTTTTATAGGAATGTACAAATGTGTTCTCTAAAGGAGGAGGTGAAGCACTTGCCAAGAAGTACCATGTTCCATTCTTAGGTTAGTTTTTATACACATTTTTAGCTCACCTGACCCGAAGGGTCATGTGAGCTATTGCCATCACTTGGCGTCCGTCGTCGTCGTCCGTCGTCGTCGTCTAACCAACATGGTCGCCATGGCTAAAAATAGAACCGGGGGGTCAAAATACAGTTTTTTGCATAAAGTTCAAAAAGTATAACAGATACAGGAAAACCGAAGAGACCTTCTTCTTCAGCATCTAAAGCTCAACAAAAGACTCCATTGGGTCAAAGTTGTATGATGACTCCTTGTAGGAGTTATTGCCCTTTAATTGTCAAAATTGATGATTTTTGCCATTTTTGCCTCAAAATCTTGAAAATTATTAGAACTAAAGAAAAAGTTAGCATTGCTTAATTGTTCTGCTGTATGAACACTACAAAAATGACTTAAGGGTCAAGATTGTGTGATTAACCGTTTAAGAGTTATTCCTCTTAAACTGTTTTTTTTAATCGGTTTTAATTGATTTTTTAAAATCTTCTCCTCTGAAACAACTGAAAGTACTGCTTTGAAACTTTGAACACATCATCCGTCAAATGTCCTCAACCAAGTTTGCACCAACCATGGCTGCAGATTAACCAGCATGGCCACCATGGCTCAAAATAGGACGGAGGGGGGGGGGGGGGGGTCAAAATACAGTTTTTTGCTTATAGTTCAAAAAGTATAACAGATACAGGAAAACCGAAGAGACTTTACTCCTTCAGCATCTAAAGCTCTACAAAACACTGTATTGGGTCAAAGTTGTATGATGACTCCTTGTAGGAGTTATTGCCCTTTAATTGTCAAAATTGATGATTTTTGCCATTTTTGCCTCAAAATCTTCAAAATTATTAGAACTAGAGAAAAAGTAAGCATTGCTTAATTGTTCTGCTCTATGAGGGCTACAAAAATGACTTAAGGGTCAAGATTGTGTGATTAACCATTTAAGAGTTATTCCCCTTGAACTATTTTTTTTAATCGGTTATAATTGATTTTTTAAAATCTTCTCCTCTGAAACAACTGAAAGTACTGCTTTGAAACTTTGAACACATTATCCGTCAAATGTCCTCAACCAAGTTTGCACCAACCATGGCTGCAGATTAACCAACATGGCCACCATGGCTAAAAATAAGACGGAGGGGGGGGGGTTAAATGCAGTTTTTGGCTTATTTTTAAAAAAGTGTAACAGATACAGGAAAACCGAACCTCTACGAAACACTCCATTGGGTTGAAGTTGTATGATGACTCCTTGTAGGAGTTATTGCCCTTTAATTGTCGAAATTGATTATTTTTGACATTTTTGCCTCAAAATCTTGAAAATTATTAGAACTAGAGAAAAAATTAGCATTGCTTAATTGTTCTGCTCTATGATGGCTACAAAAATGACTATAGGGTCAAGATTGTCTGATGAACCGTTTAGGAATTATTCTCCTTGAACATTTTTTAAATCAATTTTACTTGATTTTAAAAAATCTTCTCCTCTTTAACCAATGAAAGGACTGCTTTGAAACATTGCACACATCATCTTTAGGAAGTCCTCTACCAAAATTGTGCAAATCATGACACCTGACTACCTACATAGCTACGTTGGCTTAAAATAGAAAAATTGGAAAAAAAAGGGGCGAGGAGTCGTGAGAGTTTTCGACTGATAGTTAACAGGTACAGCAAATTTGAAGTGAACCTCCCTTCTCCCTCTAAGCATCAAAAGCTCCTCCTTATAGGAGTTATTTCCCTTAAAAGGTCAAAATTAATGATTTTTGCAGAAGTGTTGGGCAATTCCTTATAGCAAAGAAAAGCTGGATAAAAAAGGATGTTTGGTTTCAGGATCAGGTGAGCGATACGGGCTCCTGGGAGCCTGTAGTTATCAATTATTTGCATACATGCATGGTTTAGGATGTTTGTTTTGAGACAATCGTATTGTGTCTTGCTGTATGTTTATATTATATTTATTCTCTATTCATGTAAATATACATACAACTTATTAAACAATATCTTTGTACATTTCATAGCTTGTGAATAGAACCGGGTAATAAAAATACATAGTGACATCAACATGAAGACATCAGTTTTATTTCACTTGATAATAAAATTACAAGACATTTTTAATGCATTAAATTTGACACTGTTTGTTTTAAATTCTGAAGACTATGAGGAAACTGATTATTTTTTCAATTTAACATGTAAACCAAACTTAAAACAACACACTTTGTGTAGAATCTGTGGAATGATTTTAGACAACACCTAATGATTGGTCATTTACTGTATTTGTAGTTTTTCTACAGTTTTTGCAATGAATTATCAGAATTATCAGAATGTCTGAAATAATTGCTATGGTACCAGCAAAAACATTACACAAAAGTGTATCAATAAACCTTAGCTTATTGGATTTGATAGATCTGTCAACTTTAGCAATCCCTCAAATCAAATAAAATTAAGCAAGTACATTGATATGTAATCATTTATGTGCACTTTTCTTTTCAGGATGTATTCCCTTGGATCCACAGCTGGCACAGTGTCTAGAGGAGGGAAAAAGTTTTGTAGACCACTTTAAAACATCCGTTACTATGACGGCACTGAATAAAGTATTGGACAGACTGATTCTTGTAGACAGAGATTTTCTGTAGTCATGGTGATCTTGGTGCTAAGATGAAACTGGGACTCTACAGGGAGATAATTGTGTTTACTGATATGGAATGTCATTGCTTCAGGAGGATGGAGATGCCAAGATTATTATAATTTTGGATATATGCAGTGTTTCTAATTGTTTTATTGGACAGTTTTTATTGTAATGTATGAGATTTACCATTGACATGAGTTACAATTTTGACTTCAGTAGATATACATTTATTAAACAGAATATATTGATAACATTTATTTTTATCTTTTTAACGGAAAAATGTATGTTGATATTTTTTGCTTTTGTCTGTATTGTACACTATCTTTGTGAATGAAAAAGTTTTTTAAGACTGAATTTGAGGTGCAATAATCGATGCATAATGTCAATAACTTGCAGGAAGTTATAATTGTAGTTTCTCAAGTCATACTAAACAATATATATATAACACAAAGAGTACAGTTTTTTGTTTTTGTTTTTTCTATTTTTCTATTTATATAATAATTTCCTATGACAAGTTTGTTGTCAAGTCTCCTTATATATAACATTACATCAAAGATAATTTTTTGCATAATATAGATGTTGGTAGTAGGACTGATGCTTAAGAAATATTTTTTATTTCACACTTAAAATGTCAGAGCAAATAAAAAAGTTTTTCTCTAAAATGGACATGAACTGTATCGTCTTATAGGTCTCATTCTAAATATAGCTTAAATCAATAAAGGTTGTCTCATAGCATTTCTTAATACTGATAATTTCAAGTCATGACTGGTTCTTGAAATTCAAACCTTGTCAGCATTTTAGCTCCATCTGTCCTTTTATGGGAAAATTAAACATGTGTAATGCATCAATTTATGAATGGATCCTCCCATACACTGTTCTTTCTGCTTGGACAACACTCGAGTGGCCAGTAAGTCCAGTTAAATGGTTCTCTCTGCTTGGACATCACCTGGATGGCCAGTAAGTCCAGTTAAATGGTTCTTTCTGCTTGGGCATTCCCTGGATGGCCAAGAAGTCCTGTTAAATGGTTCTTTCTGCTTGGACATCCCCTGGATGGCCAGTAAGTCCAGTTAAATGGTTCTCTCTGCTTGGACATCCCCTGGATGGCCAGTAAGTCCAGTTAAATGGTTCTCTCTGCTTGGACATCGACCTGGATGGCCAGTAAGTCCAGTTAAATGGTTCTCTTTCCTGGGACATCCCCTGGATGGCCAGTAAGTTCAGTTAAATAGTTCTTTCTGCTTGGACATCCCTTGAATGGCCAGTAAGTTCAGTTAAATGGTTCTTTCTGCTTGTACATCCCCTGGATGACCTAGAAGTCCAGGTAAATGGTTCTTTCTGCTGGATAGCACTCTGTTGATCTGCTCCATGAATTGCACAAATTAAACAGACATAATCCAGTCACATATACTGGTTACTATACTGTTGAAGGTTGGGTCTACCTCCAGTTTATCAAAACTCTTCCTAAAATGAAGCTGCAATAATGCAGATGAAAAGGGGCCTCGGTGACTGAGTCAGCTAGGTAGTTGGTCTTACAATTGATCACTAGCCTGTCAACATTAAGGTTATAAGATCAAGTCTGACTTAGATAAGTTTTGTTCCTCTATAACCTTAATTGACAAGGATTACCAGTTTTCCAGCCAAAGGTTACTTTTCAACTGGTACTTTATTGTCCTCCCATATTTAAACTGGACAGCATGCAATAGCTAACAAAACAAATATTAGAAAACAAAAATAAATATGGCATAAACCCTTTTATTGTTTGTACGTTCTGTCTTTTGCATGATTATATTTAATTGTCACATGTTTACCTGCATATGTGTGCATTTAAGTGGTTCATAAATGTATTGTACAATTTTAAGAGCAGTTACATGCATCAAATATACTTTACATACATGCATAAATGGAAGTTCATATCATGGAAATTGTTAAGTGTATTGTATTATGATTTTTTTCATTAAACATGATTAATTTTGTGTTTTTTTATTAATTTTAATCAAAACTCCCACTGGACATGCAGATTTCAGTGAAATTGAAAAACTGTAATGTTGTACTTATAGGATAATTAATTGGGCGGAGTGAATATCCAAAATATGATCACGAGTGCTGCATAATGCATCTGATTAAGCAAGTGCGCAGAACGAGTTTAATCTGATGCTTTATGCGACACCAGTTATCATAATTTGGATATTCAATTGATTATCCTATTTATTATATAGATCAAAATTGTTTTCGTAAAATTTTAATGCTTAAATTTTATGAACGGCGGATGAATATCTGTGTAGTACAAAACCAACTGCAACATGGCCGCCCTTATCTGGATCAGGACGCCAGCTAACTAATATTTCGTTCTGAAATAACAAATAAGGATATTGTCACGCCAAATGACATGTTATAGGATATTGTTCTAGCAGGTTCCGGTCTATTAGTGAACAATTATTTTAGCTTTTGTGTTTTGATCATCGAAAATAAACGATATATGACATTTTGGCGGGAAGAAACCCGAGAGTGAAAATAAACGATAATTTTCACATGTGATTTACCGTGATTTCTGTCACTCGGAAAATTCGATATTTCATCTCTATCTATATAATAATTTTTTGTGATGATTGAGCAAATGGCTCATACTAAGTTTTAATAAACAAATTTGTTAAATTCCATGTCTTTATTAGAAATACATGCACCGACATCGCTTGTCTATATTATGAACTTTGTTGATAAGAAGATCATCTGATCACTGATGACATTAATATAGGTTAAAGTTGAATTACTTGAACAGCTTGTAAAAATCAATTATGGACCAAACCATCTGTAACATTGTTTGAATGTTGCATGAGGAGGTCATTTAAATATGAGGCAAAAACAGAGGCAGATTTGATTTGGGTAGCTCCTTTTTATGTAATTAGGCAATAATTATGAGCATTCTCATTTGAGGAGGTTCTTTTAATGTAACGCAGCAAAAGACAGGTGCAGTTCTGGTTTGGGGAGGGTCTTTTAATGTGATGAAGCATTAGACATGTGCAGTTCTGGTTTGGGGAGGGTCTTTTAATGTGATGAAGCATTAGACAGGTGCAGTTCTGGTTTGGGTAGGGTATTATAATGTGATGAGGCAATAAACATGTGCAGTTCTCTTTTGAGGAGGGTCTTATGATGTAATGAAGCATTAGACAGGTGCAGTTCTGGTTTGGGGAGAGCCTTTTAATGTGATGAAGCATTTGATAGGTGCAGTTTTGGTTTGGGGAGGGTATTTCAATTTGATGAAGCATTAGACAGGTGCAGTTCTGGTTTAGGGAGGTCTTTTAATTTGATGAAGCATTAGACATGTGCAGTTCTGGTTTGAGGAGGGTCTTTTAATGTGATGAAGCATTAGACAGGTGCAGTTCTGGTTTGGGTAGGGTATTATAATGTGATGAGGCAATAGACATGTGCAGTTCTCTTTTGAGGAGGGTCTTATAATGTAATGAAGCATTAGACAGGTGCAGTTCTGGTTTGGGGAGAGCCTTTTAATGTGATGAAGCATTTGATAGGTGCAGTTTTGGTTTGGGGAGGGTATTTCAATTTGATGAAGCATTAGACAGGTGCAGTTCTGGTTTGGGGACGGTCTTTTAATTTGATGAATCATTAGACAGGTGCAGTTCTGGGTTGGGGAGAGTCTTTTAATTTGATGAAGCATTAGACAGGTGCAGTTCTGGGTTGGGGAGAGTCTTTTAATTTGATGAAGCATTAGACAGGTGCAGTTCTGGTTTGGGGAGGTTATTTTAATGTTATGAGGCAATAGACAGGTGCAGTTCTGGTTTGGGGAGGTTATTTTAATGTTATGAGGCAATAGACAGGTGCAGTTCTGGTTTGGGGAGGTTATTTTAATGTTATGAGGCAATAGACCGGTGCAGTTCTGGTTTGGGGAGGACCTTTTTATTGGTTTCTAACAAGTCTGGTTTGGGGAGCACCTTTTTATTGGTTTCTAACAAGTCTGGTTTGGGGAGGACCTTTTTATTGGTTTCTAACAAGTCTAAACCAAATTATGTTATACATATGAAGACTAATCAAATCTCAATGGAATGAATTTTATTTTATCACAGGTGAAAAAAATTTCAATAAAACATTTGATCATATACAGACACAACACATTACAATAGCACTTTGTTCTGCTATTAAGAAAGTAATATTTTGTTCATTGAATTATCTTAAAACAAAATAAATATACAAATAATATTGCACTATACAAATAATATCGCACTACAAATAACAAAACTACAGAACAATTTGAAATTTTGCATTGCTTTTTACTGAGAAGATTTCTTATTTAATTTATTCCTTGTTTCATTGTTACATGAAGATACAAGCAATAAGTTAAAATGATAAATAAAATCTGCAAATGTTATAATAACAAACTTAATTTTATATACAATATATTTCAGTAAGTAAAATTTGTTAATTAAAAGGACAATAAATTTCACTTCTTAAGTATTTCCATGACTATGATATAGCGAGGAACCCAAGCATTTCCATGACTACGGTATAGCTAGAAACCCAAGATGTCCTACATATGTTAGGTATAAGAAAGACAGAATTGAACAAGATATCAGTGAGATGGTATCCATCTCTGTGGGCCCAGAAGACCTTAAGGTCAAGGTCATCAACC
Source organism: Limnoperna fortunei (assembly GCA_944474755.1). Classification (NCBI taxonomy): domain Eukaryota; kingdom Metazoa; phylum Mollusca; class Bivalvia; order Mytilida; family Modiolidae; genus Limnoperna; species Limnoperna fortunei. Next base: position 81,918,932 of record OX104117.1, on the reverse strand, counting down.
ATGGAATGTGGCACATCACCTTGATATTATCTACCAATATTCCAAATATCAAAAGCCTACCTCAAAAGATAAAAATGTTACAGCTCGGACACGATTAGTTTCAGACGGGCGGACAGACTTATCACTATAGGGCGTTGGCCACAAAGTGGCGGGTCCCTAATAATAAATAATTAAAATTAAAATTAATATGATTTATGTTATATCTGATGATATAAATTATTTTGTAAAATATTGATTTTAGTAGAACATGATTTTTGCATCAATTTTGTTAAGATGTTTTTTTTTTGGTGACATATGATATACATTTGGTGGACTGTTAAAGTGTGGTAGCTTTGGATCTATTGACAGTCATCATATATAAATGCAGGACATCCTAGAAAATGCTCAAATTGTTAAGTATGAAATGAATATTAAGACCTGATTTACTGGCATAACAATCTAAAACTCTTCATAAACTTACAGATAAATGTTCTAACACAGCTTACAGATACCTGTTCTTAGTCAAACAAGTATAAATACATCTCCACATTTGATCTGCTCATTACATTTTCTGTTCCAATTAATAAAATCTGACATTTACTTACATTTTTAACACCTGACCAAGCACAGTATGGTGTTATATTCATTGGTGGGATCAGTTTTATGTAGTCTTATGGGTGGAAGAATGAGGAAAGACCTCGGACGATTTTGAAGACCTGATATTGAAATAATATATTTTGATTTTATATAATATTTTTTGGCTTGTTTACAATGTATATAATATTGCTAATATTACACAAAATTATAAATAAACCACTGTAAATACTGATCTGATGACAACTATTGTGAAACTAGCAGCTTTTTTACCCTCTATCCTTAATAACAAAATTAATTTCAAAAATGTACATATCTTAATTTTGTGATATGGGTGTTTGTACACACATTCCTTATAGCTAACATTGTCATTTGGATCAGAGTCTATTTTATAACGGTTTACTTATAGGCAGAATTAAGGCCACTTCAGTATAGAACATTATTTGCAGTTTAATATTCAAATTAAAGAAAGTACAAGTAATTTAATCAAAATCATATCCAACATCATACCAAGTAAATAAGTCATTAATGCTTTGATACATTTTTGCAGATGTTTATTTTATATAACAAATGCACTCAAAAGTCATCACTCTAGACTTGTTGCATTCAATTACTTGGCATCTGTCACAAATCTGCATTCCTTTGTCATGGTGTTTGGTCCATCAATACATACAACTGACCAGTTATATTTCCTTAGAACATAACCCAAATCAAGCATGCAGTATTCTCCTGTATTGCACACAATGTAATATTACTTCAAAATCATGACATCATTAACACATTAGAATGCTGTTCTGCAATACACTAAAAGGATTGTTGCATGAATAATTTTCTTTCTCTCATACAATAAAATATTCTGCTCAGAACAATATTCACCAGTGACCCTATAGTATATACTGGAAAACTGCACTGGTTCCCCTTGTACACATAAACTCTTTAAGATACTGCACAAATTGAATATTGAAAGTGACCAGTTTTGTTATTTTCACATAAATAGCTAGGATCAATATACTTTAGTGTTGTGATTTTAATCAGTTAATCAGTTGCTAAATTTTACCACTAATGCTACTAAATTGTTCAGACAAAAGTACACTATAGTTTTCTAAATTTAGGAGAAAATTAGAAATAAAAAATGTTGGCAAAAGATGTTGATGCTATTTAAGAAGCAGAACACAAGGACGAGTTTCTATGTAACAAGCTGTCACAATAAATTCAAATGTCACAATATACTGTTGTGCTCACAACAGAAGGAGTATTTTGACATCACAATTCTAGTGTTTTTAACCATAAATTAATTTTTTATCAGGTTCTCATTAATCAATTTTCAAATTCTACAATTTTAACAACATACACAAAGACCACAGAGTACAGAACACTTCTGGCAGCACCCTAAATTTGTTTCTTTCGGTGGAATTTGGGACCTTGCAAAATTAATAAATACTTGTTCTAGAGTTGTCTGACTAACTGAATAGTCTTCTATATTGAATGTAACTTTGGCCTGCTCCATCAGTCCAAATATTTTGGCCCAAGTCAATTTAGTGTCCTTGACATGGTAATGGACCATTCCCTGATGAATATCTTTAATTTCACCATTTGGGAAATTCATTTGTAAAAACTTCATCAATGGTTGTATGTCTGGAGTTGTGCCATCAGTTGGCGAGCCTATCCTTGCTAGCAGTGTATATCCTTCACCAAATTTGTTCTTGAGATGTTGGGGACTGCCAAGACATTTAAATTGACCATTGACCATGATAGCCAGCCTGGTACATAAAGCTTCACACTCTTCCATGCTGAAAAAATGATTGATATATTGGTGTTTTCCCATGCAATACAAATTTATTTATCTGATGCCTTTTGCAGCACTCATGATTAAATTGTTTATATTTAATCCTCCCAATGGATTATACTATGCTTCACTTACTGACAGTATATAGTTGATCATTATTATCTAGACTTTCTTCTTAAAAAATGACTTTTTTAATAACACATGAAAACACCATTTTCTAATTGCTTTAAGTGTAAAAATGTGTTATTCTAAAAACAATTTGGTATTCTGTAAGTTTGTTTCTTTTTTTTTCAGTCTTTCCATCCAATATAAACTTGAAAAGTAATTGTTTTAATCTGTTAACAGGTGCTGCATGTATAGCCATCACTGATGACAAATACGGTAATATTTAGTAGAAAAGGAGATGTGACAACTATAATTTTTCAATCCATTGTCAATTCTCTTTTCTTCCAATCGTGCAGCGTTTTCTCAGATTTTGAATAATAAATTTTCTCAAAGTTTAGTTCTTTACATATTTGTTCATTATGCCCAAAATATATCCCCAACATTTACAGGGCTCACGCTGGGTCAAAATTATAGGGAGAAGTCACTTCTCTTTTGGGTGGCTGACAGGGAGAAGTGAGGATAGAACAGGGAGAAGTGGGTGGAAAACAGGTGAAGTTGCAGTATATGTCGCGAAAGCGTCCTGTTTACTTGTTTTTTTTTTTTTTAAATTAGTGTTGGCATTTGCATTTTTATTATGTTTTTTTAGCAGTTTAATTTATTGAGGATAAAGTAAGATTTGATTAACTATTCAGTATACTTATTTCACACATTTTCAAAAATACATGTATTAAACATAACAATAAAAATAGAATCAACTGTCACAAACCTGTTCATTAAAATAAATGTTTCTTTGTCATTGATACACAATTTGATTGATTTATAATGAAGTACTATTAGAACTAGAAGAAGAAAATTACATCATTGTGACACATAATATATTATTTAAAATTGTAAAATTCACTATTAAAAAGTATTTAAACATATTTAACTTAAATTTGTTTTAAGTAACTGCCAAAATACTATTTTTACTACGTGTCTATCATTGCAAAACTCATTTCACCACTATCAGCGTAGTATATTTGCAATCTCCGGCACCAAATTCATATCCGCTCCGGAAATTTTCACAAATTCTTGTGCTCTGAACTGGTTTTCGGTTATATTGTAAACCTACGCTTTATATACCAAATAAAAGTTAAAAGGGTACCAGTTCAACTTTGGCGCGTAAACATAATAAACATGACGCGGTATCAAAAATATGAAGATTTCTTACCAAAATGGGAATAAAATTTGAAAGGCGACATTAGGCGATTCTACAAAATGAAAGGGCGACTTCACTTCGCTTTTGAAGATGATCGACGGCGAAGTGGGACCACGATAAGGCGACTTCTTCGCCCGAGTCGCCCTCCAACGCGAGCCCTGATTTAACTACATCTGTATTCCAACTGTTTCTTCATTTTTATCTTTACAATGTTTAATCCTGCCTTACAATATGACTTCTGCTTTATTTTCTGTGAAGTTTAAGTCCTGTTCATGTTTCAAAGATTTCTGTTATATTTAAAGCTCAAGTAATTTCCTTTTTAAACTTAAACATAGTTGTAACATCATTGGGTTATATTTAAGCTATTTGTCTAACCATCTAGATTTATTTGGATCCCCTGATATTATTGTCTTGTCTTAATTTACATGAAAGTTTTTCTACTGCAAAAACAAAAATGACAGCACTAACAGGACACCCTTGTCTTATGCCTCTCAATATATTAATTGGCAAAGTAACCCATTGATTGTTAATGACAAACCCTTTTCGATATTGTAGATTAAGTTTAAACCAATCGCAAAATTGTCTTTTACCTCAAATTTCTTTAATGTCTCATTCATGAAGTTCCCACTTACACAGTCTATTGATCAAATGAATTTTGTTTACTATTCTAATATTAGCTTAAGATCTGTGAAAATTTAAATCACTGTTGACTTGACTTGGGGGAGTTTTTAATGCCCAACACCGACAACCTGATGCCCTTGGTTGGAGGGCAAATCATTGTTAATTTTATACTCTGAATACTGGCATTAACCAATTCATTGATATTTAAGCATACCTATGAGATGTTAAAATAAGTGTCCTTCCAGAATCTCGTACGCTGGACAAAACATCCCATAGATATCGTCTGGCAACTGGATCCATACCAGTTGTTGGCTCATCCAGAAATACTATTGGAGGATTACCAACCAATGCTATTGCAGTACTCAGTTTCCTTTTGTTACCTCCACTACAAAAACAAATTATAAAGTACAGAATTAAACAAGTGTATTTGATAATGTACTTTTCATTTTTTCAGATAAACAATCTCAAAAGCACATTTTTTACCCATATTTTCTAACAGTAAAGGCCATATCGTTCATTTAAATTCATGATTCAAAGAACAAAGAGCTGAAAATTGCTGAAAGTAGCATTAAACACCATTTAAAAATACAAAAAAAACCCCAAAGAACTAATAAATAATGAGAATATTTCTAATGGCTATTCCAGAAAAACTGTGGGAGTTTTTAAAACACACTATCCATACATTAAATTTTCTTTACAAATTATTTACAATAATTATTTATATCAAACTTCAATGACATTCATGTAAAGTGGCTGAAATAGACATTTTTGGAAATTTACCGTTTCTAATTCAGTTGTCACAACTGTTGCTTTTACAAATGACAATGGCTCTGTAAATGACCTTTGACTGAGGGAGAGGAAATTAGTTCTTATTTTGATATTTGGATGCGCCGAGCTGTAGCATAGGCAGTGGATTTATTATTCAATGGAATTATGAAATTAGAGCTGTAATGTAATTAAAAAGCAGTTTCATACAGAATTGATAAATAAATTTATTTATATAATTTGTTAAATGTATTGGTTATTTTTCAGATGATTGTGCAAGGCGCATTTCTGGACTATTTTATGGGTGTTTGTGAGTTTCCTTGAGTACCCTTCGGGGTTTTTAAATTTGCGAAAAATTTTATCTGACATGGCACCCCGAAAATTTATGATGATATTGCTGAAATTATTTCGCTCGTTTTGAGGGGTCTCTCATTACTCAACGAAACATGGTGCCTAAGTTAGAGCAAAAAATGTTAATAGTTTCCCCAATACACAAATAATTAAGAGGCCAGAAATTTTAGCAGTCAAAATCAGAAATAATACAAAAATAACTGGGATATCAGTTACTAAAATAGAGCATAAGCTGTCACAATTTGCAGATGATACATCCTTGATTTTAGATGGTACTAAAGAATCATTAAATGAAGCTTTGAAAGAATTAGATTGGTTTGCGGATATATCAGGTTTAAATATAAATTTTTCTAAGACACAGGTTATTTGGATTGGCAGTAAAAAATACAGTAAAGAAATACTTTGTCCAAACAGGAACCTTGCCTGGGGTGAAACTTCTTTTAAACTATTAGGCATTACATTTGATGTAGATTTAGATAAAATAAATGACATTAATTATGACGATAGAATTATGCAGATTAAAAATGTTATTAAGCAATGGTCTAAGCGGAATCTTACTGTAATAGGCAGAATAACAGTGGTGAAATCACTTATCCTACCAATACTTAACCATTTGATTATTTCATTACCAAATCCAAGCGATGAGACTATTAAAAAGTTAAATAATCTCCTGTTTTCTTTTATATGGGCTTCACCAATTCACAAAGTCAAAAAAGAAGTATTACAAAAGGGTTATGAAGAGGGTGGACTTAAAATGATTAACTTATATGCTTTTATTCTTGCTCTAAAAAGTACTTGGATAAGACGAATCCTTCGAACTAACAGCAAATGGCAAAATATATTTCTTTCTACTATTGAAAGTAAACAAATATTTAACTGTGGAATGTATAACATAAAACAGTTGCAAATGAAAATAAAAAATAAATTTTGGAAAGATGTTCTAAAATCATGGCAAATGATAATTGAAAAAGAACAAAATAACACTTGGGAAAATTTTCTTTCAAGTCCAATATGGATGAATGAAAAAGTCCAAATAGATAATAAGCCAGTTTTTTATAAAGACTGGTTTAATGCTGGAATTATATATATATAAATGATTTAATAAAAAAAGATGGATCATTTTACTCTTTTGACCATATACAACACAACTTTCTAATAAAAAATAATGTCATGAAGTATAATAGCATTATTGCAGCTTTAACAGAAGCAGCAAAAATGTTTATAAAAGAAAATTATAATTTGAACTCGCCTTTCATCCCATCAGTCATTCAAGTGTTCCTAAAAAATACCAAGGGATCTAAAGATAAGTACTCCATTCTAAACAAATCAAAGTATTCCGAATGGTAAAACTAAATGGTGTGATATCTTTCATACCAATGAACAAAATTGGAATAAATTTTTTAAGTTACCATTTGTAGTCACCAAAAACACCAAATTACAGTGGCTTCAGTATAGAATCAATCATAGAATCGTTGCAACAAATAAATTTCTCTGTAAAATCAGAATTACTGATGATCCAAAGTGTACATTTTGCCAAACAAATATTGAAACTATTGAACATTTATTCTGGGAGTGTGAACATGTACAATCATTTATTACAGATACTGAAAATTGGCTTCTCTCAAATGGTATAAGTATATCATTCATCTGCCAAAACTTTCTGTTTGGTAATATAAGTAATATTTATTATGGAAATGCTGAAAATATTATACTGCTCAACATAAAACAATACATATATAATACTAGGTGTTGTAAAGGTAGATTATGCCTGCAATCATTAAAAGAAAAGCTTAAACACATGTACTTGATTGAAAAAATGATGTTTGTTAAAAACCAAAAAATGACTTAAGTTTAATAAATTATGGAATGCTTATCATATTTTATTAAATTAAGACTTTATTATGTATACATTTATGATGAATGTACAAAATACATCATTTATAACTTACAATACTGTATATTATATATTATATATATATATACCGGTACTTAAGCAGGAATGGCAAAATTTCAGTTTTTCACTTGAAATAAAGATACTTCTTTCTCCCATTTCTCTTCTTTTCACTTCTTCTATACCTACCCTTCTTAAAACTCTTATAAAAAAATTCAGCAACTGTTTTATTTTCTGTATACATATCACTTAAAGTTACTACAATTGTATAATTATTCATTATTATTGTGATATTCATATGTAGATTTATGTATTTGTTGTTGGAAAATAAAAAATTAAATTAAAAAAAAATAATTAAGAGGCCGTTGTCAAATACAAATTAAGAAGAACTTTATTTTTAAACAGCACAATAGTATGCAATACTGTTCAGGATAACAAATAACAAACTGGTGTCAGTGAAAATTTCTAATGTTACAAATTTCAGGATGATGAAAGTTCCTAACTTATGGAGAATCTTTTGATATGTCATTACCTATAAGTCTGCACTAATTTGTCTGAGTGATCTTGTAGCAACAGAGCTTTGATTAGTCCATCAACAACTTCTGGGATGAGCTTTTCTTGAACTCCACGTAGCCTAGCAAACATGTACAGTGTTTCCCGCCCCGTCATCTGGTCAATAAGTGCATCATACTGTGGACAGTACCCAAGACGTTGTCTTACCTGTAAAATTAAAACATCAAAATATTGATATATACCAAAATGTATTTACTTGAAAAACTTACCATGTTGAAGGCAACATTAGAAAAAAACTAACGTTTATTATTTACATAGTATCTGGTAAAATATTCCAGTCACTGGATTTAATGCATATTATATTGACGTTCTTTAATAAAATCTTTTTGTATAAGCCAGCGCACACAGATGGATTCTTTATTAACTCAGCAGTGATTTAAAGTGTAGCAACATTATTATAATAAAATTAAAATCGGTGTTAGAATTTGGTGTGAAATTTAATTCAAGCTTTCACTGGATGTCAGGGATGATAGTCATTCTCTGAGTAAGGCTTAGACTTGATGGTTGAATTGCCCAATCCAATTTTTAGCTATAATTTTTTCTATACTGACAACAACCTTTGAGATGCCATGCAATGACAAGTGGTCATAGTCGTAATGTCCTTTTAAAGCACACAGGCAACAGGTGTCTGTTTCTTTTTAAGCCATATGGTAATTAAAAACCCTTAAGAAAATTTAACCCGAAGTATTTTACTGTATTTTGAAAATTAAGTGATGACAGACCATGTGATTAATAGTAAACGAACCACCTTAACCACTCAGCCACAGAGGCCCCTCTTACAATAAGTACAACCCTCAAATTAAGCCTGGTTTAAACACTAGCCGTGTATGATATAGTGCACTTATATATGTCCTACCTTTGTTATATTCTCGGTCACACTGATACCATCAAGGTACGCTTCTCCAGATGACATAACTTCATCTCCTGTAAGTATCTTAAATGTTGTTGTTTTACCAGCTCCATTTACACCCAATAATCCAAAGCATTCTCCTTCAGGGATCCCCACACTTGTGTGATCAACAGCAAGAAAATCATTGTAATACTTGGTGAATTCTTTAATTATTAAGGAATCTGACTCGAACAATTCTTGAATATGTGTATTGGCAAGCCTAGCTCTCTCAGTGGCAACATCAGTATCCTCCTGGATCATTGAAATACTGCGCTGGGGATGTAATAATGGAGTAGTCTCATTTAAATCATTTGAAACTTCAAAATATGACTGGTCTCTTCGTTTACCAAGAGCGTACTGAAATCTGTTTAGGTATCTTGATTCAAAAAAGAGAAGGAGAGCAAAATACACAAATCCCTGTATGATGAGGAAAACCACCATACGTCCGATGCCATTACTTTCCCATCCCAGATAATTTTCATTGAAATCAATACATTCTCCGCTTGGTCCACATCGATCCACAGAAGATCCATCACGAGCTCCTGATGAAAAGTAAAACAAACAAATTGTAATGCATAATACATTATAATCCATTATCATAGAAATAAACATTAAAAAATCAATATGCACAGGGGTGCAAAAGCCCAGTTGCCGTATTTCATTAACCAAAACTTTCCTTGTCTTCATTTTAAGATTTACCATAATTGGTTATTACAGGCATTATATGTAAACTGGGGACAAAGTGAGGAAGGGTTTCAGCAAGAAAAATGTAAGCTTTATCAACAAATTTTCAAAGTTGCATAAAATATCAATATGTGAATCCTCTAACAGTATTGAACCATTGTGTAAAATGTCAGATATGTACTTGTTGTAGTTTTTGAGTTATGGTCCGGAAACCACTAATTCAAGAAATTTTCTAACGTTTTTCTGTCAATGTGACCTTGACCTTGAAAGGATTTACCCCAAAATCAATAAGGTTCTCCTCTTATGGTATGTAACAATATACCAAAGTTTCATTAAAATCGGTTGAGAACTTTTTTAGTTATGGTCCGGAAACCCCTAATTCAAGAAATTTCTAACGTTTTTCTGTCGCTGTGACCTTGACCTTAAACGGATTAAACCCAAAATCAATAGGGTTCATCCTCTTATGGTATGTAACAATATCCCAAAGTTTCAATAAAACTGGTTGAGAACTTTTTGAGTTATGGTCCGGAAACCACTAATTCAAGAAATTTTCTAATGTTTTTCTGTCGCTGTGACCTTGACCTTAAACAGATTTACCCCAAAATCAATAGGGTTCCTCCTCTTATGGTATGTAACAATATCCTACAGTTTCATTCAAATCGGTTCACAACTTTCTGAGTTATTGTCCGGAAACCAATTGTTGTCGTCCGCCCGCCGGCCATCATCATAACAATAGCCGAGTTCAACTTTGTTGCAACTCTAAACTGTAAACACTAGAAACCATGGTAACAACATAATCCTGTATAATCAATGTGTAAACCTTAGAAACCATGGTAACAACATAGTCCTGTATAATCAATGTGTAAACACTAGAAACCACGGTAACAACATAATCCTGTATAATCAATGTGTAAACACTAGAAACCATGGTAACAACATAATCCTGTATAATCAATGTGTAAACACTAGAAACCATGGTAACAACATAATCCTGTATAATCAATGTGTAAACACTAAAAACCATGGTAACATAATCCTGTATAATCAATGTGTAAACACTAGAAACCATGGTAACATCAAAATCCTGCATAATCAATGTGTAAACACTACAAACCATGGTAACAACATAATCCTGTATAATCAATGTGTAAACACTAGAAACCATGGTAACAACATAATCCTGTATAATCAATGTGTAAACACTAGAAACCATGGTAACAACATAATCCTGTATAATCAATGTGTAAACACTAGAAACCATGGTAACAACATAATCCTGTATAATCAATGTGTAAACCCTAGAAACCATGGTAACAACATAATCCTGTATAATCAATGTGTAAACACTAGAAACCTTGTAACAACATAATTCTGTATAATCAATGTGTAAACACTAGAAACCATGGTAACAACATAATCCTGTATAATCAATGTGTAAACCCGAGAAACCATTGTAACAACATAATCCTGTATAATCAATGTGTAAACACTTGAAACCATGGTAACATAATCCTGTATAATCAATGTGTAAACACTAGAAACCATGGTAACAACATAATCCTGTATAATCAATGTGTAAACCCTAGAAACCATGGTAACAACATAATCCTGTATAATCAATGTGTAAACACTAGAAACCATGGTAACATAATCTTGTATAATCAATGTGTAAACCCTAGAAACCATGGTAACAACATAATCCTGTATAATCAATGTGTAAACACTACAAACCATGGTAACAACATAATTCTGTATAACTAATGTGTAAACACTAGAAACCATGGTAACAACATAATCCTGTATAATCAATGTGTAAACCCGAGAAACCATTGTAACAACATAATCCTGTATAATCAATGTGTAAACACTTGAAACCATGGTAACATAATCCTGTATAATCAATGTGTAAACACTAGAAACCATGGTAACAACATAATCCTGTATAATCAATGTGTAAACCCTAGAAACCATGGTAACAACATAATCCTGTATAATCAATGTGTAAACACTAGAAACCATGGTAACATAATCTTGTATAATCAATGTGTAAACCCTAGAAACCATGGTAACAACATAATCCTGTATAATCAATGTGTAAACACTAGAAACCATGGTAACAACATAATCCTGTATAATCAATGTGTAAACACTAGAAACCATGGTAACAACATAATTCTGTATAACTAATGTGTAAACACTAGAAACCATGGTAACAACATTATCCTGTATAATCAATGTGTAAACACTAGAAACCATGGTAACATAATCTTGTATAATCAATGTGTAAACACTAGAAACCATGGTAACATAACCCTGTATAATCAATGTGTAAACCCTAGAAACCATGGTAACAACATAGTCCTGTATAATCAATGTGTAAGCACTAGAAACCATGGTAACAACATAATCCTGTATAATCAATGTGTAAACACTAGAAACCATGGTAACAACATAATTCTGTATAATCAATGTGTAAACACTAGAAACCATGGTAACATAATCCTGTATAATCAATGTGTAAACCCGAGAAACCATTGTAACAACATAATCCTGTATAATCAATGTGTAAACACTTGAAACCATGGTAACATAATCCTGTATAATCAATGTGTAAACACTAGAAACCATGGTAACAACACAATCCTATATAATCAATGTGTAAACCCTAGAAACCATGGTAACAACATAATCCTGTATAATCAATGTGTAAACACTAGAAACCATGGTAACATAATCCGTTTAATCAATGTGTAAACACTAGAAACCATGGTAACAACATAATCCTGTATAATCAATGTGTAACACTAGAAACCATGGTAACAACATAATCCTGTATAATCAATGTGTAAACACTAGAAACCATGGTAACAACATAATCCTGTATAATCAATGTCTAAACACTTGAAACCATGGTAACCTAATCCTGTATAATCAATGTGTAAACACTAGAAACCATGGTAACATAATCCTGTATAATCAATGTGTAAACCCGAGAAACCATAGTAACAACATAATCCTGTATAAACAATGTGTAAACACTTGAAACCATGGTAACATAATCCTGTATAATCAATGTGTAAACACTTGAAACCATGGTAACATAATCCTGTATAATCAATGTGTAAACACTAGAAACCATGGTAACAACATAATCCTGTATTATCAATGTGTAAACACTAGAAACCATGGTAACATAATCTTGTATAATCAATGTGTAAACCCTAGAAACCATGGTAACAACATAATTCTGTATAACTAATGTGTAAACACTAGAAACCCCTATATAATCAATGTGTAAACCCTAGAAACCATGGTAACAACATAATCCTGTATAATCAATGTGTAAACACTTGAAACCATGGTAACAACATAATCCTGTATAATCAATGTGTAAACACTAGAAACCATGGTAACAACATAATCCTGTATAATCAATGTGTAAACACTAGAAACCATGGTAACAACATAATCCTGTATAATCAATGTGTAAACACTAGAAACCATGGTAACAACATAATCCTGTATAATCAATGTGTAAACACCAGAAACCATGGTAACAACATAATCCTGTATAATCAATGTGTAAACACCAGAAACCATGGTAACAACATAATCCTGTATAATCAATGTGTAAACACCAGAAACTATGGTAACAACATAATCCTGTATAATCAATGTGTAAACACCAGAAACCATGGTAACAACATAATCCTGTATAATCAATGTGTAAACACCAGAAACCATGGTAACAACATAATCCTGTATAATCAATGTGTAAACACTAGAAACCATGGTAACAACATAATCCTGTATAATCAATGTGTAAACACCAGAAACCATGGTAACAACATAATCCTGTATAATCAATGTGTAAACCCTAGAAACCATGGTAACAACATAATCCTGTATAATCAATGTGTAAACACTAGAAACCATGGTAACAACATAATCCTGTATACTCACTTCCACAACAAGGATTGGGGTAAAACTTGCACATATCTATATAAGGTGTGCAAACTTGTAAAAACTCATAGTTGGAATAATAATCCATAAGTCCTTGACCGAGACAGAAATTTGGTAGGAATGTCAGGAAGATCCACTCTAATGCTTTGGACAAGTCCTCCAGATTTAATTGTGGTATACCCAAGATTCCCACAGCCAAAATAGTGGCATCACCTGAAATACAAATCATGTTGTTATATTGTGATGTCATAAAATAGCTCAGTTGTATTGTGATGTCATAAAATAGCTCAGTTGTATTGTGATGTCATAAAATAGCCTGGTTGTACTGTGATGTCATAAAATAGTCTGGTTGTATTGTGATGTCATAAAAGAGCCCAGTTGTATTGTGATGTCATAAAAGAGCCCAGTTGTATTGTGATGTCATAAAAGAGCCCAGTTGTACTGTGATGTCATAAAAGAGCCCAGTTGTACTGTGATGTCATAAAAGAGCCCAGTTGTATTGTGATGTCATAAAATAGCCTGGTTGTACTGTGATGTCATAAAAGAGCCCAGTTGTATTGTGATGTCATAAAATAGCCTGGTTGTACTGTGATGTCATAAAAGAGCCAAGTTGTACTGTGATGTCATAAAAGAGCCCAGTTGTACTGTGATGTCATAAAAGAGCTCAGTTTTATTGTGATGTAATAAAAGAGCTCAGTTGTATTGTGATATCATAAAATAACCAAGCTTTATTCTGGTGTCATAAAATAATCCAATTGAATTGTGATGTCATAAAATAACCCAATTGTACCGTGATGTCATAAAATAGCACAGTTGTATTATGATGTCATAAAATAGCCAAATTAAAGTGTGATGTCATCAAAACCCCAGTTGTGATGTCCCAATAGCCCAGTATTTAAACAAGATACGTTTCATTTTAAAGTGCTATAGCAACAAAACAAAATCGGCCTATAAACACCACCTCTCGCTTTTATAAACTTACCTATAAACACCACCTCTCCCTTTTAGAAACCTACATTAAACAATGCATTAAATTATTGCAAGAAATCCAAATAGAAATCTATAAATAGTAAAAAATTGTATATTTACCAGATAAAATATTGAACATTGTAAGCCAGACAAATCCTGTTGATGGCACTGTAAAAAGGAAGGACAACAGGTACATAAAGGGCAACATCGCCCATCCATACAGTACTAGTAGTAGAAAAATATGTCCAACATGGCTGACAGGCTTCAAGTAGGCTGTGATGTCAAAAGCAACAAACGTAATCATGAGGCAAATACAGGGAATTATATAATTGATCATATCCCAACAAAATGTTGACAGCCAAAAATTTATTGGATTAACTCCACTTACAAATTGTATATGTTTAGATTTTGTTGCCCTCTCTTTGATAAGAAAAAGTACAAAACTGCTGGCAAGGAAAGATATTCCGAAAACAAAATTAAAGGATATGGTAAACCCTGTTGTGCTCCCTTTAGTCTCATCACGGATCTTCTGAGTTTGTGTCCGTGGTAACGGTGCATTTACAGTCGACAGTGTAAACTCAGTGCTGTTCATGACATATTTAATGATTGAATTAAACAGTGTTGCCAGGGAGATTGCAGGGGAATGATATGATTGGTCATTAAAGTATGCTGTAGCCCGAATTTTGTTGGTCTTTCGTTGAAACTCTGCACCAATGATGTAATGAAGATTATAGTAACCGAGTCCATCAATTCCTTGTTGAAAAAGATAATCATCAATTCTACGAAAATGGCTGCTTTTGTTAACATTTTCTATCTTAATATTTGGATTCTGGAATTGTCTGCTGTAATAATTTCCCAAACTTTCCTCTCCTAGTCCTATCTGATTATAAACAACAGTATTTGAATCGTATGCAGTGACGTTAAGCTTAAGTGGTGGCGAATCTTCTGGTCCTGGAAATGTACGGACAACAATAAGCGCCATAATGGTGAAAAACATTGGTATTGCTAGCTGAATACTGGAAACCAGTTTGTTTCTCATGGTATGCTTGGCTCTTTTGACAAACATGGCATAAAACTGCTGGAAAAATAACTTTGTATCTGTATTTTTCTTCATTTGACCTTTGAAATCTGAAACAAATTGTTTGTTTATTACTGTATAGATCATATGTTAATATTTTTGCTACTGCAAGTAAGTTATGATTAAGAAGTCATTGACAGCCTTTCTGATGAAGTTGGCTTGCAGATAAACAGCAACAAATTTGTGATGTGAAAAGATAAAAATCCCAGAAATGAAAGAATAAGTGTAGAAACCAAACAAAGCTAAAAGCCATTTATTAAGTTCAACAACTGTTTTTGTTTCTTTGACATAAAGAAAGAATTACCTGTGCAGAGACCAGGTGTATATCTACCTGAGGAATTAACAGACATGTCCATACCAACAGTGGAAACTGATCCCAAGTGTCCATTCTGTTCTGGTTCAATACCTTGGTTTTCTCCGACTCTACAACAAATACACATAATGATAATACATGTACATGTAACTGCCTTCAGGTGACACTCATAAAACTGTACAGAGATTTAGGTAAATATTGAGGTATACAAGGAAGGTGACACTGGTATACATGAACAGCAATTCAGGTGTGCAATGTAAGTGACCATCATATACCTGTACAGAGATTCAGGTGCACAACAAAAATGACACCAGTATAACTGTACAGAGATTAAGGGGCACATTGAATGAAGGTGACAATTGTATACTTGTACAGCAATTCAGGTGTGCAACGAAGGTGACACCAGTACAGACCACTTCTCAAATGCAAGATTCACTCCTTTGCTAAAAGTTATAAAATGTATTGCTATGACATAGCCCAGGTTGCTAAATGTGAAATCTTAGGAGTATGAAATGGGTTTTTATAGTGATTCACATTTCTTCATGTTGGTCATTTCTGGAATGTTATCCACATTCTAAAAATCTTCTGATCATTCAATTACATTACAAAACTTAAAATTGGGGTTGAAAACTGTACAGCTGTCAGGGCTTTGGTGGCTGAGTCATCTTCCATTGAAGACAGCATGTTGGCACTGAGCCTTTCTGTGATCAAGTTGTACTCAACAAGGATTGCCAGTTTTCCTACAGAAGACTTGTTACAGGTTACTAAGGCTTTCTCTCCCAATAAACTGGAAGCAACAATATAGCTGAACAATTGCTGAAAGTGGCATTAAACACCATTCAAACAAACCTGAGAAAAACCTCTTCCATGGTTGTAACAGAGGCTCCATAGCTAGATATTCCATATGTGCCTTTGTTTTTTTCGATGTCTGTGAACATTTCCTCAAACTTGTGAGAGCTTTGATGTGGAAGTACATAAGATAACTCTGCTCCAACATTGTTTTCAATTTCAGCTGAAGGGACATAACTCTTGATAACATTAGTCAACCTATTAACATCACAGATAGCATTTTTTACAATGGTCATGTGATATCCAGCACCTGCAATGAAAAAATATCCCTATGATTAGCAAATCAAATGTATATTTAACTAAAAGTGTGAAAGATTCCAACTAACAATAAAACATAATATTAAACATCATTATATGCAGTACATTAAAGTAATATATAAACATGTGACATTATTAATTATTATTATTACCATATCTATTTTTCAAAAACAGAGAAGTTCCATAACATTTGACCTCTCCTTCAGCCATGATTGCTATCCTGTCACCAAGAAGATCTGCTTCATCCATAAAATGTGTTGTAAGAATCATTGTTCGTCCTGCTTTATTGTTCTGTAATACTGTCCAAATTTGTCGCCTTGCGTCAGGGTCTAATCCTGAGGAGGGTTCATCCATTATTACAATCTACAATTAAATTTAGTTCAAGAGTCAGTGGATTGATTTTAATCACAAGTAATCAGCAACTGCTGGGTTTTTTTTAATAGTTTTCTGGTCTGGACATGTGTTTGTCTGTCCATATCAACTTTAATTTTTTTATGACATGGTATCTTCAGCTTCCATTTAGCTTCAACATAAACAAGGCTCTCGTTTCATCAGATCCTTAGAATTATTTCCTTTGCATGTATTACCCCCTTTCTGCAGTTTTTAGCAGGGTATGTATTACTTATCTTTATTTATCTGTGTTTGTTTTTACTATTCTTTTTTTCCCATGTTGATTTACAGTTTTTTAATCACATTTAGGTGTCGTCTGCTTTTTATGTAAATGTCTGTATCTTTTAAGACCACCCCTTCTGCTCTAAAAATTCGGCCTTAAGACAGGCCTCTGGTGAGGGGAATATCTTAGTTAAGAATCACATTACAAATGTCATGTGATGTGGCCATTATTGAGTGGTGTTCTCCGGTGAGAGGTATTTCTTAGTGATAGAAAAAAGTGCCCTTTCAACAATAACACATGTCATCAGTTAATTTTATAACTAAGTTCTATTTCTGGTGTAGATTTTATGTTGTCAGTTATAAATTACAGTCCACTTAAGCTATTTTCTGACCATCATTCACACACCTAAGATAAATGTTTGCTCAGAATGGAGATGTATGTAGGCATAGAGAAATGTGCTGTTACCTAAGACCCAGCAATGAGAGCTATTCCAACTGATAACTTCCTCTTTAGAGAAATGTGCTGTTACCTTAGACCCAGCAGTGAGAGCTATTCCAACTGATAACTTCCTCTTTAGAGAAATGTACTGTTACCTTTGACCCAGCAATGAGAGCTATTCCAACTGATAACTTCCTCTTTAGAGAATTGTGCTGTTACCTTAGACCCAGTAATGATAGCTATTCCAACTGATAACTTCCTCTTTAGAGAAATGTGCTGTTACCTTAGACCCAGCAATGAGAGCTATTCCAACTGATAACTTCCTCTTTAGATAAATGTGCTGTTACCTTAGACCCAGCAATGAGAGCTATTCCAACTGATAACTTCCTCTTTAGAGAAATGTGCTGTTACCTTAGACCCAGTAATGAGAGCTATTCCAACTGATAACTTCCTCTTTAGAAAAATGTGATGTTACCTTAGACCCAGTAATGAGAGCTATTCCAACTGATAACTTCCTCTTTAGAGAAATGTGCTGTTACCTTAGACCCAGCAGTGAGAGCTATTCCAACTGATAACTTCCTTTTTAGAGAAATGTGCTGTTACCTCAGACCCAGCAGTGAGAGCTATTCCAACTGATAACTTCCTCTTTAGAGAAATGTGCTGTTACCTTAGACCCAGCAGTGAGAGCTATTCCAACTGATAACTTCCTCTTTAAAGAAATGTGCTGTTACCTTAGACCCAGCAGTGAGAGCTATTCCAACTGATAACTTCCTCTTTAGAGAAATGTGCTGTTACCTTAGACCCTGCAATGAGAGCTATTCCAACTGATAACTTCCTCTTTAGAGAAATGTGCTGTTACCTTAGACCCAGCAATGAGAGCTATTCCAACTGATAACTTCCTCTTCATTCCTCCAGATAAAGTTTTACTGGCAGCATTGCGTTTATTTTGTAGATTTAAAACAGTGATCATGTGGTCAACTTCAGCCTTCACTCTGTCATTAGGGCAGCCCTTCAACTAAAATAAATGAAAGTGACTATGTAATATTTCCCTTTCTCCTTTACCCTTAAAAACAGATAACAGTAACAGATACTTGACAATATATCTTTGTGGTTTAACAACTCTCAGGTGCGAGTCCATATTCACCTGGTATTATAACAAGTGTGGACACAGAAAAATGTCCTGCCTGCATTGCGCATCAGTAACGAAAAAAAATTACGTCATAAGCATTACGGAAATAGCATTAAATTGTTATTATTTAAAATATACAATGCATGGTTACAGGGAATCAGAACTAATCCAAAAACTCTAACTTAGTCACTAGACTGTGAAATTGAGGTCATGGTCAGTTGAAAAATATGAGACACTCATGTACTAATCATTAGCAACCTATATACCAAATACTGTCATCCTACCATGCATGGTTACAGAGGAACTGCCCTAATCCAATAACGGGGCCTCGGTGGCAGAGTGGTTAAGGATATTCGTCTACTATTGATTGCGTGGTCTGTCAACACCGCCCCCCCCCCCCCAAAAAAAAAACTGCATGCCAAGATATAGCTGAAAAATTGCTGAAAATTGCCAGAAAGTCATGTACTCTTCAGCAGCAACCTGTATGCCAAATATTGTCACCCTACAATTCATAGTTACAGAGGAACTGTCCTAATACAAAAACTTTAACGTAGTCGCTGGATTGTGAAACTGAGGTCAAGGTCAGGTGACACCTAACAGACAGTAATGTACTCTTCACCAGCAACCTATATACCAAATATTGTCATCCTACCATGCATAGTAACAGAGGAACTGCCCTAATACAAAAACTTTAACGTTGTCGCTGGACCGTGAAATTGAGGTCAAGGTCACTTGACACCTACCAGACAGTCATGTAATATTCATCAGCAACCTATATACCAAATATTGTCATCCTACCATGCATGGTTACAAAGGAACTGTTCTAATCCAAAAACTTTAACGTAGTCGCTGGACCATGAAATAGAAGTTAAGGTCAGGTGACACCTACCAGACAGTAATGTACTCTTCACCAGCAACCTATATACCAAATATTGTCATCCTACCATGCATAGTAACAGAGGAACTGCCCTAATACAAAAACTTTAAACGTTGTCGCTGGACCGTGAAATAGAAGTTAAGGTCAGGTGACACCTACCAGACACTCATGTACTATTCATTAGCAACCTATATAACAAATAGTCATCCTACCATGCATGGTTACAAAGGAACTGTTGTAACACAAAAAAACTTAAACGTAGTCGCTGGATGGTGAAATTGAGGTCAAGGTCGGGTGACTGACTAGCAATTACTTATTATCATAAGCTACACATGTACCACTGGACCAAATTTAATGGACCTAGGGCTTAGGCTTACAAAGATATGAAGCAAGATGTCCAAGTGTTTACGCCGCCACCACCGCCGTATTCCCATACATATGTCTCGCCTTTAGCAGCTATCATCGCAGGCAAGACAATAAAATAAAAACAGACATAGACTTAACCTTTCATTAGGAACTTTTGGTGTGTATAAAGCACACATTTATGCTACTAAAATACATATTTTTAAAAACACATAAGGTTAATATGTATAAGAAGTATTGAGGTCTCCTCTAGGTTAATATATATTATTTTTAATTTTTTTTTCATGAGACAAGGATTAATAGGTCTATATCAGATGAGCTCGTAGAGCAAATCTGATATGGACCTGATAATCCTTGTCGAGCGAAAAAAAATACTAATAATTTTTTTTATCCGTAATTTCTCAATTTAAATATGTTTTTTTAAATGTTGTTTTTTCGTTTGTTGAGGTTATTGTGCTTTGTAATAGTGCCATTTTTACGGTAAGAATCTGTGCACTTCTTCTTTGTTAAATTTTTATGTGTAATGCTGTCTGACATGACATCACTCCTACCTCATTCATTCAAAAACTATGAAGGCGATTGTACCGGCTTGACGGAGGGAATTTCAAATGAATGGAGAGGAAATGTCAATCTAAAACCAATTTCATTGTTACGAAAAAGTTTATCGTGTTTAAAAACTATATTAATGTTTCTTCAATGAAGAAAATGATTCTGATTACGATTTTTTTCACTGACCGGCTTGGTGAGTATGTCAGTTATTACGTTTATGGGGCTACCGATATTGATAAATCAATCCATATTGATTCCGTACCCCCTAAATATGTAATGAAAATTTCTGCCTGTGTAACACCAAGTAATTAGTTGCCTATAGTATAAATTGCTATAGTCTATCAACTACGGTCACATACTGGAATGTTTCTTCTTTCATTCAGCGATGTATACAATGAATCATAAAACGAAGTGTACTGTTAAAATATCCTGCATTTATTTCTCTAAACAAATTCTCTAATTCCTTATTAATGTTAAACAGGTGTTTCAACCAAATTAAACATCGTTAAAGCGATACACTTTCAAGACCTGTTTATTGCCAAAATTCAAGTGTACTGCTATACAACAAAGGGGGGGGGGGGGGTTATTGTATGTATATTGTTCGGTATATTATTTCAGGAGTTGAATAAGAAACTCTCTAGATACTGATTGTTTGTTGCGTTTTATATTTTGTATCACTTCTTAGTGTCTGGACAGGTCTGATTAATTGCAGCATAGATGTATTTTTTCTTGCGTGATGTTTGTTTTCCTAATATTTATGAGCTTTGGTCAGCGATGCACAATGGTAAAAAAGTAAGGCAGATTCTTACAAAATGTGTTCAGGCATGACAAATGACCAACAGCTGATAATTTCTAGTATCACTAGTTGGTTTTCTACTGAGCGTTGATACTAATTTTATTGGAGTAAAGATCAAAGGAAATTGTAACAAATTACCAATAAATATAAGTATATAGAAGCTCTTACAGGTCATTGTGAGAGTTCAGGCATCACACTAAATTTTATCATATATATTTATCTAAATCAATTCACAAAAAAATGATTTGTTTCATTTATTTTCAGTCATTTGATGGTAAATGAATATTTCTTATGGTATTGATTTTCAAACAGAAAATAATTTATACAAACAAAAAAACTTAAACAAAATAGTTTAGAAAACAATCACATTTCAAAATTGACCTTTTTGTATAGAAGTTACTGAATAGTTTTGTTATATAGTTCCATTTGGTTCATGCATTTTACTCATACAAACTAAACCTTTTCAAAATCCTCAGTAAGAGAGTTTAACACATGTGTGGCACATGCTTTAGGATTCCCTTATCCCACTTGGGCTTCAGTTATCAATATGATACCTAGTGGCTGTGGATAACCCTGTACTGTGGATAGGGCAGATAGCTAAGTAATGTAAATAACTCTGTATTGTGGATAACCCAGTACTGTGGATAACCCTGTATTTTGGATAAGGCAGTAAGCTGAGTACTGTGAGTAACTGGGCACTGTGGATAACCCCATACTGTGGATAGGGCAGATAGCTAAGTACTGTAAATAACTTGCCACTGGTGATAACCCCATACTGTAGATAGGGTGGATAGATAAGTACTGTAAATAACTATCCCTGTGGGTAACCCAGTACTGTGGATATGATGGACAGCTGAGAACTGCAAATAACTGGGCACTGTGGATTTGAACTATTCTTCTAATCTTACTAGAGGTGATTAGGCACACAAATTATTACATCTGACATTATTATATGGATTGTTAACAAGTCTCACACCTTAATTTCAGCAGACAGTATTTGACAGGGTAATGTTTGTTGATCATTTATTACATTTTACTTCATAAACATACATGCAAGCAAGCATGCATACCAGACAATTAATAAATAAACTTACTTTAGCAAAGAACTTAAGATGCTCTTCAACAGTCAATGAATCAAACAGGATATCATGTTGTGGACAAAGTCCCAGACTACTGCGGACGCTGGCTATGTCTTCTCTGATGTCATAACCATTAACCTTTGCAGTTCCACTCGTTGGTGGAAAGAACCCTTAAATTATACAATTGTTAATATCTTAAAACTAGAAAATGGTTGGTTTAAGTACATATATAAGAGAACAGAATTAAAGATAGGGAGGAGTAGTCAATAGACAATAAGTCAGGGACAGAAAAAAAAAGAGAAAAAAACAACAAAAGAAACAGAACCAAAATCTAAGGGACACGAACCCCACTAAAAACCAGGGTTGAGTCCAGAAGAGTAAGCTTCTCCTGCTCCATGGGTGGCACCAATCATATCCATCAGGATAAAATCTGGTAATTAGTTATAATCCAGTAAGGAGGAAAAGTGGTTATGACAAATGTAACAAATCAATAAACACGATGTTTTACATCAAACCGTTGTCTTTTAACAGTAGTATGCAGAATTGTTATACACTTTTACGTCTATGTATAAGGAACAAAAATATTATGCTGTAACCGTGGCAACAACTATAAAACAAATAATAATCCTGGAAGACCATAAAGCAATCAAAGCACACTTAAATTTGAAATAGCATTAAAAAAACATGCATCAGGCATTCATGAGGCCAAGCAAGGCAGGTCAGCTAGTATTAGGAAGTACACCTTTCAGTGGTGTGGCGGCAGGTCAGCTAGTATTAGGAAGTACACCTTTCAGTGGTGTGGCGGCAGGTCAGCTAGTATTAGGAAGTACACCTTTCAGTGGTGTGGCGGCAGGTCAGCTAGTATTAGGAAGTACACCTTTCAGTGGTGTGGCGGCAGGTCAGTTAGTATTAGGAAGTACACCTTTCAGTGGTGTGGCGGCAGGTCAGCTAGTATTAGGAAGTACACCTTTCAGTGGTGTGGCGGCAGGTCAGCTAGTATTAGGAAGTACACCTTTCAGTGGTGTGGCTCTTATACTCAGACTTTAGTATATATCAGACAGTGTACATAAGTACTTTTCTAATGATTATATTTATATGTAATAATACAATTTGTAGTCAAACTAAACATTATATACTCTGACAACCAAAAAAAGTGCCAAAACAACATTTCTGCTGTTTAATCCCAACTGCCAACATACCATTAAACCCTGCACTACAGTCTATATTTTGACTGTTACCTGTTAGCATGGACATTGTGGTAGTTTTACCTGCTCCATTGTGTCCGAGTAACACAGTTATCTGTCATTACCTTGCTCTGCAGGCTATATTTTTACAGTTACCTGTTAGCATGGACATTGTGGTAGTTTTCCCTGCTCCATTGTGTCCTAGTAATGCAGTTATCTGACCTTCATACATGTTCATTGACATGCCCTTGACAGCTGCTTTCTTCCTGCCATTCATTTTAAATTCCTGTTGTAAAACACAAATAGTGGGGATACAGTAAAGTAAATATATTATGGCATTGTAGGAGAGGTACATGTATCATATTACGCATCAAGACACTAACACTTGTATCAATAGGGATCAAAAAACACTAGTTTTTGTTTGAATGGGGTTTAACAATTTCAATCATTTTTCATCTGTTTTACTGGGGGTGAAAGTCAGACTACCTGGAGTAAAGCCTGACCTTTGGTAGGAAATTTGGCAATCTTTGTCAATTAAGATTGGATTTGAGTACACCCTGCCTGCAGTGAGACCAACCAACAACCTCAGTGTTTACAGACCATGTGATCAATAGTAGACAAACTACGCGGCCAACAAGGCCCTAAGAACACTAGCACTCATACAGATAAATAAACATGTAATAATTAATGCAAATCAAACAATATGTATCAAAGATTCTTACATAAATTTAATCCTTCCTGATTTTAAGTGATTTCATATTAGTCTACCTTATCTACTGGAAGGAAGCAATGTTGGTGGTTAAAGAAGTCATTTTCTAACTATCACTGGAGAGTATACAATGGGGTTGTCACACTTTAAGCCAGAGTCCAACCTCATCTTACAAGGATTTCTAATTTTTCTGCTTAAGGTCATGGTTTTCACCAATTATTCAGCTTCCTCATGAAATAGATTGAATCCCATAACAAACTTAAAAATTGCTTAAAGTAATGCTTAACCTTGTTTAGTGTAAACCCACTGGGGAAGAATGCTTATTTTATTATATGTGTCGGCATGCTTTGTTTGAATAAATATTTATTTCTATATATTAGAACAAGGCCCTTATATAGGAAGGATTTCAGATTGGGGGTGCACTTCTGTGGGGGGGGGGGGGGGGGGGCAGGGAGGAGTCTGGGGGACTGCTTAAGGTGCCCATGCAGAAGGTACAAACTTTTCATATTTTACTCTACCTATAAAATTGTCATGAAGGCTAATTGTGTTTTTCTTAAGTCAGGTTTTTTTGGGTTTCTTTTTTTTTTTTAAAAATGGTAGACACACAGGCACCCATTGCACCCTCTGGCTATGGCCTAGACAGAGTGTTGATCTCTACCCAAGATGTAAATGTAAATTTCACTGGAATAACTTATTTAAACCTGCCTTAATTTTTAACCAATGCACTAACTTACTTTCCTCAAATTTCTAATCTGAATGCCAGGTCTGAGTCCTATAGGATCCTGTTCAAAGTACTGCGAAGTATTGCTTGACATGGAGTCATCACTAACATCGTCACTAGCAACAGTCCCACACCAGTATGAACTCTGGAACAGAAGCATTTAATAGTCAATGTGTCAGGGGGTAGAGACTAAGAGCTGCAATTATTGCAAAATTTGCTGCAAACAATGCAGTTTGGCTTTATATAATAATGTCAGTTTTACATAAATAACTACCAATAACTCTTACTTAACCTTAACTCACTTGGTGTTAGAGAAAAACAATTACCTTCCAAGCACAAAAAACATGAATAATGTAGCATTTAGTGACAGTTATGTGAATTCATTAAAATAACAGGTAATAACTATGTCATGATGTATCAACAGGTGAATTAACCATTAATTTTCAAACAAAAAATATTAATTGAACTTAGCATCTTACAAAAACTAGAGGCTCCCAGGAGCCTGTAATCGCTCACCTGGAATCCAAATGACTTAAACTATATTAAAATTTTTGAAATTAACAGTTTCAGCCTAGTTGTTATAGCTTTTAAGTTACTGTGCAAAAACTAAACATTTCTTCAAAAAATTTGTTAAATACAATAACTCCCATAAGGTGCCATCGACAATTTTTGAAAATTAAATGGTTTTTAGGCATTGTCCTTTAGGGTACTTTAGAAATTTACAGTTTTACTCTACTAATAGACTAATTTATAATTAAAAAACTGTTCATTTGTCCAAATTCATAATAAAAGGGCAATAACTCCTATAAAGAGTCATCTTGCAATTTTGGACTAATCAATCATTTGTAGGGCTTCTATTGCTGATCATTTGTGCAATTTACAGTTTTAATCTAGCTACTATAGTTTTCAAGTTACAGGACAAAAATGGAAATTTCTTAACAAAATTGTCATTTAAGGGCAATAACCCTATAAGGAGTCATCTGACAATTTCAGACCAATTAAATGAATTGTAGGGCTTTTTTTGCTGATCATCTTTGCAATTCATTATTTCACTCTAGCTTTTATGGTTTTTAAGTTACAGGACAAAAACGGAAAATTTCATAAAAATTGCAATTTAAGGGCAATAACTCCTATAAGGAGTCATCTGACAATTTCAGACTTAATAGTAATTTGTAGGGCTTGTATTGCTGATCATTTTTGCTATTAACAGTTTCACTCTAGCTGTTACAGTTTTTAAGTTACAGGACAAAAACAGAAAATTTCATAAAAAATTGCCTTTTAAGGGCAATAACTCCTATAAGGAGTCATCTGACAATTTCAGACTAATACAGCGAATTGTAGGGCTTGTATTGTTGATCATTTTTGATATTTACAGTTTTACTCTAGCTGTTATAGTTTTAAAGTTACAGGACAAAAACGGAAAATTTCATAAAAAATTACCATTTAAGGGCAATAACTCATAAAAGGAGTCATCTGACAATTTCAGACCAATTAAGTGAATTGTAGGGCTTTTATTGCTGATCATTTTTGCCATTTACAGTTTCACTCTATCTCGTATAGTTTTCAGGTTATATTGTAAATACTAAAATTTTTTTCAAAAATCGTCAAAAAAGGGCAATAACTCCTACAAGACGCCAATATACAACTTCGCAATTTCGACTATTGTAGACCTTAATGTGCTGATCAATTTGTAGTAATGGTTTTCTCTATAGCTATTATAGTTTTTTAGATAATGATCAAAAACCTGTGTTGACCCCCATGTTCTATTTTTAGTAACAGCGGCCATATTTGTCTGTTGATCAACACCCTGGGTACAAACTTGAAATTAGGAACTCTAAGGATGATTGTGGCCAAGTTTGAAAAAAATTGGCCCAGTGGTTTCAGAGGAGAAGATTTTTGAAAAAGTTTACGACGGACGACGGACGCCAAGTGATAGCAAAAGCTCACATGGACCTTCGGTCCAGGTGAGCTAAAAACCAAAAAAAAAACCATTTAAATCTAAGAAAAAAAATGATGATAAGAAAGGTTAAAATAAAAATGATATCCATGGTATGGAACAGACTGATTTCAGGAAATCGCTCCACTTTTCTTATGGACCGACTAATAATTAATACTTGATCTATTGATAGTTGCTGGTTCAAATGGCATACTGATAGCGTGATGACTCTTTTACGTAGAGATATCAAAGTTTTACTTTAACACCTAACCTAAGCACTACCTTTAAAGTACATAAGACAATTTTGTACATAATGCACGGTGGATGTGGTGATGATCATTCCCAATGAAGGTGGTGGTCATCAAATCCCGGCGAAGCAGTGACCATTATACCCAAAGGGAGGCGGTGACCATCATATGCCAGTAAAGTGGGTGATGACCATCATATGCCAGTAAAGTGGTGAACATCATACCCCAGGGAAGTGGTGACCATCATATGCCAGTAAAGTGGTGACCATCATATGCCAGTAAAGTGGTGACCATCATATCCCAGGGAAGTGGTGACCATCATACCCCAGGGGAGTGGTGACCATAACTCCAGGGAGGTGGTGACCATCATACCCCATGGAAGTGGTGACATCATACCCCAGGGAGGTGGTGACCATCATATGCCAGTAAAGTGGTGACCATCATATGCCAGTAAAGTGGTGACCATCATACCCCAGGGAAGCTGTGACCATCATATGCCAATAAGTGGTGACCATTATACCCAGGGAGGCGGTGACCAGCATATGCCAGTAAAGTGGTGACCATTATACCCAGGGAGGCGGTGACCAGCATATGCCAGTAAAGTGGTGACCATCATATCCCAGTGAAGTGGAGACCATCATATGCCAGTAAAGTGGTGACCATCATACCCAGGGAGGTGGTGACCAGCATATGCCAGTAGAGTGGTGACCATCATATCCCAGTAAAGTGGTGACCATCATACCCCAGGGAGGTGGTGACCAGCATATCCCAGTAGAGTGGTGACCATCATATCCCAGTAAAGTGGTGACCATCATATGCCAGTAAAGTGGTGACCATCATACCCCAGGGAGGTAGTGACCATCAAATGCCAGTAAAGTGGTGACCATTATACCCCAGTAAAGTAGTGACCATCATACCCAGGGAGGTGGTGACCAGCATATGCCAGTAAAGTGGTGACCATCTTATCTCAGGGAAGTGGTGACCATCATATCCCAGGGAAGTGGTGACCATCATACCCCAGGGGAGTGGTGACCATCATACCCCAGGGAAGTGGTGACCATCATACCCCAGGGAATTGGTGACCATCATATCCCAGGGAAGTGGTGACCATCATACCCCTGGGGAGTGGTGACCATCATATCCCAGGGAAGTGGTGACCATCATATCCCAGGGAAGTGGTGACCATCATACCCCAGGGAAGTGGTGACCATCATATGCCAGTAAAGTGGTGACCATCATATCCCAGGGACGAGGTAAGCAACGGAATGCTTCTTTCTCACAAATAATATGAAGACCAAAACCCTAATTACAACTTACAGTAAATGGAAAATACCATGGCAATGGTACACCATATTCTCCAGGGAACACTGCCTCTATGTACCATGTAAACACACCATACAGAACTGTGTCCACAATCAGCATCATCATCACATGGCCCAAAGAGAAGCTGTCATCCACCGAGGCTCCCTGACTAAGTGTGCTCCACTGGACACCAGCACCTGAAATTATGAATAAAGCATCATGAAAATACATACTTTGACTTCAGATCAAATTTCAAAGATAAATTTTAGAATTTGTGTATTGAAGAATTTTTCAATACATGTACAAGTATGGTCATACTATCTAAGGATGTCATATTTGTTAGAAAAACTTGATTGTTAATGTGTGTCATTATAGGGAAGGGGATTCATTTTAATAACATGACAAAATTGATTGATTGATTGATTTATTGATTGATTGATTGATTGATTGATTGATTGATTGATTGATTGATTGATTGATTGATGTTCAGGAAGAAATATTTCCAATATATATTTAGGTCGTGAACAATCTAAAGAAAATTAAAAACTTCACTTGCTCCCCCTTTTTTGCTATGGTCATTGCTTACAATGCAGCAACCATAGCAAAAAGGGGGAGCAAGTGAAAGGTTTAATTTTAATTGGATTGGGTCATGCAAAAATTATAATAATTGAATTATTTATATAATATCCCTCCTTTGATGCTGCCTGTAACACATTATCTAATACATATATACCAATAAAAAAGACAATTAAACAAATAAAAAATATGTAACATAACAATTAAGAATAAAACTAAATTTAAATATAAAAATCAATTTTCTGTATTAAAAACTGTAAAACTGTGTCACCTGCAACATTTATAAACATGTGGGCCACTTCCATCCAGTGCATCAAGACATGCTTGATGATTGATTGATTGCTTTATGTCCAACAATAGCGTTTCAGATATATTCAGGATGAGAACAAGTTAACAAGCAGTAAATCAACGGTAAAAAGGGGTGGGATATTGGGAACAAAATTTAATTGCCACTGGAAAAGAATGGAGTATTGGGTAAGGGGAAAAGAATTAGCCTTTTGAAGCAGCTACAAATCTTTCTCTTTTTTCCAAATATACAAAAGCGGTCTTTATCGTGCAAGGAGCGTGGCACTCTTCAAACACGTCACCCATTATGGCCAGCAGCCAGGCTTTCTGTATTATGCCCTGACAATCCCCCAACGAGAGTGTCACCCCAATCCACCACCTGGGGACGGCATGCACTGGGCTGCTCTTTGGGTTGAGCACTGGGACCCTCCCAGTAGGATCCCAGCATGCATGATGGTGTATTAACTGTTACATGGCACACATTCGGTTGTATTTTAAAATATAACTATGTGTCGTATTCGCATGACCAAGACAACATCTTGTTATAACCAATCAGAAGACATCTATATGAAATAACTAGCCAACAACTGAAAACAAATCCTTATATTTGAAATATAATATTACAAAAATAAAATAAAAAGAAAAATATTTAACAAGTAATCAAAGAATATTTGCAATTTACAACATTTAGTACATGTATAGTGACTGTCACCAATCAGTTAGATTATACTAAATGGACAACGTTGCTCAGCTATTGAGTATTTATAAGAAATCAAATAGGACAAGGACTTGGTATTTTGCCACAGAGTACTTTGAGAGTACTACTTTTGGACATGATAAATAGATTTGCCTGAATTTTTATAACAAGTTTTTATAACAAAGCAGAGTTGCCTACCCTGTTGACACACAGCTGGTTGATACCCCTTCTGTGGATGCTTTCAACTTGGTTTTATTTTGTTGTGTAGATTTTGGAGTATGACTTTGCTGGTATTTATTAATTTGTAAAGTCAGAATAATGCAAGTTGAAAGGACGTGTTTGACTACTCATTTGGTTGAAAATCAAATGTTTTCATAAAACCAGAACAAACTTGCTTTACCTATGCACAGAAAACAAAATAGTTACTATTGAAACATTAAATTTCAAACTGACTTTAATTTTCTTTTATTTGAAATTACATGTATACCACATATTGTAAATAATACAAAGCATCTATGTCGTCCAGACCTAGACTGTAAATAATACAAAGCATCTATGTCGTCCAGACCTAGACTGTAAATAATACAAAGCATCTATGTCGTCCAGACCTAGACTGTAAATAATACAAAGCATCTATGTCGTCCAGACCTAGACTGTAAATAATACAAAGCATCTATGTCGTCCAGACCTAGACTGTAAATAATACAAAGCATCTATGTCGTCCAGACCTAGACTGTAAATAATACAAAGCATCCATGTCGTCCAGACCTAGACTGTAAATAATACAAAGCATCTATGTCGTCCAGACCTAGACTGTAAATAATACAAAGCATCTATGTCGTCCAGACCTAGACTGTAAATAATACAAAGCATCTATGTCGTCCAGACCTAGACTGTAAATAATACAAAGCATCTATGTCGTCCAGACCTAGACTGTAAATAATACAAAGCATCTATGTCGTCCAGACCTAGACTGTAAATAATACAAAGCATCTATGTCGTCCAGACCTAGACTGTAAATAATACAAAGCATCTATGTCGTCCAGACCTAGACTGTAAATAATACAAAGCATCCATGTCGTCCAGACCTAGACTGTAAATAATACAAAGCATCCATGTCGTCCAGACCTAGACTGTAAATAATACAAAGCATCCATGTCGTCCAGACCTAGACTGTAAATAATACAAAGCATCTATGTCGTCCAGACCTAGACTGTAAATAATACAAAGCATCTATGTCGTCCAGACCTAGACTGTAAATAATACAAAGCATCTATGTCGTCCAGACCTAGACTGTAAATAATACAAAGCATCTATGTCGTCCAGACCTAGACTGTAAATAATACAAAGATTCTATGTCGTCCAGACCTAGACTGTAAATAATACAAAGCATCTATGTCGTCCAGACCTAGACTGTAAATAATACAAAGCATCTATGTCGTCCAGACCTAGACTGTAAATAATACAAAGCATCTATGTCGTCCAGACCTAGACTGTAAATAATACAAAGCATCTATGTCGTCCAGACCTAGACTGTAAATAATACAAAGCATCTATGTCGTCCAGACCTAGACTGTAAATAATACAAAGCATCTATGTCGTCCAGACCTAGACTGTAAATAATACAAAGCATCTATGTCGTCCAGACCTAGACTGTAAATAATACAAAGCATCTATGTCGTCCAGACCTAGACTGTAAATAATACAAAGCATCTATGTCGTCCAGACCTAGACTGTAAATAATACTAAGCATCTATGTCGTCCAGACCTAGACTGTAAATAAAAAATTCATGTTTTATGCCAATCACAAAAACAATTACAACATCTTTTTTTCAAATTATGAGCAGGGATCTTTTTTTTACCTAGCATGACACTAACAATGGTGCTATTTCATTTCAGTAAATATTATTGCATAATCACATGGAAAAATAAGTTTATAACACTGGACATGGGAATAAAAACAGAAGCAGGTAACAATGAATTTTGGTAGTACACGTACATGCCACAGAAGCTAATAATAGTATTTTGTATTAGTAATTAGTGATTGGTGTGCTTATTTAAGTTAAATGAATGCAAGATACATGTAAAACAGATATTTTTATCAAACTGCCTGTTCTTCAAGAAAGTTACTCCTTCATAAGTATAAAATTATGGTTAAATTACATTGTATCTTCATGCAAAAAAAATCTGGATTTCAGACCTACCTGTTCCCTCAAACATTCCCAAGACCTGTCCACCATATGACATAGCAACATTGAAGTTCAGACTTGAAAACAGCTTGGTTGACAAGGAAAGGTCAGCATATCGAGGTTGTAGAAACAGATAGGGGAAATACAAAAAGAAATATATAATACCGCCACCAGCAGCTCCAGAATTAGCTGAAAGTACAAAACATGAAAAGTGCAGGTTTATAATGATATTAGCTACAGTTTGTGCATCATTATGTCATACATTCTGTATTCAAAGATATTCAGTGGCATCACTATGTCAGATATCATGTAGTCAAGGCAAGGATCATTATGTCAGACAAGCTGTTTTCAAGGGAAGTCAGTGGGATCACTATGTCAGACATCCTGTTGTCAAAAGAAGTCAGTGAAATCACTATGTCAGACATTCTGTTGTCAAAAGAAGTCAGTCGGATCACTATGTCAGACATCCTGTTGTCAATGGAAGTCATTCTGTTCCCTGTCAGACGTCCCGTTGTCAAGGGAAGTCATTGGGATCAATATGTCAGACATCCTGTTGTCAAGGGAAGTCAGTGGGATCACTATGTCAGACATCCTGTTGTCAAGGGAAGTCAGTGGGATCACTATGTCAGACATCCTGTTGTCAAGGGAAGTCAGTGGGATCACTATGTCAGTCATCCTGTTGTCAAGGGAAGTAAGTGGGATCACTATGTCAGACATCCCGTTGTCAAGGGAAGTCAGTGGGATCACTATGTCAGACATCCTGTTGTCAAAAGAAGTCAGTGAAATCACTATGTCAGACATTCTGTTGTCAAAAGAAGTCAGTCGGATCACTATGTCAGACATCCTGTTGTCAATGGAAGTCATTCTGTTCCCTGTCAGACGTCCCGTTGTCAAGGGAAGTCATTGGGATCAATATGTCAGACATCCTGTTGTCAAGGGAAGTCAGTGGGATCACTATGTCAGACATCCTGTTGTCAAAGGAAGTCAGTGGGATCACTATGTCAGTCATCCTGTTGTCAAGGGAAGTCAGTGGGATCACTATGTCAGTCATCCTGTTGTCAAGGGAAGTCAGTGGGATCACTATGTCAGACATCCCATTGTCAAGGGAAGTCAGTGGGATCACTATGTCAGACATCCTGTTGTCAAGGGAAGTCAGTGGGATCACTATGTCAGACATCCTGTTGTCAAGGGAAGTCAGTGGGATCACTATGTCAGACATCCTGTTGTCAAGGGAAGTCAGTGGGATCACTATGTCAGACATCCTGTTGTCAAGGGAAGTCAGTGGGATCACTATGTCAGACATCCTGTTGTCAAGGGAAGTCAGTGGGATCACTATGTCAGACATCTTGTTGTCAAGGGAAGTCATTGGGATCACTATGTCAGACATCCTGTTGTCAAGGGAGTTATTAGTTCAATATATCAGACATCCTGTTGTCAAGGGAATTGAGTGGGATCACTATGTCAGACATCCTATTGTCAAAAGAAGTCGGTGGGATCACAATGTCAGACATCCTGTTGTCAAGGGAAGTCATTGGGATCACTATGTCAGGCATCCTGTTGTCAAGGGAAGCCATTGGGATCACTATGTCAGACATCCTGTTGTCAAGGGAAGTCTTTGGGATCACTATGTCATACATCCTGTTGTAAAGGTAAGTCATTGGGATCACTATATCATACATCCTGTTGTCTAAAGAAGACAGTGTGATCACTATGTCAGACATCCTGTTGTCAAGGGAATTCAATGTGTTCCCTGTCAAACATCCTGTTTTCAAGGGAAGTCATTGGGATCACTATGTCAGACATCTTGTTGTCAAGGGAAGTCAGTGGGATCACTATGTCAGACATCCTGTTGTCAAGGGAAGTCAGTGGGATCACTGTCAGACATCCTGTTGTCAAGGGAAGTCAGTGGGATCACTATGTCAGACATCCTGTTGTCAAGGGAAGTCAG
This sequence comes from Limnoperna fortunei, assembly GCA_944474755.1. Taxonomy (NCBI): domain Eukaryota; kingdom Metazoa; phylum Mollusca; class Bivalvia; order Mytilida; family Modiolidae; genus Limnoperna; species Limnoperna fortunei. Next base: position 81,884,427 of record OX104117.1, on the reverse strand, counting down.
TGGGATCACTATGTCAGACATCCTGTTGTCAAGGGAAGTCAGTGGGATCACTATGTCAGACATCCTGTTGTCAAGAGAAGTCAGTGTGATCACTATGTCAGACATCCTGTTGTCAAGGGAAGTCAATGTGTTCCCTGTCAGACATCCTGTTTTCAAGGGAAGTCATTGGGATCACTATGTCAATCATCTTGTTGTCAAGGGAAGTCAGTGGGATCACTATGTCAGACATCCCGTTGTCAAGGGAAGTCAGTGGGATCACTATGTCAGACATCCTGTTGTCAAGGGAAGTCAGTGGGATCACTATGTCAGACATCCTGTTGTCAAGGGAAGTCAGTGGGATCACTATGTCAGACATCCTGTTGTCAAGAGAAGTCAGTGGGATCACTATGTCAGACAACCTGATTATTATTGGCCATATCATACCTTTAGCAAGATAATAGATATCATTTCTGTTAAAGATCGACAAGCAACTTCATTGGGATCACTATGTCAGACATCTTGTTGTCAAGGGAAGTCATTGGGATCACTATGTCAGACATCCTGTTGTCAAGGGAGTTATTTGTTCAATATATCAGACATCCTGTTGTCAAGTGAAGCCATTGGGATCACTATGTCTGACATCATGTTGTCAAGGGAAGTCTTTGGGATCACTATGTCAGAAATCCTGTTGTAAAGGGAAGTCATTGGGATCACCATGTCATACATCCTGTTGTCAAAAGAAGTCAGTGTGATCACTATGTCAGACATCCTGTTGTCAAGGGAAGTCAATGTGTTCCCTGTCAGACATCCTGTTTTCACGGGAAGTCATTGGTATCACTATGTCAGACATCCTGTTGTCAAGGGAAGTCATTCTGTTCCCAGTCAGACATCCTGTTTTCAAGGGAAGTCATTGGGATCACTATGTCAGGCATCCTGTTGTCAGTCAAGGGAAGTCATTGGGATCACTATGTCAGACATCCTGTTTTCAAGTTAAGTCATTGGGATCACTATGTCAGGCATCCTGTTGTCAAGGGGTCATTGGGATCACTATGTCAGACATCCTGTTGTCAAGGGAAGTCATTGGGATCACTATGTCAGATATCCTGTTGTCAAGGGAAGTCATTGGGATCACTATGTCAGACATCCTGTTGTCAAGGGAGCTCATTAAGATCACTATGTCAGACATCTTGTTGTCAAGGGAAGTCATTGGGATTACTATGTCAGACATCCTGTTGTCAAGGGAACTCATTGGGATCACTATGTCAGACATGCTGTTTTCAAGGGAGTCATTGGGATCACTATGTCAGACAACCTGTTGTCAAGGGAAGTCATTGGGATCACTATGTCAGACTGTTGTCAAGGGAAGTCATTGGGATCACTATGTCAGACATCCTGTTTTCAAGAGAAGTCATTGGGATCACTATGTCAGACATCCTGTTGTCAGGGGAAGTCATTGGGATCAATATGTCAGACATACTGTTGTCAAGGGAAGTCACTTTGATCACTATGTCAGACATCCTGTTGTCAAGGAGTCATTGCGATCACTACGTCAGACATCCTGTTGTCAAGGGGTCATTGGGATCACTATGTCAGACATCCTGTTGTCAAGGGAAGTCACTAGGATAACTATGTCAGACATCCTGTTGTCCAGGGAAGTCACTGGGATCACTATGTCAGACATCCTGTTGTCAAGGGAAGTCATTGGGATATCATAATTAAAATCTAGACTTTGGGTACATTTCAGGTAAACAAATGGTAAAAATGATTGTCAATTGTTTTATTTGACAGCCTATGTCTGGTCTGTTTAGTAATACATCTACATTCTGCATGTATACAGTAACAAATATTTAAGAAATTTTTCCAATTTCTTAACAGAATTTTGAAATATTCCTGATAATTTAATTGTAATGACAGTACTTGACAACTTCAGGGTTAAAAATATGGATGACATGATGTAACTAATTGAATTTTAATAATAGGTCATGTGACCAATTCAAATTATAATGTTCATGACTTTTCTTGCAGCGACTGCTTTGTTATTTTTACTTGGATTTTATTCTTTTCATTATGCTTTGGTTTCTTATGATGTAATTACTTGAATAATTTCCATTTAGCAAAAACAAAGTTCCAAAAGGGAAAGAGTGTTTCTTAAAGGATGGGGTAAAAAGTGCCAAAATGACCTGAAAATTTAATAAAATTCTGTTGGCTGCAATACCACTTCCAAATGATACCAAATGATACCACTACAATAAAACTTTTAAACTTATGTTTTATTTTTACCTTTTGAGAAAAACACACTGATCAGAAAACAGTATGAGACCATAGATATTGAATATAACATCAGGAAAATAAATATAATAACAGGATTGGATCTATCAATGACTGCTCCTTTGTCTGTCTTAATGACCAGTAAAATTGTCATGATTATAACAGTAATGAAGAGAAATATGACATATTTGGTGAACCATGCTGTCCAGTGTAACCAGTTATTGAGTCCCATCATCTTCATTGATTCCTGTGGAAAAAATAAACATATATCATTCAAGCAGGCACCAAACACAAAATTCTATTTTTGGATTATTTGAATTGTCTTTTTTTTTCTAAATCTAAACTTAACAATTTATTGTTGACATTTTGCTGCTGATATTTTATTTAACTTTGTACTAAATATGAATAAACTAGGATTTATTTTGCTACAGACTGAGACATAGGACCATGATTCTCATCTAATGTTTATTTGTTTGCAAGGGGTTTAATGTCCTTTTCAGCAATTTTTTTTAACTTAATCATGGCATCTAATTAGTTTGAAATAAATTTAAGGCCCTTTGCACTTTTAGCTCATTCATATATTGTGTTTGTACCAGAATCAAAGGTATAATTCAATCTTGATGTTTTTCCAATTCATCTGAATACTGTACCTTCAGCTTTCTTTCCTTTTCATGAACAATGTCTTTGACAACATTAAGAGATACCAATACAAAACTAAGAATTAGTATCAACGGGAACTGCTGTTGTAAAACCAGTACATATTTGTCATCATTGTATGGTGGATAGGGATGTCTGTGTAGCTTGACATCCACTTGGTTCAGTCTCTGCAGGGAACCTGTATCATTTGCAAGGGTCAATATTATGGCATGGTTTATTGCATTTTGCAATGCTGTAAAACCTTCTCTTTGGTAACCTGTAAAAATTGAAAACTCTCTTTACTTTCAAGAAGTATAAACATTTTGTTATCTGTTGTTCTGTCTTTTAGTAATTTATTATTTAATTGTGAACAACAATTTATTTCTGTTATCATGCTAACTGAAACTAGAGGTAACAATTATTCTGTAAAGTAAAATCTGTACTGCGAGCAAACCTCTCAATTGATGCCCATCTTGCCCTCACTGCCTCACAAATAAATTCTAATAAATGGAAAAGGGGGATAACTCTGGGATTAATCACAGTCCACGAAAACTGACTAATATGATCATCTTAATGCTAATATGAAAAAAGTGTCATGAACATCTAATAATGCATGAAGAAGGAGTTAAGCATACTTAAAAGTATCAAATTTTGTGGTTAAAGGGACATAACTCTGGAATTTATAAATGAACATCTTAAATTATTTACAACTTCATTTTACACTCAATTTATAAATTTTCATGAACATTTGATAAAACTAACAAAGTGCATAGTGAAAAGGACATCATTCAGGTAATAGTAACTGGGGATAAAAAGCTTTGTGCTGTAAAGCTGACACATCATAATGGCCAATGAAATGTTCAGATAAAAAGCTTTGTGCTGTAAAGTTGACACATCATAATGGCCAATGAAATGTTCAGATAAAAAGCTTTGTGCTGTGAAGCTGACACATCATAATAGCCAAAGAAATGTTCAGATAAAAAGCTTTGTGCTGTAAAGCTGACACAAAAATAATGGCCAATGAAATGTTAAGATAAAAAGCTTTGTGCTGTGAAGCTGACACATCATAATAGCCAAAGAAATGTTCAGATAAAAAGCTTTGTGCTGTGAAGCTGACACATCATAATGGCCAATGAAATGTTCAGATAAAAAGCTTTGTGCTGTGAAGCTGACACATCATAATGGCCAATGAAATGTTCAGATAAAAAGCTTTGTGCTGTGAAGCTGACACATCATAATAGCCAAAGAAATGTTCAGATAAAAAGCTTTGTGCTGTGAAGCTGACACATCATAATGGCCAATGAAATGTTCAGATAAAAAGCTTTGTGCTGTGAAGCTGACACATCATAATGGCCAATGAAATGTTCAGATAAAAAGCTCTGTGCTGTGAAGCTGACACATCATAATGGCCAATGAAATGTTCAGATAAAAAGCTTTGTGCTGTGAAGCTGACACATCATAATAGCCAATGAAATGTTCAGATAAAAAGCTTTGTGCTGTGAAGCTGACACATCATAATGGCCAATGAAATGTTCAGATAAAAAGCTTTGTGCTGTGAAGCTGACACATCATAATGGCCAATGAAATGTTCAGATAAAAAGCTTTGTGCTGTGAAGCTGACACATCATAATAGCCAATGAAATGTTCAGATAAAAAGCTTTGTGCTGTGAAGCTGACACATCATAATGGCCAATGAAATGTTCAGATAAAAAGCTTTGTGCTGTGAAGCTGACACATCATAATGGCCAATGAAATGTTCAGATAAAAAGCTTTGTGATGTGAACCTGACGCATCATAATGGCCAATGAAATGTTCAGATAAAAAGCTTTGTGCTGTGAAGCTGACACATCATAATAGCCAATGAAATGTTCAGATAAAAAGCTTTGTGCTGTGAAGCTGACACATCATAATGGCCAACGAAATGTTCAGATAAAAAGCTTTGGGCTGTGAAGCTGACACATCATAATGGCCAATGAAATGTTCAGATAAAAAGCTGTATGCTGTAAAGCTGACACAAAAATAATGGCCAATGAAATGTTCAGATAAAAAGCTTTGTGCTGTAAAGCTGACACATCATAATGGCCAATGAAATGTTAAGATAAAAAGCTTTGTGCTGTAAAGCTGACACACCATAATGGCCAAAGAAATGTTCAGATAAAAAGCTGTATGCTGTAAAGCTGACACAAAAATAATGGCCAATGAAATGTTCAGATAAAAAGCTTTGTGCTGTAAAGTTGATAAATCATAATGGCCAATGAAATGTTCAGATAAAAAGCTTTGTGCAGTAAAGCTGACACATCATAATGGCCAATGAAATGTTCAGATAAAAAGCTTTGTGCTATAAAGCTGACACATCATAATGGCCAATGAAACATTAAGATGAAAACCGGCAACCCTTGTTAATGTATAAAATAGTTAACAAAACTGACCTGGATCCCCTCCACATGTACTATTACTCCTTGGTCCAATTTGTTGGTATAATGGAAACATGTACTGAGTAAACCAGTTGGTATCATCCTTGAGGGGGTTAAGCTTTTTGTTATTGTTGTTTGTATTTCTGGGATAGGAACTTAGTCTAATAGAGTACTGGAGATTTTTATGGTTTAATGGATCCTGTGTAAAAGTTATTCCACCAAGATATGTGTTAGTATTGTTGACTGTGGCATTTGCAAAAACTAGAAAGTCCACCATTTCTTCTTCAGACTGGAAGCCATGAACTGCAGTAAAAAAACTTATGTTAACAAAATGTCAAAACAAGAAAACGTTTGTAAAAAATGCAATCATGACATGTAACACTTTGCAGAAGTCATAATTTACATCAGGTACTAGAAACTTTTTGTTCTCTAAGACACTTATATATGGTTTTTGAAATTACATAGGAACCTTACAAAACTAGGTGAAAATAAGGTATTATTTCTTTTTTTTAAGCTGATTGTCATTACAGAAGAAGCTTGAAAAAATGTACATTTGTTGTGAAAATAATGAATCATTTAAGCCCTTTATATAGAGCTTACAGAACTGTATGTGTGTTACCTTCTGTGAGTTTTAACCTTTCTTTGGTCCTCACAATAATTTCAGTTGTGAAGTTATTAACTGGAGCATATGCCAGCTTCGTAGGAATTTTGTTACCGCTTGGTAAGATGTCAAAATCTTTGCAATTTGTCCAGTTGACTCCATGAGTAATAGCCTCAGTCTCGACTCTAAATCTGATCAACAGTAGTATCAATGCAAAGAAGGTTGGTAGACCGATCTCAAACACTGTTAGTACAATCTTGCGTTTTTGTATCAAGTAATTTTTCCACAATAACAAGGTGAATTGGTTCCATTTCCCCATGCTTTTTTGGCTGTTCAATTATCTGAAAAAAAACTACATAAACACAACAATACCAACTCTGTGACCCAAACTCTCCAAGAGAACCAATTCTCTTTTTATTTTTAAATCAGTTATATAGAACAATAAATAAAAGATCAAAGAAAAAATAAATAGTAATTTGAATAGGTTGGATACCTTGAATCTAACTCCATCAGCATTTGTTTGTTATTTTAAACTTAAAACAAGATAAAATAAATAAATAAACAACAGAACAGAATCCTCATTACAAGCATTCAATCATAATTATGTACCGTATTTTAACTTGTATTCTATGCATTTATGTATTGTCTGCACCCCTTTCTCGGACCAAAAAATGTGGAAAAATTAACATATACATGTATTATCCGCATGCTAAAGTTTCATAAAATATAATGCCTGAAAATTTGCACGTTAATTGTAAAAACGTCCATGTTAGAATTAACTGGTCGCTTGAAAAATTCGCCAGCAAATTTTCATTATCATACTAGTATACAAGTACAACATATTTCTTGTAGTATTTAATAAGAAATAGATTATTGCTAGCGTGCTCTATGCCAATTATAACATGGTCAGGACCTTATATTTGTAAATATTTTATACCAAGGGAAACAGTGTCATTTGCATTTATACCTATACAGGTAAACTACAGATTGTTTTCGTACTTGTTTTAATCATTTATCAAATATAATAAATATACAATATAAGTAACTTTGAAAAATAAAATCCATACACGTTACAATTACCCCTTATATAATTTTTAAAGGTATCGTGGCATAATTGTAAATACGAGAAAACCCCGGTAAACATTGAAATGTGACAAAATAGCAACTGCGATTGACAACATTCAACGGGTTGAAAAAACCCTTCTTTAGCTAATTTTATATATAATCCACACCCTTACTCCTTCAAAATGAAATATATATAGAATCATGCCATCCAGCTGGAGATTTATCATTATTTTTACTCTTGAAGCCATTTTGTATACAACCGAAATATAAAATAATAAATGTAATGTACTATTTTTATTATATATTTATGTACTAGTATAATCCTAGATCCTACCAAAACTAAAACACCATCAAACAAACAAACAAACATTCACCTCTTCACATTTTATTTCATTTTACTAATTTTAATATTTTTATTTCCAAAATATACCAAATTTAAACAATAAAACTGACAAATATAAGTATGATCATCTCTGTTCCAATGAGACAACTCTGTGACCCAACTGTCAAAGACTGTACCAAAATGTCCAAATATAGAAATGAATACTGTGTAAGCCAAGGAACCTGTATAAACTTTACATGCACAATTGAATTACAATCCATTTAATTTGTTATAGTGTGGCAGGGTGTATTTTGTGGTTATATAACGAATCGCCGCACATTTAATAATGATTTGCCCCACTTAATAACGATTCGCCCCACATATGTAAAATATATAAATTTATAACTTTGCATATATTAATTTTGTTTTAAATGGCGGTGAATTTCTTGAGATTAGTTATTGCTTACATTGATTAAGGTTATCCGAAGTAGTTAATAATAATAATAATAATAAGATAATAATTATTTGTCTTAAACTGAATATTTGCCTGTTTACAATCTTTAATAACTTTGATGTCTTTATCTGAATGTTTGTTTGGAGTAACAGTTTGTTTCTATTTCTGCTACTTTGCAATATTTGATCATATTTTCCCGCATATATAAAATATAAGAAAGAAGATTGCCATTGTTTTAATCAATTTATTATTCATCTTCGCTAGCCATGGGTTACGATAGAATATCTCAATAAAATATTAACAATGTACATATAAAACAACAAAAATGATCAACATAAAAAAAAACAATGTACATATAAGAAAAGAAAAATCTTGATATTTTATATGACTATTGCTTATCATGGAAGTTACATGTAAACACTGAAAAATCCAGTTATGTGTTTAACTCATACAACTTATTTAACTCTTATAAATTAATGTATTTTACATATGTGGGGCGAATCATTATTAAATGTGGGGCAAAATGTTATTAATATAGGGCGAATCCTGATGGTATCACGCTAAATGCATACAGTTATCAGTAATAGACTACAATAAACTTTCAAACTCTTCTGAAGATTGGTTTTGTAATTTATGTACTCTACCGTACCACATGTCTCGGATTTTTATTTCGAACAAGATGACATAGACCTTTTTGAAGATGTGCCAGGAAATAAATCGCTAAATATATCTTCTTCATCAGAACAAGGTATTGGTTTTCAAACCCTGAGGGACACACGTACAAAGTACCCCAGAAATTTCACAGCAGCATACCTCAACATAAATAGTATAAGATACAAGTTTGATGAACTTAAAGAACTACTACAAGACAAACTAGTTGATCTCTTGATCGTAGCAGAAACTAAAATTGATCAAACTTTCAATGATAGTTTATTTTATGTTCCCGGGTACAAGCTGCTGAGAAGAGACAGAGACGACAAAGGAGGTGGAATCTTTATGCTGATAAACTCTGACTTTGCATCCAGCAGATGCCAAGACCATGAATGTAAGATCTTAGAAAACATCAGTTTAGAAATTTATATTAACTGTAATAAATGGTTAATAATGGGAATTTATAAACCTCCATCTATCTCTGATCTAGTTTTTTCAGAGAACTTTACTATAAATTTGGATAAATGTTATGTAAATTATGACAATATATTAGTACTAGGTGATCTGAATTTTGATATGATAACTGAGTCTAAAAGTCAGACCTTAAATGATATCTGTGATATTTTTGACTTATCACAACTAATAGGCAATTCTACTTGTTACAAAAAAGGCTGTATTCCATCTCTAGTAGATGTAATTCTAACTAACGTAAAAAATGTGTGTTTTAACATTCAAAATACACCCACTGGTATAAGCGACTGTCACAACATGATATCTGTGTCACTGAAGGGTAAGGTACAATTTCAAAGACAACAATCAATATCATACAGGAGTTATAAAAATTTTGATATAGACAAATTTAGTAATGAACTGCGACAAATAACACCTACAGAAACATCTGATAAGACAAATGTTAATGAGATATACCAGCAGTATGAAAACAATTTTACTGAACTACTAAATAAACATGCTCCAATTAAAACAAGAAAACCAAGAAAACGGCCATTGCCTTGCATGAACAGGGAGCTGCGTAAAGCCATTTACAAAAAACATATGCTTTACACTCAGTACACAAAAAACCCAAATATAAGAACCTGGGATAATTACAGAAAACAACGAAATTTAGTTACAAAGCTTAAAAAGAATTCAACTAGACAATATTTTCTTGAAAGGTGTACAGGTGGTGCAAAAAATTGTGATTTTTGGTCAACTGTCAAACCATTTTTTTCAAATAAGTGCCATAATGGCGATCAAAAAATTGTACTACAAGAAAATGATATAATTGTTAACGATACAACTGAAGTTGCAAATCATTTTAACACATTTTTTGCTACGGTAGCGAATAAGATTGGTGAAGGCATGCATTATGATAAATCCACACACCCTAGTATATTTCATATTATATCAGATAGAAATGATAATTCATGTACTTCCTCTTTTGATTTAAAAAAAAATAATGAAAGTATTGTACACAAAATTTTTTGTAAAATGAATACTAAGAAAGCTACTGGTGTAGATGGCATTCCAGCAAAGATCGTTAAAAACTTTAACTTCACTTATAAATATCTCTGTTGAAACTGGAATTTTTCCAGATAGGTTAAAACAGGCACAAGTCACTCTGTTCAAGAACTAGAGGCTCCCAGGAGCCTGTATCGCTCACCTGAACCTGAAACCAAACAACCCTTTTTTATCCAGCTTTTCTTTGCTATAAGGAATTGCCCAACACCACTTCTGCAAAAATCATTAATTTTGACCTTTTAAGGGAAATAACTCCTATAAGGAGGATCTTTTGATGGTTAGAGGGAGAAGGGAGGTTCACTTCAAATTTGCTGTACCTGTTATACTTTTTTAACTATCAGTCGAAAACTCTCTCAACCCCCCCCCCCCCCCCTTTTTTCATTTTTTCTATTTTAATCCAATGTAGCTATGTAGGTAGTCAGGTGTCATGATTTGCACAATTTTGGTAGAGGACATCCTAAAGATGATGTGTGCAATGTTTCAAAGCAGTCCTTTCATTGGTTTAAGAGGAGAAGATTTTTTAAAATCAAGTAAAATTGATTAAAAAAATGTTCAAGGAGAATAATTCCTAAACGGTTCATCAGACAATCTTGACCTTAAAGTCATTTTTGTAGCCCTCATAGAGCAGAACAATTAAGCAATGCTAACTTTTTCTCTAGTTCTAATAATTTTCAAGATTTTGAGGCAAAAATGTCAAAAATAATCAATTTCGACAATTAAAGGGCAATAACTCCTACAAGGAGTCATCATACAACTTCAACCCAATGGAGTGTTTCGTAGAGCTTTTGATGCAGATGAAGGCATGTCTCTTCGGTTTTCCTGTATCTGTTACACTTTTTTAAATATAAGCCAAAAACTGTATTTTACCGCCCCCCCCCCCATCCTATTTTTAGCCATGGTGGCCATGTTGGTTAATCTGCAGCCATGGTAGGTGCAAACTTGGTTGAGGACATTTGACAGATGATGTGTACAAAGTTTCAAAGCAGTACTTTCAATTGTTTCAGAGGAGAAGATTTTAAAAAATCAATACAAACAATAAAAAACACTTCAAGGGGAATAACTCTTAAACGGTTAATCAGACAATCTTGACCCTTAAGTCATTTTTGTAGCCCTCATAGAGCAGAACAATTAAGCAATGCTAACTTTTTCTCTAGTTCTAATAATTTTCAAGATTTTGAGGCAAAAATGGCAAAAATCATCAATTTTGACAATTAAAGGGCAATAACTCCTACAAGGAGTCATCATACAACTTTGACCCAATGGAGTGTTTTGTAGAGCTTTAGATGCTGAAGAAGGAAAGTCTCTTCGGTTTTCCTGTATCTGTTATACTTTTTGAACTATAAGCAAAAAACTGTATTTTGACCCCTCTGTTCTATTGTTAGCCATGGTGGCCATGTTGGTTGGTCTGAGGCCATGATTTGGGCAAACTTGGTAGAGGGCATTTTACTGATGATGTATGCAAAGTTTCAAAGCAATCCCTTCAGTGGATTTGGACGACGACGACGGACGACGACGGACGCCAAGTGATGGCAATAGCTCACATGACCCTTTGGGTCAGGCGAGCTAAAAATAACTCGCTGGAAAAGTCTAATTATAGGCCTTTTAGTGTTTTGTCTATATTTTCAAAAGTATATGAAAAAGTTTTAGAAACTCAGCTAAGTGAATATTTTGATGCTATATTTCATCCATATTTATGTGCCTTTCGTAAAGGCCATGGTTGTCAGACCACACTACTAAGGCTACTAGAGGATTGGTGTGCAGCCCTAGATAAAAACTATTACATTGCTGCAGTTTTATTGGATTTATCTAAGGCGTTTGATTGCCCCCCCCCCCCCCCCCCCCCCCACGAAATTCTGCTTGATAAATTATCGGCCTATGGGGTTTCCCAACATTCTGTATCCCTCATTAAATCGTATTTAACCAATCGTAAACAACAGATCAAACTTAATGGTATTCTTAGTAGTTGGGCTGACATCTACAAAGGTGTTCCCCAAGGATCTATTCTTGGGCCCCTTTTTTTCAAAGGGTTTATCAATGATATATTTCTATTTATTAAACATGGTACATTGTATAACTATGCAGATGACAATACTTTGTCATTCTGCTCACCTGATTACAATTTATTAATCTCTACTTTGGAATCTGAGTCCATGAAGCTCATTGAATGGTTTAAAATTAATAAAATGCAAGCAAACCCAGACAAATTTCAGGTCTTAGCTGTTGGCAAAAAAACTTTTGAAAAACAACCATGTATTAATATCCACTCTGCCAGTTTATCATGTGAAAGTACTGTAAAACTATTGGGTATTGAAATTGATTATAAACTTAACTTTGATATTCATATTAGAAATTTATGCAGGAAGGCATCCCAGCAGCTAAACATTCTCAAACGTTTGGGACCTTTTTTAAACAAACTCACCAGACTTGCAATTTTTCATACTTTCATCCTAAGCAATTTTAACTTTTGCCCTTTAGCATGGCATTTTTGTTCAGGTGAAAATTCTATAAAGCTAGAAAAAGTGCAGGAAAGGGCACTGTGTTTTGTGTACGATGACATGTCCAGCTCTTACGAGGAACTTTTGGTTCTAGCTAAGATTCCCTCCCTGCATATTAGACGTCAAAGAACAATGGCAGTGGAAACTTTTAAATTACTTAATAGTTTAGCTCCTGTTTGTCTACAAGATCTTGTCATTTTAAAATCTCATAAATATGCTTTCAGGTATAATAATGTATTAGAATTACCTCAAGTTAAAACCAGCACTTACGGTAAGAAAAGCTTTCGCTTTGCTGCTGCCACTCTCTGGAACAGTCTCCCAGACCATTTCAGGACTAAAAATAGCTTTTATCAGTTTAGAAGCTTGATTCAGTCCTGGAATGGTTCTGTATGCCGCTGCTCTGCATGCAAATAGCTTGATCTGCTTTTTATATCTGCTATTCATGTGACTTCTCTTTTAATATTTTAAAATTTGACTGTGTCTATTTTAAGTAACTTTTAAATTGCTGCTCAATAGTAACCCTGTTTATGCTGGAATGATTATATTCTTAGTGCTATATTATGGAATTACTTTATATATTTTTAATACACTATATATATTTTATTCATAGTATGTCCTCATCATTAATGTAACTGTATGCCTCATGCTCTTATTGCCCTAAATTGTTTTAAAAATGTCTTAATTTTGTCTTAATACTAGTATGTCTTTATCTTAAAATTGTCTTAATGTGTTTTTCTTTTAAGTATGTACTTATTTTGAATCTTACTGTCTTAATGTGTGATACTTTTTTTTAAAATGTGATGTTTGCTTTTATGTTTGCTTTGTATGTGCTTTGTATATGTGCTGCATGCTAACTGTTATTGTTTGCTTTGCATGTATATTCGGTTAAAAGCTCAATAGAGCTTATGTTTATTGTTGTAAAATGTACTGAATCAAAATAAAGTTTTCGTATTCGTATTCATAGGCAAATCGTTACGATACCTATTTTGTATTTCAGACAAAAAACTGCTAAAGTGACCAACATTTTTCGGAGAAAAATATGGTCATTCCCAAAATATACTGTTTCAAATTCATTTGGCTCATAACAAACATTTTGTTTCTAACATATAAATGTATGTTCCTTAAACAATATGATATAAATATCTTGTAATACTATAATCTATATCTAATAAATTTATTCTGCATTTGTTGTTTAGCACTGGTAAATTATTCAATATAAACTTATTTCATTTGTAACTTATTTTGTTTACATTTATTTCTTCTTTTCAATTATTAATGGTGACCATTAAACATTCAGTTCCAAGTTTTGCACATCACTGATCGATCTATCTGCATTTGTCTTCGTTGTTTTGATCACATGTTAATATGATCATCAAAGTGAAAGTACAGCGGAAGTACACAAATTCCAGTCATCAGGATGTTTGAAACAAAACCAAATCAAAGTCAGTTTTAACATCCTTAATTACACTGACGCATCATGTAAACATTTTGACGTATGTTACAAAAGAAATGAAATTTAATAAATTGTTTAAAAATGGCAATCGTTATTCGTGAAAATGGAATCAAGCACTGAAGAGAAAAAACTCACTATTTCTCCAAGCCGATCTGATTCCCAAATAAGCGACATTGACAGTATTATTTCTTCAGACGAAGAAGTCTTGGAAGCCTGGACTGGAGATTTAGAAATGATCAATGTAAAATCAAGAGGAGAAGCATTTTGTGATTGCCACAAGAAAGGGAGGGAGAAAGAATGCTTTTGTGGAGAAGAAGACACGTGTAAGTTTATATCATATGTTTAAAAATGGCATTTAATTAGATTTTTACAGACAGGCACATGCTTGTATATTATATATACGGGTGCAAGTCAAATCGGCACTAAGTCAGATCTGCACCTAAAAAAAGAAGTCAAATCGGCACAGGAAAGTAGTTAATTCAGCACCTATGTATAGTCAAATCGGCATTTGATTTCAACACCTGATAAATGATTTATACTTATTAGAATGAAATTGTTTAAAAGGCAAATTTTAATACATGCATGTCATGTTGAAATTATAATATTAAATGCGGAGATACATGCATTACAGCTTCTTAACACATAAGATAGCAGAAATAGAAAGCATAGAAAATGTGCAGAGAAGAGCTACAAAACTTATCCCCTCACTAAAAGGCATGGATTACCAACAAAGATTAAAGAAACTAAAAATGCCAACACTAAAGTATAGAAGACTGCGTGGGGATATGATTGAGACATTCAAGATTCTCAGGGGAATATATGACAAGGAAGTTACTGGCAATCTACTAGAAAGAGACATAAACACAAGAACGAGAGTGAACAGCATGAAACTAAAGAAAAGATTTTGCCGGTTAAACCTCCGTAAATACTCATTTACCAACAGAGTAGTTGACCCCTGGAACAGCCTACCAGAATCTATAATTCAATCCAAGAATGTAAAGAGCTTTGAAATAGCACTAGACAAATTTTGGGAGACACAAGAGATTAAATATAACTACAAAAAAGACCTGGATATCACATCAAAACCAGGAAGTTGCCAACATGACATTAATGAAGAGACCACAGAGATGGATATAGGGGCCTTGGGAGGCCTGTGTCCATAAACAGTTCGTACAGATTCCTACAGATTAACACGTGTGCGGCCTTATATGGACCTGTTTAATTATTAGACCAGTTGTTTATATATGTTAATTGACCCATTTCCAGTTTTACATGATTTATCTCCCTTTTTACTTCCAGTTAAAAAAACTACGGCTATCATCACTAAAAGACTATGATATTGAAATAAAGATTTTACATTGTTTTTTGTATTGTTTGACTATGCCAATTAAATTATCTAATTAACCTCATTAGTAGATGTTACTATAGCCATAGGCAACAGGTGAGTTTGAATATTGGAACAGGTATGTCACTGGTAAGCTTGTTTAATCAAGCTATAAAACAGCTGGGTTTCTACCTTAGCATCAGGTAAAAAAATGGGGTTATTAATTAACAAACATGTTTACACAGCATGGGGTTTTAATTACATGAATTACATCTTCAATTAGATTTTGACACCTGTAATTAACAAAAAGCGTTAAAATTTATCAAAGATAATTGTCCATTTCATAAGTTTTCAACAGGACAAACTGCGGCTAATTAGCCGCAGTTTTTAGTACCGGCAGTGGACACTAGGTGGCGTTTTTTAAATTGGAAAGTCGTCAATTCATTTGTTGATCATTTTTGTTGTTTTATATGTACATTTTAAATATTTTATTGCTGTTTTTTTTGTCTATACCATAATATGCATGTCATTTTTCTTCTTCATCAGTATAAGCATCGTCATCCTCACAATATTCTGTAAATATAGATAATAAATTGATTAAAACATTAAAATCTTTTTTCTTATATTTTATATTTTATATATGCAGGAAAATACTGCAAAGTAGCAGAAATAGGAAAAGCTTTTACTCCAAACAAACATTCAAATAAAGACAAATAAATTTAAATTATTTCAAACTGTTAATCCTATCCAAGTGAATCATGATTGTAAACAAGCAAACATTTAATTATAATTATAATAATTAATTAAAGAAGTGAACATGAGTTCACTTTAATCTCAAGAGATCCACTGCCAATTAAAAACACCGAGAAATGTAATATACGAAAATTTATACTATCACTATATTTATTTATATTATAAAGTATTAAATATATCAATTTATATTATAAATTTGTTTATTTTACATATGTGGGGCGAGTCGTTATATATTCATTCCCACAATGTCATACGACAGTTGCATCAAGTGCAGTAAAAATTTCGTCCAATACATGATGAATTGAAATGATTTTTAAATCGGTTAATATATTACTTTATCATTATGAACTGTTCTTTGATTTTATAGTGCTGGTTGTGTTTATATGTGCTAGATTTTTAATGAAATAAAATAAACATTGTTATCTTTCAATCGTTTTTGTTTTTAACTGAACATATAATAAATTCAGAAAAAAACATAGGTGCCGAATTGACTATATCAGGTGCCGAATTAACCATACTGAGTGCCGAATTGACTATACTAAGTGCCGATTTAACCATGTGCTGTTTTGACCAAGTGCCGATCTGACTTGTATTCCTATATACATGTTGAGTCAGTTGACATGTTGATACTTTCTCGTATATAACTAATATAAAAAGACAAAACAGTGTTCCAGCTAGGGGGAAATAGAGGGGCGTCGCTCCCCGCCCTAAAATTACTGGGCCCCTGTGCCCCTTTCAAGGGCCCTTGTGTCCCGATTGGTGCCCCTTATCACTCTTGCTCCAATTAATTTTCTTTTCCAAAATTAAGAGTAATATAGTGTTTTTATACCTAATTAACTCATTAGACCATTGTCATTTCCTTATGATTTTGATTATATTATTAGTGGTAGACAGTGGGAACTCAACTGGTACACAGGTAACATTTCTAGTATTGACACTTCAAAAATGTCATTACCTAAAAATTTGTGAGGTCTTTGTTTCTTGGTCATTTGGCTAAATTATGATCCAGATTGGCAATAGCTAAAACCATTTTTATTGCTCTTTGTGATCGATATCTTCGAATATTTGCCACAGCGCCATGTTTATCATTGAACATGACATTTTTTTAAAACAAAAAGTGAAAGCTGGTACTCGACTGCCTTTTTCTGTGTTCAAATAGTTTTTAGTAAAAATACTTGCGGCAACAAGTACAAACCTACTGAAAATACGGAAATCTCCGGAGCGTATATGAACTTAGTTCAGGAACTTGCAAATACCAGGTTGCTTGTGTTAAAGTTACATCCACAAAGATTGAAACACAGTAACAAATAGTATTTTGGCAGTCGACAAACAGTATTTTGGCAGTCACTTTTCAATTTATTAAATGTACAAATATATTTAAAAATTACTTTGATTTACCATGTAGATGTAGATGTATTTTAGAGATGGATTTCCCAAAATAATGAATTAAGCCACTGTGACTACCATAGAACTTCTGAAGTGATAACATCAACCTTATTACAACAAACCCTTGTTATCATTGAAATCTCTCAAATACATCTACTAAGTACATGTACATGGTACTTTGATTTGTCAATCTTGACAATCACTCAATGCTTCCAGTGCATATAAGACAAATTTTGAAGACATGTCCAAAAATAAATCAGAACATATGTAGATAAATTTAACAAAAATAAAAAAGAGATAGAGAGTTCGAGAGAAATAATGAAAAAACAATAAAAAGAAAAAAAATTAAAGTAAAAAGAGAGGTGCCCCATTTGCTCTTCAATCATCTGGTCTAGACTTTTTTGGCCTCTGTGGCAGTACCAGGGTCGAGGACCCCACCAAAATACATGTAGCTCTAGTCCATCACTTGACCTACTGGTCAAATGGGAGGATAGCAGAGTTAATCAGAGACCGATCTTTTTTGCCATAGGTTGGTCTGGTTCTGGAGTTCATAAGTGTAAAATATTCCTTGCACGATGTATTCACATTGTCGTTGACTACTTTGTAGAACATGGTAAGCTGCTGTTTCTTCCTCCGATGTTCCAAGGTGTCCCAGCCTGGCTCTTCCAACATGCTCCTGACGCTACTTGTGACCTACTTAGTACTAGTATAGCAGATGGTATTGTAAGGGCTGCACATCGCTGGACCACCTCAATCTTCCTAATTTGATCTTTCTGGTATTGATTCCAGACTTTTGCACAGTAATCAATATTGTATCTTACCATTGCCATGTAGGAGTTTGTCTGGGTTTCAGAGTTGGATGTTCTGAGGTTTCCTCTGAGAAATCATAACATGTTGTCAGCCTTTCTCATTACTCTATCAATACAATGTTTCCATGATAGGTCACATTGGATGTTTACTCAGACGTAATTCGTGCTCTTAGATGTTTCGAGCATCTGCCACTTAAGTGTGTAATGGTGGATGGTTGGTGATCACACTCTGGTGACTGAGTACACTACACTTCTGTGAGTGAAAGTCCATTCCCAGGTCTTTTCCCACGTAGCTAGTTTATGCAGATCTTCTTGGGAGTTTCTCAGTATCGCCGACTGATGTGATGGTCTGCTACACTTTGCAGTCATCTGTGAAGAGTCTTATGCCTGATGATAAGTTGTCTGGTAAGTCATTAAAGAATAGCAGGAAAAGTTGCGAGCCGAGAAAAGTGCCCTGCGACACTGCTTACCACTGGGACTCTGTCTGATGTCTCTCCTTCTACTATTACTTGTTGAGACCTCTCTGACAGGAAGGATTCCATTTGTGTGTCTGCCCTTGTACTCCATAGTGATGGATCTTGTTGAGTAGGCGCTTACTAGTATGTGGAACACGGTCAAATGCTTTGGAGAAGTCTAGAATTATCATGTCGATTTGTTGTCCCTTGTCCAGGGATGTTGCTAGTTCATGCGAGAGTGTTATAAGTTGTGTTTCACAGCTGTGTATTGTTCTTGAACCATGCTGACAATTGGTTAAGATGTTGTGGTAGTCCATGAAACTGGTTGATAATTTCTGGGATAATATCTACTTCCTTTCTTGAGAATCGCTTAAAAATATGATCAGAGATTTTCGTTGAAATAGATAGTCTTTCCTATTCCTAGATTTGTTTTTTTTCTTAGACATGACATTGAGTAACTTGACCAGTGTCTAATTAAAGACAAGCACTGCTTACTCATCCAGAGCATCCGAGTGCACTCATTTTTACTTGTTTGAGTAACTCACTTTCTATATTTTTTTATTTGCTTTGGTTTTGTTTTGCATGTTTGTCTAAATCCGGAATTGTAATTGTCCTTTGACTTTTGCTCCTGTTGTCCTTGCTATTTTTCTTATTATGTTAAACATTTCAATTTTCAGCACAAAACAATGAAGGTGAAATAGATGTTCTATACACGTAACAGGAGAGGCAGAATTGCTAGTCCCATTATAATAGAATTTTAAGACATCAATGTCAGTGTCATTAGTTGTCTTAATACAGTGGAGTGATCAAGAAGTTTGTGTCTTACTGTCCTTGACTATTATTCAAATAAGTACAATGTCACAAATTCAAGCATCTAGAATAAATGTGTTGCAGTATAATCTTATTATTTATCTAATGAGTTAAATGTTGAAAAAGTACTGGATGTGCTTGATACAACTTTCATTGGTTACACTTTGTCTACTTAGAAAAAGAATGTTCTTACTAGCAAAATCATTAAGATAACAAGTGTATATTTTTGTGTAGATTTTGACTGGACCTGGGATGAGGGAAGTAAATCAACAGCCAGCTATATAAAGGAAGGAGATCGTGAAGTTATGTTTCATATAGACTACAGTGGTGGCACAGCAGCTGTCAGGGGCAATGTTAAAATGCACAAAGATCAGTACTACTGGGAGATTAAAATGACCACACCTGTGTATGGTACAGATATGGTATGTAGCTAGTATAACAGTATTGAGCCCAAGAGGTTAAGGTAGTTAGTGTATAGCTACTAGTACATGTACTTAGAATAGCACTGAGGTTGTGAGTTTCTTCAAACAAGGTGTGGTCCACTCCAATGTATCTTTATGTTGTAACTAAATACAGCACACAACTTTAATTTTAACTGGTGTTGGTGTTTTCTATAACACTGCTATTTATTATTGTATAAACCAAAGAAAAATCAGAAATAGTATACATAGAAGAGCAAGCTGGTTAAAAAAGGCCTATAGTTGACAGACTGCTGGGCTTTATTTCTATAAGCTTACTGTTTTTTTGTTGCAATCAAAATTTCATGATCACTTGCATTTGTTACTTATTTACTGTTACTTTGTTCTAGTGTATACTACTAGTAGATGCTGAAATAATTTTCTAAGGATGTTAACATATACAAGTCAGTCAATTACTAGTAATAACATTCGTAGAACCCAATCAATGTACAATATATTTAGAAGATTACAAAAAACCGAGGCTTTTTTTATATTTATCTTTTTTTTTTCTTCAAAAAAAAAATACGTACTCAGTTTTGAATATTAATTTTTACATGAAACTTGTCATTGTATGTAATAGATATATATGTACATGTACCTGTCTGATTTTGTCCTTCTGATGAGCAGATAAACATGTTGATATGATAGTATATGTTAACTCCTTAATATGTGAATTGAAAGTTGGTTGTGACATGTTTTCTTTTTCTAGATGGTAGGTGTGTGTACAACAGATGTTGACTTAAACAAATGTCGGCAAGTTTTCTGCAGTATGATTGGTCAAGACGGTGATTCCTGGGGTTTGTCATATACTGGACATATACAACATAAAAAGACTAAACAGTGCTATGCTTCAAAGTTTGGACAAGGGTCCATTGTAGGAGTTCATTTAGATATGTGGCATGGAACATTGTCATTTTATAAAAACAGAAAGCCGTTAGGTATGAGTTAAAAATTTTACTGTTACTTTGCCATCACCAAGTCAGGCAAATTATCTCCCCCTTTTCAGTTTTTTTTTCTGGTAATAATGTACTAAGTATTATATTTATCGTTGTACAGAACATACCGGTAGTATTAATTTTTTTATGTGAAAGGAATTTATTATTTAATTCATTGAATTATCTGAACTTTAATTTGATACCCATTACTACAAGGTAGTATATATTTCTGTTACCCATTAGTCTTTTTGGCTTGGAGATAATAAATCAAATAGTTTATATAAGATCACATGTCAGATGATGAAAGGTGGATCCCTATTGATTTTGAGGTCACTATCATGGAGGTCAAGGTCAGAGCTATTTTAAAAAAGCAAAATTAGTACATGAAAGGAGTTTCCACCTTATTCTACTATAACAGATAACATATAACCTTTCATAACTGTAACAGTAAACTATAACAATAGTCTCCTAAAATACCTTATGAGTAATTGTTCCTGCCAAAAAAAATCTAAGCAAATTTTAATCAGATTTATGAGTAATTTTCCGCTTATTTAATAAAAAAATATCATTTCAAACCGTTTTGGGACCTCTTTAAAGAAAGGGGGTTCCTCTAAATCATGTTTTAAAAATTGGTGCAAACAAAATTGTTAGTAAAGTACCAACAGTCACTTTATTTTATAATTACTACAACATATTATTATCTAGTGAAACTCGTAAAATTGTCTTTGGTTGATGGTTTTCTATTAATGTTGGATATTCTCCTGGGCCAGAAATTATACAGTTCTTTGTAAATCTGCTGACATGCAGTGCGATTTGCTGTGTTCCTAAATGATGTTTATGTGCAGTGTGACAGGTGAATCAATAAAGAGACACTTGCAACCATCAAATCAGGGATTGATGCTGGGAAATATTACAGTAACATTTTGTTACAAAATCTTTCCTCATGTATTGTCTATATATTGTTGACAATATTGATTGTCAGTAATGTAAAAAGTCTGATGGATTCAATGACCTATTTAATACAATGAAAATTGTCATTCAACCAGAATCAAGGTTTTAAACATAAAAAATACTGTGATGTAATTTTCTGTTTTAAGTGAATATTTTGGTTTTTATTATATTGCAAGTTTTTTTTCATGTAGGTATAGCTTATACAGGGTTACAGGGAAAAGTATTGTATCCCATTGTCTCATCAACAGCTGCTAGGAGTGGCATGAAAATAATTCGGAGTTGTTCATTTCCAACATCATTACAATTCATGTGTTGCCAAGTTTTACGAAAAGCTATTCCATCTCATCTAGATGTTTTATCTGCTGTAATTTTACCACCAGGACTTAAAGAATTCTTGAAAAATAATGTTCAGTGGTTGCTTCAGCCATTCCCACCAGCAGGATCAGTAAATACAAAGACTCGAAAACGTGCCCACTGGAGCTGTGAAGAAGATGAAGAGGGCCCTGGGCCCAGTCATAGTCCCAGTAAACGTTCTAAATATGCAGTATTACTTGAGGATGACTAGTTCTTGGAGTCACTAGAAGTGAAGTTGTTTCTTATTAAATTCTATGATGCCATATTTAACTAAAAAATAAGACCTACAGAAGAAGTAGTTTGTTTTTATTATGTGAATTACAGTATATAAAGATGATTAATACAGGGTACTGATGTACTAGTATTATGTTGTTTTGTCCTTATGAAATTATTATAAAGTCTTTGTGTCCTTGTAACAACATCAAGATCAAACTGTGGTACAAAATTATGGCCCTAGTAATAGTCCATCATTGTCCAATCTACTTTTTAACTTGACCCCAGATACTACCCCTGGATTGAGAGCACAGTAAGTTATACCAAGGTCATAGGTCACAGAGGTGACAGTGATATATATATATATATGTAATGCAGAACATTCTTCAAAAGTTTGTGGTTAAAACATTGAAGCATTTATTTTTATTTTTATCACCTGAACAAGAGGGTTATATAAGCTATTCTAATTACTTGTTGTTGGTTGGTGTTGTCAGCATAAGTATACTTTTGACATTTCAATCTTCTTCTACAAATAACTTGGTCAGTTAGAACCAAACTTAGCAGGAATGCTAACAAAGTTTGAGTTTTTGGTGCTGATCAAATATTCAATGGCTGTCAGGGCCACTTATTTCTGGCAAGAATGTTACTCCATAAAATTTCAGAAAATCTTCACTTGCAGCATATTGAATTGAAATACTTTAGGTCTGTACCTCAATTCTGTACTAATTTTTGTGCCAGTCCTAAATCCAAGATGGCTACCACAATGGAGCATACACGATATTTAAAACACATAGAAACAGCTTCTTTTAAGAAACATTATCGCACATTTAAACCAAATCATGCAGAATTTTGGCCAAGGGAGAATCCCTACAGTGTTGCTACCGTAATTAGAAACTTGTTACCAAATCAGAAACTGATGCTGCTTGGAAACTTACCACCAAATCAGAAACTGATGCTGCTTGGAAACTTACCACCAAATCAGAAACTCTGATGCTACTTTTGAATGTATTGTTTGCCATATCATTTTAGTTCGCAAAATGTTTATTTTGTTCTTGTCTAATGATGAAATGTAAAACTAAAA
Source organism: Limnoperna fortunei (assembly GCA_944474755.1). Taxonomy (NCBI): domain Eukaryota; kingdom Metazoa; phylum Mollusca; class Bivalvia; order Mytilida; family Modiolidae; genus Limnoperna; species Limnoperna fortunei. Next base: position 81,861,042 of record OX104117.1, on the reverse strand, counting down.
TGTAATTGCTTATCTTAAATAATTCAATCACTCTAGCTACTACATAGTCATTGTTTAAAAATATATGTCGAGGTCAAAGTATATAACTTAAGACAGTTATACATGTAAATGCAAGCTTTTCAAAGCATTATCATTGTAACATTAAGAAGAAAACTCTTGATCTAGTATAAAATATCATTATCATGTATATTATCATTATTCTGGTTTTTTTTATTATTTATTTTTCTGCCATATGTTGTGATCATCCTGCATTATTGAAATCCTATGAAATTTTAAATGTTCATCAAAGTTAGGAATAAATAGGAAACTGCATGTTTTAGCTTGAAATGTTTAGGGTGGAAACATTTTTATTTTATACATTATTTTACTAGAATTTTTTTAAAACATTTTTACACACATAAAATTTAAAAAAAAAACCATCTGGTTTAATTGTTGTTTTAATATTTATCTCACAAATTGTTTCGCCAAAATCTTGACAATTTCACAAATAACAACAATTTTATTTTATAAATAAAACAATAATTTTGTTTAAGCAAAAACATTACTTAAACCAAACTGCATATGAAAAAGTCATTCTAATTGGCTGATTCCAAAATGGAAAACCATGCATCAAAAACATCTATCAAAACAAAAATGTGAAAAATTGTAAAAATACAAGTCTATTTTAGTAAGGCTAAGTCTTCACACTATTTATTTTTGATGTAGTTAATCTGCCAAATATTTCTTAGTTTATTTTTGGAAAGACTTATTGTACAGCTGTGTTTAACCATGTGACATGTTTTGACTAATTAAATCTTTTAAATTATTTGATATCATAATAGTTTATTTAATAACTTACATTCTCTTTAATCAAATATTTAACTTAGACATTACATAAAAATTTTGTGTTAGGTTTTTTATTTTTATTTTACTTTATTGATATTTAGGCATAAAAGGACAGACCAGACAAATGTACTAGTAGAATTTTCCAATCTTTATGTGAAATGTTGAATGTTGTTATTCAGGTGGCATTTTTATTATAATTTAAATTGTATTTTCAAATTCAATTGTTTTGTGAGAAATACACCAGATGTATATTTTCATTTGTAAACGTAGATATTTAAAAAATTATTACTGAGGCTGCACTGGTGAAATTATTCATTAACAAATAAATGTGTATTTTATTGTGAAATTCTGTTTATCCAATATGTTTGGTACAAATACAGAAAATTCTCGCTGTATAGTGACAGTCTTCCATGGACAACAGTTGTAGACCATATAAAGCACATAGATTTTAATTGGTCCATGTATTTTGCAACACCATGGTTTTCTAGCATTATCTCTGTTACTTTTATTTTTTTTAAATGCAGACAACACTGGGTTACAGGTACATCAGAAAGGTAACCCTGTGACTTGCTGATGAGAAATGATCTAGAAAAAAAACCAAAAGGTTTGGATTGTCTGACAAGTTAGGAATGAATTTAAAAAGCTGATGTCAGTTCAGGCCCAATATAAACAGACATGTAAATTATAAGAATTATATGACTGCCATCATTTCTTGTTTCAATCTTGTTAAAATTATATCTTCACTTGGCTCCCCCCTTTTTGCTATGTCACTTCACGGCGACAAAAGCATAGCAAAAAGGGGGGAGACAAGTAAAGATATAATTTTAATTAGATTGTTTTTGTTTGCAATGTAGAAAAATATGGGTTGTTTAAACACCAGTGGTAAAATTTCAGGACCCTCCAGCCAGGAGCAATGAGTTTTTGGTCTAAATTTAGACAAATTAAATTTATGATTTCATAAAACCACTTGTCTTCTTTAATAAAAAAAAATCATCATTGTAATAAATTACAAGTTTTCCCAAACAAAATCTGTACCATGTTTGATTTTACCAAAACAATCCCCAAGTTTTGATTATTCTATGATAATAAAGATAATGCAAAGGAGATATTTTTCTTGCAATATTTAACTCGCGTGGTATTTGTTGTCAAGCAAATTTTGAAAATAACTAAGTGAACAGTATTTGTTTAACTTTATCACTTTATTTTTTTAAGTATTTTGCCATGAATTCTAAATAGGCTGTTGCTTGTCAAGTGCAAACTTTTGTTTATTGTATAGTGGATCACAAACAAAAAACTGATGCACGATGATAAGGACCATCATATCTTCCATTTCATGTATAATATAACTTTAACATTTATTGCCATGTCGAAGATATCCAGTTCTTCCTCAGTAGCTTCACTTACCTGATTAATATTTTTCTTTATACTTTGTTCTTCATAAATCTTAGAATGATAGTCTTAGTGTTATGATATATTGCTGCAATTAATTGATAAACTAATTAATCATTCAAAATGGCAGCTGTTTCTAAAAATAGATCATTAAACAAATGAACTTTAAAATTGTATCTAAAGCAGGATGATTTATGTCATCATTTAATTATTGTAACATTTTGTTTTTATTTTTTAACCTGTTACTATATATTGACTAATTTTAAGAAATTTTTCTTTCAAATAACCAGAATTATTGTTACTAAATGTGTTCCAACATTTTTTTATCTGTTTAGTGCTGATTTTCATTATATTTCAATATATTTTTTGATTTTGTGAATAAGATAAACAGAATGGGTTTTGAGGCTTGTGTTAAAAAAATGTTTCAGCTTTGTTGAGAAGTTTTGTTGAAGGAGAAAGCTACATTATCAAAATGTTTTAAATGCCTAAAATTTCAAACATGTATATGTACCTATATATTTCTTCAGTTTATGTGCTTCTGACAAAAAATCTGGCTTAACTTTAATATAATAATGTCTTCTGTTAACTTTTTCCCATTACAACACTTTCTGTGTAGAAGGTCATTTTAATTACGAAGATTGAATGGTAAATAAATTAAATTTGTTTCCTTTGATTCTATTTTATGAATTGCCGCATTTTAACATTTTACTTGTACTTAATTTCAATTTTTTTCGATTTTCCTTTGACATGCAATTGAAAAAAATCCATCTTGTTCTACTATTGTGATATTTATAGATTATTTACGTTTTTTTAGCTCACATGACCCAAAGGGTCATGTGAGCTATTGTTATCACTTTGCGTCCGTCGGCGTCTGTAAACTTTTTACATTTTAATCTTCTTCTCTGAAACCACTTGGCCAATTGAAACCAAACTTGGCCATAATGTTCATTGGATGGACCTTTACAAAGTTTGTGTTTTTTATTTTGATTGGTAAACCAATATGGCCACCACCTCAAGACTTAGTTTAACATTGGACCCTATGGGAAAAAAGTTTAAAAGGGCTTCTTCTCTGAAACTGTTTAACTAATCAAAACAAAACTTACTAGCAATATTGTTTGGATGGTCCTCTATAAAGTTTGTGTTTTTGATGGGAATTGGAAATTCAAAATGGCCGCCACCGCAGGACTTAGTTTAGCATAGAACCCTATGGGAAAAAGTTTTAAAAGGCTTCTTCTCTGAAACCGGTTAATCAATGGAAACAAAAACTTACCAGCAATATTGTTTGGATGGTCCTCTATAAAGTTTGTGTTTTTTATGGCAATTGGAAATTCAAAATGGCTGCCACCACAGGATAATTTAACATAGGACCCTATGGGAAAAAGTTTTTAAAGGCTTCTTCTCTGAAACAGGTTAATCAATAAACTTACTAGCAATATTGTTTGGATGGTCCTTTATAAAGTTTATGTTTTTTATGGCAATTTAACATAGGACCCTATGGGCAAATAAAAAAAATCTTCTCTATACAACCGGTTAACCAATGAAACAAAGCTTTCTAGTAATATTGTTTAGATGGTCCTATTTAAAGTTTATTGAAAATTACAGGACTTACTTTAACATCAGGGAAATGCCATCTTCATTGCCTATAAAATCAGGTGAGCGATACAGGCTCTTAAGAGCCTCTGGTTTAAAGATAAGATGATAAGAAAATGCAACAAGTTTCAAAAATGTAAGTAATCTGTTTATTGCTGTTTTGTAACATTGTGACATCACAGTGTGTACTTAACGACATCTTGACAGCCAGGTGAGATGGGCCCATCTTACACTAGTAGAGTGAGATGGGATAATACCCCACATAAAGATCAAAGGAAAATACTGCAAAATAGCGATAAAGATAATTATTGTCAGGTTTTAAACTCTACACACCTCATATGGATAATTTTGATCAGATATAATTACTGTAGTAATATGATATGTATTATCATTAGTTTTTAAGATCATTGTTAGTAAGCAGGTCATAATTATTAAACAGCCATAAAAAGATTACCATTTGTTTCAATTCCTTGATCTCATTTTCCATCTCAACACATGCATATCGACCTTGGAAATAAAATTAACAATAATCTATGTATATATTAATACATGTATGTATATTGTTTTAATGTACTATGAACTATTTTAGAAAGTTATGTTTATGATTTATTACAGTTTGTTAAAATGAAAGATTGTTTTAGAGATAAAAATCTTGAATAAACTATAAGTTTAGTTTGAATGTTGTTTAACACCACTTTCAGCAATTTTTCAGCTATATCATGGCATCCAGATTTTAATGGGGAGGAAGCCAGAGTATGCGAAGAAAAATGACCTAAGGTAGAAAAACTGGCAATCCTTATCAATTAAGATTGTAATCACAGTGAGTCTTGAACTAACAAAACGCAATCATTTATGTATTCCACTATTTGAAAACTCCAGCAAATTCTAAAACATCAGAAGTTCTTTAATTTCTATGCTGGTTAACATGGACAGATGTAAAATCTGATGTTGAACAGGGACCATAACTCATTCATGTCTGGAGGTTGGTTAGGAAAGTTTTCAACAACAACAACCTCATGCCCTTGGTCTGCCATCACTGTCTCGTGATGTTTAAACACGGACCACGACTTATTCATGTCTGGAGGTTGGTTAGGAAAGTTTTCAACAACAACCTCATGCCCTTGGTCTGCCATCACTGTCTCGTGATGTTTAACACGGACCACGACTTATTCATGTCTGCCAGTTGGTTAGGAAAGTTTTCAACAACAACAACCTGATGCCCTTGGTCTGCCATGGATGTCTTGTTAATAATACAATTTTTACACAATTATAATAATTTATTGCAGAATTATATGCACCAAAGGTAAGTCAAGTACAAAGAACGTGTATTGCACATAAATGTAGAAAAATTAAACCACATCAAAACAAAGTAATGTTTTAATACATGAAATACACATAATGCCATCATGTATTAAGTTTTTTGTTAACATGAAAGATTTAAACAGTGAATTTTTACTTTCTAATTTTTACATCCCCTTTATATGCATTTATATTATTTTTCCACCAATGAGACAAATATAACTGAACAGTTGACAATGTCTTATTGATAATTCAAACTTGATTTCTTGATATCTAAACTGTTGAAAAAGTCTTGAAACATGTACAAGAAAGTATTGTTTCAATCAAAATAGGAAAAATTTACAAATTCTCGTTACAAATAAAATGCCATAATTGTGGGTTCCTTTTTAGAAGAAAATACATGTATGTGTATCCAATTTTGATGCATCTCCAATTTTGCACGCAAAAAAAACCAACTTGTTTTTATGCATTGTATTACTTATAAAGCTTTCAATAAAAAAAATCCAAAAACAAAAAAAATAAAATGATATCTCGAGAGTCCATGCAAGATTGAACTTAAACTGGTTTTAAAAATAAGTTTGAAACAAAAATTTCACAAATTTTCTTTATACATACGTTTGATCTTTTTAAAAAGAAAATACACATACATGTATTTCTAATACTATGCTCTATTGAAGTCTTTACATGCATAACTCTATCTGGGTTCAGTTTACATCCAGTTATAATCTGCCAAAAGGTGTCTGTTCTCCAATTTGATAACTTCTTCAATTGTTTCCAAATCTATAGTATATTTGTAATATATTATATAAATTTACATATTAATGTTTTTGTGACCTTTACGATATTTATATCTGGTACATTGTTAAACAACACAAAATATTTCTGACTGAAAACACAGACAATGTGACAAATATTTGTCAGGCTTCTATGAAGTCTTTGGATGGCCCACAATTTTCTATCTTCTATACACTTTTTCATGATAAAACATTTTCAGTTTCCACTTTTCTACACACATATATATCTTTTCTACATATATATATATAGCAGCAGTGTAGTTTCTTTAGAAATTTGAACTTCTGAAATTGACCAATAGGACATATCTGAAACCTTGCGATAAAATTTCATAGCAAACTAGAATTAACGGTACATCAACATTTGAGCAAATGCACGCTTATTTATTTCTTGTTAAAATGGAGAGAAGACTTCACTAACAGAAATATAACTATTTTGTATTATTGAACTATTATGATTTTTTAACTCTACTTTAACAAACAAATGAAAGAATGAGACCATGGCAAATAAATAACAATCTATGTTGTCAAAACTTAATGTACTACATTAAATAAAAAAAACATACAAAAACCAACTTGAATTTTTTCCTTGGCAGGGATGAAAAACATTAATAGGAGCTACAGCCTTGCAGCTACATGTTTAGATGAAAGAATTTAGGTTTTGTCACCTACAAAGAATATAATTACAATCTATGGATTAAATAATTTTTAAAATATGTTTTTGTAAAACTCTAATTTACTAAAGAAAACAGAAGAAAATAATAATAATAACATTACTATAAAGATTAGACATTCTATTACAAATCTATAAATAGTATTGTCATATGTGTACATTGTAATATATGTAGGCTATATGAATCACTAGTTACAAGTGCATACTATGTGTACATGTATAGTCACATCTCCTGGAAGAAAAACAAAATGAGTATTTTATTTCACACAAATCACAACCTGACAATCAAGGCACAACAAACATAAGCATTGGACAAAGCATAATGTCAGTATAGAAATATGTAAAACCTGACAGTGCTCACCTGCAATACCTGTCACCTTAATTATTCCTGTAACCAGATAATGCTTTAACATTTTCAGATCTAAGCAACTTGTTTTGACAAAACTAATTAAAATCAGATCTTGTTATTTGCCAGCTGACTTGATATTTTGGGACAGTAACTGAGTGGAGTAATGCTGATATATATTTTAGCTGAAGGTTATAACAGAGGGAGAATATGAAGTCTGAATACCTAAGTTTATAATGCAAATTGGCTAATATTACTGATAAATTCATTGATGAAAAGATTTAATTTCCAAGTTTTAAGCATAACTACAACAAATGTGCTTCCATCTCAATCTCTATATACTATTTTATAAAGATAACTCAATGATTAACTGTGAAGAGTGATATCAGAAACTGTGTTACATTTGTATTCTTTAGTGTAACAAGACATTATTGAACAAAATAACAGTGTTAATTGTAGAATATTTGTGTAACACTCCAAAATGTACCTTCAACCCAAACGTGGTAACACTCCCAAATGTACCTTCCACCCAAACGTGGTAACACTTCCAAATGTACCTTCCACCCAAACGTGGTAACACTTCCAAATGTACCTTCCACCCAAACGTGGTAACACTTCCAAATGTACCTTCCACCCAAACGTGGTAACACTTCCAAATGTACCTTCCACCCAAACGTGGTAACACTCCCAAATGTACCTTCCACCCAAATGTGGTAACACTCCCAAATGTACCTTCCACCCAAACGTGACCAATCTGCCCAGAGCTGTAAAATGCCAAACTGTGACTGATTTTCATGAAGCCGAAGCGTGTCTACGTTGACCCCGTGTGCCCAAAAATGTCCGGTTTAGTCCACTTTTGTCTCACCGCAGTTTTCATGTATTTTATTCAATAAGATGTTATCAAACATCATATTGTTTGTTCAATAAACATTTGAATACTATTCGATATAGATTATCAGACTTGTTCTCGTTTTATAGTTACATTGAAAACTTCTTTTTTATCAAAATGTGATAATTTCTTGTTTGAAGTCTTTATATGGAAAGTAGTACACAGAAAGGCCTCAGTATACTATTGATGATCCCAAAACACATCTGTAATCATGTCGTTACACAATTCCAAAGTGCATGCATATTTAAATTCTGCCAATGAAGTGTGGTTTTTCACAAGGATTGTGATACTGTACTAGTTATCATCATAAAGTTTTATCCAGCTTTTTCTATCCACAAAAAAAATTGCTGATCTGCAAAGATTTAAAGTCATTGCCAAACATTTCTCGCCTCTTGTTAATTGATTGATTGATTTTTATGTCTGCTTTACGACCAGTGAGAAGTATTTCAGCTATATTCAGGTCAGGAACAAGTTAACAAACAATAAATCAACGGAAAATGGGGGTGGGATGGGTCACAGGGAATACAATTTTGACTGCCACTGGAAAAGTATGGAGTTTTGGGTAGGGGCAGAAAATTTAGCCTTTTGAAGTGGCTAAAATGAACCTACTCTGTTTTCGAAATCTACAAAAGGGGTCTTTATTGTGCAAGGAGCATGGCAATCTCCAAACATGCTACCCACTACGCTCCGCGGTCAGGCTTTCCGTATTATGACCTGAAAACCCTCAATGAGAGGGTCTCCCCTATCTGCCACCCGGGGACACGCTGGGCTGCTCTGTGGGTCGAGCACTGGGAACCCTCCCAGTATAGTCCAAGCTTGTTAATTGGTATTAATAAAATGCTAATGTAAACCTGTGTACTTAATGAAGAAAAAGTAAACAGAGCCTCAAAAGTGTAAATGCAGTACTTTTTTTGTTATCATCTCAAGACAAACAATGAATTTAATCATAGTGTACAGAGGAGACAGAAAAATGCACATGCTGAAGCAAGTCATACTGGTGATAACTGGTACACAGTCAGTATATTTCAATATATCTAAAAAATATAAATGTTATTTATACCTGCTGCAAAACAGACGAGGAAAAGCTTATCAAATTATCACTCCACTGTTTGTTTCTAAAGTAATTAAAATAAATGTTATTATTTTTTTTTTATTTTTGCATTGTTGTCGAACTGTCATGGATGGTAAAATGGCTGTAATAATTCTGTGAGAAATTCTGATCTATTACTAAATATCAGAATAACTTTGTAGAGAAGACCAGAGAAGTACTAAATTTTACTAAAACATGCATTACACAACTCATAGGTGCATCATGGGGTGCTCTTACTAATCTATTGTGAAAACAAACTGACAGAACATCTTTATAGAGCGGAACTGAATTACCGGTAACCAGTTGTAAATTTACTGGACTGAAATATAGTCTATAATAATGATCTAAAATTCTGTAAACATTATTGGTTATCTCCAGAATACTCCTGACAAGGTTTATACATGTATACATGTAGTTTATAGAGCCAGGGGTTACCAAGGGATGTAGTTATATAGAACCAGGGGTTCCCAGGAGGTTGTAATCCCTAACTACATGTGGACTTTACTATGCAGTAACATGAAATAACATGTCTGAAATTCCTGATAAAAAATGTACCTGTTATGTTTTATATTAAATTTTCATTAATTTTTATTTTTATAATAAATGTATTGGAACTTTGAAATATGACCGTGGTTGACTACAGACACATTCAAAGAAGTCCTGAACTTGTCCAAGTACTGTACATAGATTTTGTGTAGGTATAAGCAGTACACGAATATATGCATACCATGTTTTGTTTGTTTGTATGGTGTTTTAATGCCACTTTCTGCAATTTTTCAGCTATTTCATGGTGTCCAGTTTTTATTGGGGGAGGAAGCCGGAGTACCCGGAGAGAACCCCCGACCTGCGGTAGGAAAACTGGCAATCTTTGTCAATTAAGATTGGAGTCGAGTACACCCTGCCTGCAGTGAGAATCGAACCCGCAATCTCAGTTTTGACAGACCACGTGATCAATAGTAGGCGAACTACCTTGACCACTCTGTGCATACCATGACTACATGTAGTTAGAGATAGGCTGGAAATATGGTTAAAGGTTTGTAATGGTTGGGTTGCAGTGCACATGCATTAATAAATATTACAATGTGGTTGAAAGAGAAAGAAAGTTCAGGGTCTGGATTGAAAAATGTAGATTACCCAAATAGGTACCATATTCTGTAAAATTTAATAAGACATTATTGCTCCTAAGTCTAAAAAACAATTGAATTTTCTTTTAAACATCTCCATAATAGATGGTGCACAACTGTAAAAAGTTGATTACCAGTATACAAATTGGTACCCAATTTTCCTACCCCCCCCCCCCCAAAATCCACCCAACTGTACTGTACTATGGTTTGCACTTAGTGCAACCTGATCAAAAAGCAGTTTAAGAGTGCACAAAATACTTGTGTTATGTTAAAGCTATAAACAGCAGAGAGTTACAGATCTATAATGCCAGTACAATGTCAGCCTTACAGTTGTTAAAACTTTCATCAATAGCACTTTTGCACTTATTTTTGTCAGCCAATCAAAATGTTGCACCAGTTATTGCTTTTACTTCTTGAAATCAAATTTGTTTACTTGCAGAAAATCATCTTATTCCTTTACAGTTAACCACCAATAACAAAATAAAAAGCTCTCTACATATATAATGACAACATTTGGAGATGTAGAAGATTTTCCCAAATAATTTGATGTACAAATAGAAAATTGAACAAAAGGTTTAAACTGGAAGGCCTTGAAAAAAGAGAACTATATACTGACCTTAAATTCACTCATATTTCTGAAATTTACAATTTTATTCAGTAAAAATCTTATTTTCTGAATTTGACGATATTTTATAAATATCAAGATACACTGGGACATAACATGAATTAACTCATACAATAATAATTATGTATGTATTTACAGGTAAAAATATGAAATTAACAAAATTCCTGCTGTTATATTGTATTTTAACATTTAATTTAAAATTTAGAAAATTGCTTATTGTTGACTAACAGGAAGTAAATATTTAACTGTCATTTCACATCTTAAACATATTTAAATCAATTAATGTTTAAATTTCAATTTTTGATTGTTTGATTGGTTGGTGATATTTGAAATATCTGATAGCAATTTAGCCAAGAAATACTTATTGAAATTAATTGTAATGACATTATGTCAAAGTGCTGTACAACATCTAAAAAAACAACTACTTTGCATAGAAAAAATAAAGAGATCTGCATTAGTATAAGCATTCTGTAAGCGACACATTTTTACAATTTAATGACGAGATCATGGAATGATGTACTCATAAATATATTCCTTTATGTACAACAAAAATATTTACATTCATACAGCTATAACATTAATTCTCAAAGCATTTACAGTTTGTAGCACAAAGAGGAAATAACCCAATGCACAGCTGTCTGATCAATTTAAAGAGTTATCTCTCTTTAACTTTATTATTTATATTAGAACAATAGTGTAAATTAATTTTGTGATAAGAAACTTATACACACTGCAAGAAGGGTCACTCAGTTAGTTAAATAAAAAGATTTTTTAAAATTAATAATTAAAATGTTTTTTTTAAAATCTGTATCGTTTATTTAATTATTATGTGTGGTAAAATCAATATTAATTATTAATAATCAATTATTAAGACACAAGTGTTTCTTTCATAAAACAAAAATATTTGATTGAAAAAACTACAAAAAATATCTGAGAAGACAATTGAGCTAATTGGTTTTTTAATGAAAAAATCAGTTGGGATTAGATTGTTTTATTTAAGTAGGGACAATAAAGTGTATTCCTATCTAAAAACATTTTTTTAAAGTGATAATTACAAATAACTATTGGCATTCTGACCCCAACAGGTTTTTTTGTGTGGAGGAGGTCCCTAAGGCATGAAAAAAAATGTGCAGATGCACTCTTTTGTTTTATTTGTGTTCAATATCAAGATTTCTTCTACTTGTTATATTTTGATGTATCAAATCAAACAGATGTTTTATATCTTATGAAACCAAACGTCAAATGATGAATGAGTGTCTCATTAATTCCCCCATGACATCAAGTGTGACCAAACCATTTGGACCCTACACAAATGGAAACTTGGACATCTAAAATTTAATCATTATGAGCAGATTTCAGTTCTTACAGCATAACATAAAAGTAACTCAACAAGAGCCAGTATCTAGAAACATTAATTGTTAAGTTTGTCAAGGTTTTCATTCAGGAGGAAGTCTTTAGTATTTACAGCTGCAATCACAACAAAAAATCAATTAATATATATAAACAGTTTTAATCAGCTGTTACATGTGTCCTACACATGTCCTACATGATATACATGTGTCTTACACAAACATGTGTCCTACACTTGTTATATCAGCGAGTCAAGGTTTTGGCAATAATACTAAAGGTTGAAAATAAAAAATGTGTCAAAGTTTTATCCTGCACACTAAAGTGTATGTAACAAAAATACTCAAGAAAATATTATATGAAAACAACCCAAAAATCAACTGATAAAATATATCAAAATGTAGGTGGCAGCACAAATAAAATTATGAGATTATAAATAGATAATGTTTTAATAAAATGAACATTTTCTATTAAAAAACAACTCTATAAATTAACATAAAAAATTATCCAAGTGTGGACGGTAAAATGTGGGTCCCAACAAATAAGATGGTCCATGTGTAATGGGGTAAAGTAAAAAAAATATTCTACATTAAGTCAAATATTCCACTTAAAAAATTATTAAATTTCTTTGTGTTGTCAATCAAAAACAAAGCGAGTTTTGTGGCAATATAACATCAAAGTTTGGCACAAATTTGTAATTTTACACAGAATAACAACATATACAAAGTAACACATAAAAATGCTCATATACTACTTGTATGTTTACAGTTATTTCATTGGTTAACACTTAAATGTTGATTTCTTAACATGAAATTATTTGTTTCTCTTTATTGTTAATTGTAAGCTCAGTAGCCATGGTCATATCTGCTCCATTCATGAACTCTAGAAGTCTAGATATCTACACAAGCCAGAGCTTTCACCAATGGCTAATGTTAAATAGGTAACAAAATAGAAACATTCCAAGATCTACAGGGAATATCTACATCAATGTTTTTGGAACATGGAGAAATTCATTTTTCTACAATGGATGCAAAAATGCTTCAATTGGAAAATTCCTGGAAAATTCACATTTAATGTAATATTGTTACACTTAAGCAGGTTTCTCAAGACAATAAAATAAAAAAATATTTATAACATAGCAAATAAAAAACAAACCAATTTTCCGACTACACCCCTTTGGCAAGTAAAATTTGCTCTAGGCTCCCATAAGCAGGTTTCTAACAAAAGTCTAGTGAAATATATATAACAGCAAATAAAAAAAAAAAACAATTATTTTTCAGACTATGTAATGGCAAGTTAAACTTGTTCTGGGCTCCCATGATGTAACTGACTTACATACAGTTATATCCTTCATTAGTTATATCGTCTTTCCTACATTATATATATATTTTCAATAAAATTCTGTTGCACTTGAGCCGATTTCTGGACAGTTTTTTATCAGTTATAACAAACCCTTGCGACATATTATATTCAAACCTGTATTCCTCATTGCTGTAATTTTTGGAATACAAGTCTGATCTACTGGCTGTGAAGTACCCATTCTTAAAATAAATCTTTCACTTGCTTCCGCCTGTTTGTAGTGTTACATGGAAGTTTTAACGCAACCTCATTCAGGTCATATTTTGCTAACGTTAGATCATGTGACTTTACGATGGTGACATCATCTTGGATTATAGATGGTCAATAAATGAAGCTTTCCGGTAATTTAATTTGACTTTTAGAATCTACAATTACAACTCATGTTAAAATGGCTGCCATGATAATATTATGTAATGACATCAATTTGAAATGGGTTTTTCTTATTTATTAAGCATTCCGAAATCAAATTCAGTACAGAATGTAAATTCTGATTGTGCTCTTGAAAAAATCTTGTAGACATACTCATCTTACAACATTTCAGTATAAAAACACTTTTTTATGACTGTAGAATTATAGTGTTTTGGGGATAATGTCTCTCAGCAATTAAAGAAAATTTTTAATGATTTTGAATTAAACAGGAAAAATATATTTTTTGGATATATGAATGAATCCCTGTTTTTGAATTTTATTATAATTGTGACAAAATATTATATTTATAACTGTAAACTCAAAGAAAAAGTTCCAAATAAAATAGAACTAAGCTCAAAACTTGTATTATATAGAAGAATGTGTAGCAGTTAAGAAAGACCAATTTCAGTTGTTTGAAAGAAGATGGACCCCTTTGAAACATATACTTCCATACACTTTTACAGATTGTATTTAGCAAGTTAACAAAAACAAAATATTATAGAAAATGAACTAAATGTAGAGAGTGAATGTAATATAAAATAAATGTGAAGAAAAAGAGGGAATATGAAGAAGAGTGAAAGTGAAAGAGAGTGAATGTGATAGGGAATGGGAGTTACTTTTCAGTAACTGTAACTTGTGATTATTTCTTTCCTTTTTTCTTGTGAAATTACAAAAATACATGTATAAATAGTCAGAATATGTTTGTAGTTTGATTTTTGATAATTTATTACCCAAGACACCCTGATCAGGTGGCGATGTAGGGGAATACGTAAAACCCTGACTGAAAAAAAAATTAAAAAAAAAAAATTCTGATTGTGAAAAGTTATGACCATATAAGTTCTAATCATTCACACGATTACTGGAATATTCTGCATTTAAAAAAAAGGAACTAAGTCTGATTTCACAATCATGTGTGCATCTTAAACTAAAATATATTTACTAAATATTTGTGTTGCATGTTTTTCCCATAATCCAGAGTGAAATCTTCAAATGTGTCTTGTAAAACAATTATTCCTACAAAACAAGATTCTTCCTGCCATCTATTTCAACAAAGACCATTATATAACTCCAATTTGATTGGTTTGTTCAAATGTCACAACATTCATTTGTAAACATAGGTCACCAGAAAATGACCTGTATAGAGTTATGTTATAGCATGCATTTGGCGAAAATAGAAAAAAGGGGAGCAAGTGAAAGATTTTTTTTTTAAATAAGATAGTAAAAAAGTGTACATATTTCTGGAAGATAACACGCACATAACATAAAAATAAGATCTTCATAAGAAATAGAGAACAGAACACAAATATATTTTACATGTCCATCCTGACGCTCGAGACGACATTTTCCTATCGATCCCCAAACTGCAATGTTTACTTCGACTTTTTCTTACTTTTGACACAAAGAATGTTGTTTACTTTATGAGATTTAAAAAACCCACAAAATTAACTATCAGCATCAGGTATGTCTATTGCACAACTGGTGTCTCGCTCTGGCTCTGTAAAAAATACCTGCTCATTGTTGTCCTCTTCACTGGAAAAATGAACCACAACTTGTGGTGATGATTCGTGGGTTGGTGTTATGTGAACTGCCACATCCACTTGACTTCCAGAAATAATGCTTGCAGCCATGTTTTCATCAGAAAATGACCGTTCCTGTTGTGCAATGTGTAATAAAGGACCAATATTATCAATAGTTTTTTCTGGGGTGTTGTTCTCATTGGTGTTTTCTGCGAATTCAAAATCACAAAAATCATTACAGACAGGATCTCCTGTATACGGTACCTCTTTAATAGCTCGAATAATCCTTTGACAGTAGAAGCCATCATAGTTTATCTGATTCTGATCATGCTCTCTGAAATAAATAGAAGAAAGAATAATTTATACTACATTCAAACCTGTCTTAAATGACCTTGGAAGAGAAATTGTAAACAAGAGTGGACTGTGAGCAGGCTGACAAAGGGATACCCCCGCTTAGCTTTCAACTCCAATTATCTCCCCTTAATGATATCCGAAGTCAATAAAAATCCTACATGCACGTCTACATATAATGTACTTCCTTATTCTAAGTTTCATTAAATTTCATCAAGCGGTTTAGGAGGAGTTATGCTTACAAAGGATGTGGACAGATGGACAGGGTGATTCCTATACCCTCAAACAAGTTTGCAGGGGATATAATAAGGTCACATAATACAGTGGTCTTTATTCAGAGGTGATGATTTTTGCATACTAGTCAACAGTCATGTTGTCGGCTTGTTAAAGATGCATGTCAACTTTATTAACCATTCAGTTGATATATTTTCTTAGTACTAATTTACTGGTTTCCGTGTATTTTAACAATACAAACAAAACAGAAAGTGCTAGTCGATTGCAAGTAAAGAGTACACTGGATCTTATTGATTATTCCCCTTTGTAAAACAAAATGGCGTGAACATAAAATAAACATGACGTTGTGAGAACCATCACCATTATCCAACCCTAATGGCAATAAAATTGAATAACGACATTGAAAACTATTAAAATTTACAGGGAAAACTGGAGTTCACTTCTTAGATGATAAAAACACTACTGATAACTTCAAACTTTAATTTACAATGGTCTACAAATCTTTTTTCATCAGACAGGGCTTTTTTATTGTTTAATTTCTTTAACTGTCTCAATAGTAGTTTTAGAAAGGTTTTCTCGGCCAAAATGAATGAAAAACATGGTCGTTAGTCACGTAAGACATGGAGTCATTATATAAAGGTAAAATGAATGGGAAAATGCTGGGGAGGAATAAATACGATTGGATAACACAGATAGTCATTATATGGGGAAGGATTCTAGTGTACACAATCATAACCCAATACCCTGAAAAATTCATACTTGTTTAACCCAACTCTGAGAAACGTACTCCGCCATATGTGACAATGTTATGTTTCTGATACACACCTGTTGTATATTGAAATTGCAATGCTGGCAGGATGTGGTATAGGAAGTGGAATTTGTAGCTTGTCAAAAGTGGCTGGTTTCCAAATTGGTTTCCATGGCCTAGATCTTTGTCTGTAATTATTGTAAAATGGTTAAGATAAACACAAACTCATAGTTTTATTAATTACTGAATTTTTAGAAAACCTATTATCCAAACTATAGTTTACTATACTGACTGCTTATATTTTAAACAGAATGCATTAATAACAATTAAACTTCTAACAATGCAGGTCATCCATGTAATAGAATGTTTACTGTTTATCATGCTTACTTCTCAGTATAGGAAGGGTTACAGAAACCTGGTACATAGATTATATAAGTTCCTGTTCTAAATCCTTGGTTTCTATAGTTATTTGGTTAGTTTTTTGTGTTTGAATTTTTAGTAATTGTTGTCTTGTGTAAGTAATCATTTAAATTGTGAGGTTTATATTTGGTTGATATACTCCAGTTATTGTCACAGGTATGCTCTGCTTGAACTTCCACATTATTGTCACAGGTATGCTCTGCTTGAACTTCCACATTATTGTCACAGGTATGCTCTGCTTGAACTTCCACATTATTGTCACAGGTATGCTCTGCTTGAACTTCCACATTATTGTCACAGGTATGCTCTGCTTGAACTTCCACATTATTGTCACAGGTATGCTCTGCTTGAACTTCCACATTATTGTCAGAGGTATGCTCTGCTTGAACTTCCACATTATTGTCACAGGTATGCTCTGCTTGAACTTCCACATTATTGTCACAGGTATGCTCTGCTTGAACTTCCACATTATTGTCAGAGGTATGCTCTGCTTGAACTTCCACATTATTGTCAGAGGTATGCTCTGCTTGAACTTCCACATTATTGTCACAGGTATGCTCTGCTTGAACTTCCACATTATTGTCACAGGTATGCTCTGCTTGAACTTCCACATTATTGTCACAGGTATGTTCTGCTTGAACTTCCACATTATTGTCACAGGTATGCTCTGCTTGAACTTCCACATTATTGTCACAGGTATGCTCTGCTTGAACTTCCATATTATAGGATTTACCCCATATTTTCAGTACATGTAGTACATTGATGTAAGAACATGTCAATTCACTTGCAAACTAAATAAATACATTAAAGGCATAACTCACAAACTCAATAAACACATTAAGAGCAATTCACTCACAAACCAAATAAAGAGTTCCGACCCAATTTAGGTAAGAAATTTTGCTATATTCAGTCACTGTTTCTAAGCAAGGATTTGAAAGGACATCTCATTTAAAGGGGCAACTTACATATGACTATTGAATAAAATTTCAGTGATTGTGCAATTTATAAGTATGACCTTTGAGTAAATTTTCATATGATGCATCTTAAGTATGACTCTTGCATAAAATTTCAGTAAAGGTGTGACTTGAGTTTGCCCTTTGAGTAAGTAAATGTACAATTAAATCTGGCCAATATAAAGGTTTGACATGAAAGTAAATGAAAAAAGTTCCTTACTTGTAGACTTTCATCTTAGGTGCCACTTTTAGTCCAGTGGGTACCTTGGGCCTATGTGTAGCCCAAGCTGTTGTGGCATGTACAGAGGTTAAAAAATCCACAGGTCCGAGGTCCGGGACCTGTCGATTTGCATATCGGACCTGTGCATCATAGCGAAGACAGAGTCCGACCGACCAGTTAAACAATAAATTTTATTTTATTCAATTATGTTTCATGGCTGCTTTCTGTATTTGTTCGGGATCTGTAATATGCTTGATATAGACAAATTAAGTCAGTTAAGAATCAAGTGCATGGAAGACCTGTTTTATCGACGTTTTTTCTGCGTTTGGCAGTGATAAGAATTAATTATTGTTGATGAAAGCATGTTGAAAACATCGATAGCTGTTGTGGCATATATTCACTTTTAAGTCCAGAACATACCTATGTGTAGTCCAAGCTGTTGTGGCAGGTATTCACTTTTAGTCCAGTACGTACCTATGTGTACCCAAGCTGTTGTGGCATGTATCCACTTTTAGTCCAGTACATACCTATGTGTAGCCCAAGCTGTTGTGGCATGTATTTACTTTTGATCCAGTACATACCTATGTGTAGCCCAAGCTGTTGTGGCATGTATTCACTTTTAGTCCAGTACATACCTATGTGTAGCCCAAGCTGTTGTGGCATGTATTCACTTTTAGTCCAGTACATACCTATGTGTAGCCCAAGCTGTTGTGGCATGTATTTACTTTTGATCCAGTACATACCTATGTGTAGCCCAAGCTGTTGTGGCATGTATTCACTTTAAGTCCAGTACATACCTATGTGTAGCCCAAGCTGTTGTGGCATGTATTTACTTTTAGTCCAGTACGTACCTATGTGTAGGTCAAGCTGTTGTGGCATGTATTTACTTTTGATCCAGTACATACCTATGTGTAACCCAAGCTGTTGTGGCATGTATTGACCTTTAGTCCAGTACATACCTATGTGTAGCCCAAGCTGTTGTGGCATGTATTCACTTTAAGTCCAGTACGTACCTATGTGTACCCAAGCTGTTGTGGCATGTATCCACTTTTAGTCCAGTACATACCTATGTGTAGCCCAAGCTGTTGTGGCATGTATTTACTTTTGATCCAGTACATACCTATGTGTAGCCCAAGCTGTTGTGGCATGTATTCACTTTTAGTCCAGTAAATACCTATGTGTAGCCCAAGCTGTTGTGGCATGTATTCACTTTTAGTCCAGTACATACCTATGTGTAGCCCAAGCTGTTGTGGCATGTATTTACTTTTGATCCAGTACATACCTATGTGTAGCCCAAGCTGTTGTGGCATGTATTCACTTTAAGTCCAGTACATACCTATGTGTAGCCCAAGCTGTTGTGGCATGTATTTACTTTTAGTCCAGTACGTACCTATGTGTAGGTCAAGCTGTTGTGGCATGTATTTACTTTTGATCCAGTACATACCTATGTGTAACCCAAGCTGTTGTGGCATGTATTGACCTTTAGTCCAGTACATACCTATGTGTAGCCCAAGCTGTTGTGGCATGTATTCACTTTAAGTCCAGATCATACCTATGTGTAGCCCAAGCTGTTGTGGCATGTATCCACTATTAGTCCAGTACGTACCTATGTGTAACCCAAGCTGTTGTGGCATGTATTTACTTTAGGTCCAGTACGTACCTATGTGTAGCCCAAGCTGTTGTGGCATGTATTTACTTTTGGTCCAGAACGTACCTATGTGTAGCCCAAGCTGTTGTGGCATGTATCCACTATTAGTCCAGTACATACCTATGTGTAGCCCAAGCTGTTGTGGCATGTATTGACCTTTAGTCCAGTACGTACCTATGTGTAGCCTAAGCTGTTGTGGCATGTATCCACTATTAGTCCAGTACGTACCTATGTGTAACCCAAGCTGTTGTGGCATGTATTGACCTTTAGTCCAGTACATACCTATGTGTAGCCCAAGCTGTTGTGGCATGTATCCACTATTAGTCCAGTACGTACCTATGTGTAACCCAAGCTGTTGTGGCATGTATTGACCTTTAGTCCAGTACATACCTATGTGTAGCCCAAGCTGTTGTGGCATGTATCCACATTTGTCCAGTACGTACCTATGTGTAGCCCAAGCTGTTGTGGTATGTATCCACTATTAGTCCAGTACGTACCTATGTGTAGCCCAAGCTGTTGTGGCATGTATCCACTATTAGTCCAGTACATACCTATGTGTAGCCCAAGCTGTTGTGGCATGTATTGACCTTTAGTCCAGTACATACCTATGTGTAGCCTAAGCTGTAGTGGCATGTATCCACTATTAGTCCAGTACATACCTATGTGTAGCCCAAGCTGTTGTGGCATGTATTTACTTTTGATCCAGTACATACCTATGTGTAACCCAAGCTGTTGTGGCATGTATTGACCTTTAGTCCAGTACGTACCTATGTGTAGCCCAAGCTGTTGTGGCATGTATTGACCTTTAGTCCAGTACGTACCTATGTGTAGCCTAAGCTGTTGTGGCATGTATCCACTATTAGTCCAGTACGTACCTATGTGTAACCCAAGCTGTTGTGGCATGTATTGACCTTTAGTCCAGTACATACCTATGTGTAGCCCAAGCTGTTGTGGCATGTATCCACTATTAGTCCAGTACGTACCTATGTGTAACCCAAGCTGTTGTGGCATGTATTGACCTTTAGTCCAGTACATACCTATGTGTAGCCCAAGCTGTTGTGGCATGTATCCACATTTGTCCAGTACGTACCTATGTGTAGCCCAAGCTGTTGTGGTATGTATCCACTATTAGTCCAGTACGTACCTATGTGTAGCCCAAGCTGTTGTGGCATGTATCCACTATTAGTCCAGTACATACCTATGTGTAGCCCAAGCTGTTGTGGCATGTATTGACCTTTAGTCCAGTACATACCTATGTGTAGCCTAAGCTGTAGTGGCATGTATCCACTATTAGTCCAGTACATACCTATGTGTAGCCCAAGCTGTTGTGGCATGTATCCACTATTAGTCCAGTACATACCTATGTGTAGCCCAAGCTGTTGTGGCATGTATCCACTATTAGTCCAGTACGTACCTATGTGTAGCCCAAGCTGTTGTGGCATGTATCCACTATTAGTCCAGTACATACCTATGTGTAGCCCAAGCTGTTGTGGCATGTATTTACTTTTAGTCCAGTACGTACCTATGTGTAGCCCAAGCTGTTGTGGCATGTATCCACTATTAGTCCAGTACGTACCTATGTGTAGCCCAAGCTGTTGTGGCATGTATCCACTATTAGTCCAGTACATACCTATGTGTAGCCCAAGCTGTTGTGGCATGTATTTACTTTTAGTCCAGTACGTACCTATGTGTAGCCCAAGCTGTTGTGGCATGTATCCACTATTAGTCCAGTACGTACCTATGTGTAACCCAAGCTGTTGTGGCATGTATCCACTATTAGTCCAGTACATACCTATGTGTAGCCCAAGCTGTTGTGGCATGTATTTACATTTAGTCCAGTACATACCTATGTGTAGCCCAAGCTGTTGTGGCATGTATCCACTATTAGTCCAGTACGTACCTATGTGTAACCCAAGCTGTTGTGGCATGTATCCACTATTAGTCCAGTACATACCTATGTGTAGCCCAAGCTGTTGTGGCATGTATCCACTATTAGTCCAGTACGTACCTATGTGTAGCCCAAGCTGTTGTGGCATGTATCCACTATTAGTCCAGTACATACCTATGTGTAGCCCAAGCTGTTGTGGCATGTATTGACCTTTAGTCCAGTACGTACCTATGTGTAGCCCAAGCTGTTGTGGCATGTATCCACTATTAGTCCAGTACATACCTATGTGTAGCCCAAGCTGTTGTGGCATGTATTGACCTTTAGTCCAGTACGTACCTATGTGTAGCCCAAGCTGTTGTGGCATGTATTTACTTTTGATCCAGTACATACCTATGTGTAGCCCAAGCTGTTGTGGCATGTATTGACCTTTAGTCCAGTACGTACCTATGTGTAGCCCAAGCTGTTGTGGCATGTATTGACCTTTAGTCCAGTACGTACCTATGTGTAGCCCAAGCTGTTGTGGCAGGTATTTACTTTTAGTCCAGTACGTACCTATGTGTAGCCCAAGCTGTTGTGGCATGTATTTATATTTAGTCCAGTACATACCTATGTGTAGCCCAAGCTGTTGTGGCATGTATCCACTATTAGTCCAGTACATACCTATGTGTAGCCCAAGCTGTTGTGGCATGTATTGACCTTTCGTCCAGTACGTACCTATGTGTAGCCCAAGCTGTTGTGGCATGTATTTACTTTTAGTCCAGTACATACCTATGTGTAGCCCAAGCTGTTGTGGCATGTATTGACCTTTAGTCCAGTACGTACCTATGTGTAACCCAAGCTGTTGTGGCATGTATTTATATTAGTCCAGTACGTACCTATGTGTAACCCAAGCTGTTGTGGCATGTATCCACTTTTAGTCCAGTACATACCTATGTGTAGCCCAAGCTGTTGTGGCATGTATTGACCTTTAGTCCAGTACGTACCTATGTGTAGCCCAAGCTGTTGTGGCATGTATTTACTTTTAGTCCAGTACGTACCTATGTGTAGCCCAAGCTGTTGTGGCATGTATTTATATTTAGTCCAGTACATACCTATGTGTAGCCCAAGCTGTTGTGGCATGTATTGACCTTTAGTCCAGTACATACCTATGTGTAGCCCAAGCTGTTGTGGCATGTATCCACTATTAGTCCAGTACGTACCTATGTGTAACCCAAGCTGTTGTGGCATGTATTGACCTTTAGTCCAGTACATACCTATGTGTAGCCCAAGCTGTTGTGGCATGTATCCACTATTAGTGCAGTACGTACCTATGTGTAGCCCAAGCTGTTGTGGCATGTATTGACCTTTAGTCCAGTACATACCTATGTGTAGCCCAAGCTGTTGTGGCATGTATCCACTATTAGTCCAGTACGTACCTATGTGTAGCATAAGCTGTTGTGGCATGTATCCACTATTAGTCCAGTACATACCTATGTGTAGCCCAAGCTGTTGTGGCATGTATTGACCTTTAGTCCAGTACATACCTATGTGTAGCCCAAGCTGTTGTGGCATGTATCCACTATTAGTCCAGTACTTACCTATGTGTAACCCAAGCTGTTGTGGCATGTATTGACCTTTAGTCCAGTACATACCTATGTGTAGCCCAAGCTGTTGTGGCATGTATCCACTATTAGTCCAGTACATACCTATGTGTAGCCCAAGCTGTTGTGGCATGTATCCACTATTAGTCCAGTACGTACCTATGTGTAGCCCAAGCTGTTGTGGCATGTATCCACTATTAGTCCAGTACATACCTATGTGTAGCCCAAGCTGTTGTGGCATGTATTTACTTTTAGTCCAGTACATACCTATGTGTAGCCCAAGCTGTTGTGGCATGTATTGACCTTTAGTCCAGTACATACCTATGTGTAGCCCAAGCTGTTGTGGCATGTATCCACTATTAGTCCAGTACGTACCTATGTGTAACCCAAGCTGTTGTGGCATGTATCCACTATTAGTCCAGTACATACCTATGTGTATCCCAAGCTGTTGTGGCATGTATTGACCTTTAGTCCAGTACATACCTATGTGTAGCCCAAGCTGTTGTGGCATGTATCCACTATTAGTCCAGTACGTACCTATGTGTAGCCCAAGCTGTTGTGGCATGTATCCACTATTAGTCCAGTACATACCTATGTGTAGCCCAAGCTGTTGTGGCATGTATTTACTTTTAGTCCAGTACATACCTATGTGTAGCCCAAGCTGTTGTGGCATGTATCCACTATTAGTCCAGTACGTACCTATGTGTAACCCAAGCTGTTGTGGCATGTATCCACTATTAGTCCAGTACATACCTATGTGTAGCCCAAGCTGTTGTGGCATGTATTGACCTTTAGTCCAGTACGTACCTATGTGTAACCCAAGCTGTTGTGGCATGTATTTACTATTAGTCCAGTACGTACCTATGTGTAGCCTAAGCTGTTGTGGCATGTATCCACTATTAGTCCAGTACGTACCTATGTGTAGCCTAAGCTGTAGTGGCATGTATCCACTATTAGTCCAGTACATACCTATGTGTAGCCCAAGCTGTTGTGGCATGTATTGACCTTTAGTCCAGTACGTACCTATGTGTAACCCAAGCTGTTGTGGCATGTATTTACTTTTGATCCAGTACATACCTATGTGTAGCCCAAGCTGTTGTGGCATGTATTGACCTTTAGTCCAGTACGTACCTATGTGTAGCCCAAGCTGTTGTGGCATGTATCCACTATTAGTCCAGTACATACCTATGTGTAGCCCAAGCTGTTGTGGCATGTATCCACTATTAGTCCAGTACATACCTATGTGTAGCCCAAGCTGTTGTGGCATGTATCCACTATTAGTCCAGTACGTACCTATGTGTAGCCCAAGCTGTTGTGGCATGTATCCACTATTAGTCCAGTACATACCTATGTGTAGCCCAAGCTGTTGTGGCATGTATTGACCTTTAGTCCAGTACGTACCTATGTGTAGCCCAAGCTGTTGTGGCATGTATTTACTTTTGATCCAGTACATACCTGTGTGTAGCCCAAGCTGTTGTGGCATGTATCCACTATTAGTCCAGTACGTACCTATGTGTAGCCCAAGCTGTTGTGGCATGTATCCACTATTAGTCCAGTACGTACCTATGTGTAGCCCAAGCTGTTGTGGCATGTATTTACTTTTAGTCCAGTACGTACCTATGTGTAGCCCAAGCTGTTGTGGCATGTATTACATAACTAGGGTTGAAGATCTCTGTCTCTATCTCTGGCCTTTTTACAGCAACATCCCCTTAAAATACATAAATAACCTTGCACACGCTAAATGGTACATCTCAAAACTGGATTATAGACATCAAACTAGAGGCTCTTTAAAGCCTGGATCACTCACCTGACTTATAAAAAAAAATTCTTAAGAGACATAACTTTTCTTACAAATTTTGATATTAAATGCTAAAGAATTTACATGAATATGCTGTTTCTATGAATGTTGCCATATTTCAAATCAATCTGCATGCGTTTTGTAAAAAGAAGATTTTTGAAATTTCAGCTAATCAGAACACATTAGTGGCCCTGGAAGCCATGTTCAATTTGCAATTGGCTCGAAAAACTCAAAATAATAAGATAAATATCCAACCACCCAATAAACATTCCTGCCAAGTTTGGTTCCAATTGGCCAAGTGGTTTTGGAGAAGAAGATTGAAATGTGAACAGTTTACGGACGACGACGACGGATGCAAAGTGATGAAAATAGCTTACACTGACCCTATGGGTCAGGTGAGCTAAAAAGGAATGCTGCACAATGAAAAAAATAAAGTCATATATTCTCAAGATTTTTTAATCTAACAGGTCATCAAAAAGAAACTAGAGGTTCCCAGGAGCCTGTAATCGCTCTCCGGAACCCAAATGACTTCAACTATATTTAAAATTTTTTGCAATTTACAGCTTTTAAGTTACTGTGCAAAAAATAAACATTTCTTCAAAAAATTTCAGTTAAGTACAATAACTCCTTTAAAGTGCCATCAGACAATTTCTGAAAATTAAATAATTTGTAGGCCTTGTCCTTTAGGGTAATTTAGAAATTTACAGCTTTAATCTAGGTCTGTGATAGACTAATTTATAATACAAAAACTGATTATTTGTCCAAATTCATAATTAAAAGGCAATACACTGTAACACCTATAAAGAGTCCTCTAGCAATTTTGGACTAAGCAATGATTTGTAGGCCTTGCTTTGCTGATCCTTTGTGCAATTTACAGTTTCAAGCTAGCTGTTATAGTTTTCAAGTTACAGGACAAAAATGGAAAATTTCATTAAAAAATTGTCATTTAAGGGCAATAACTCCTATAAGGAGTCATATGACAATTTCAGACCAAAAAGTGAATTGTAGGGCTTTTATTGCTGATCATTTTTGCTATTTATAGTTTCACCCTAGCTGTTATACAGGAAAAAAACGGAAAATTCATAAAAAAAAATTACCATTTATGGTCAATAACTACTATAAGGAGTCATCTGACAATTTCAGACCAATACAGTGAATTGTAGGGCTTGTATTGCTGATCATTTTTGCTATTATTAGTTTTACTCTACCTCTGGTAGTTTTCAAGTTATATTGAAAAAACCAAAAGATTTGGTAAAAAGATTTTCATTTAAGGGCAATAACTCCTACAAGAAACCAATACACAACTTAACACTAATAGCAACTTTTGTAGACCTTAATGTGCTGATCAATTTGAAGTAGCGGTTTTTTCTATAGCTATTATAATTTTTGAGATAATGATCAAAAATCTGTGTTGACATCCATGTTCTATTTTTAGTAACAGTGGCCATCTTTGTCTGTTGATCAACACCCTAGGTACAAATTTGAAACTAGGAACCCTAAGGATGATTGTGGCCAAGTTTTAAAAAAATTGGCCCAGTGGTTTCAGAGGATAAGATTTTTGAAAAAGTTTATGACGGACGTCCAGGTGAGCTAAAAAAGAAGTAAAATTGTTGAAAAGAAAGAAATCTTTGTTTGAATGTTGTTTAACACCACTTTCAGAAACTACAACATGGCGTCCAGTTTTTATTGGGGATAAAGCTGGAGTATCCAGAGAAAACCCCGACCATCAGAAGGAAAACTGGCAATCCTTGACAATTAAGATTAAAGTGGAGCACACCCTACCCAAAGCAAGACTCAAACTCAGTGTTGACAGACCATGTGATCAATAGTAGACG
The DNA here is from genome assembly GCA_944474755.1 of Limnoperna fortunei. Taxonomy (NCBI): domain Eukaryota; kingdom Metazoa; phylum Mollusca; class Bivalvia; order Mytilida; family Modiolidae; genus Limnoperna; species Limnoperna fortunei. Next base: position 81,834,095 of record OX104117.1, on the reverse strand, counting down.
AACTACCTTAACCAAGGTGATAGAAAATAAAGAAGCTGTAGAACTGATACTTTGTGATGGCATATTCCTACATAAAGTTGGTAAATAAACCAGATATATGTGTTCATTTTGAACACTTTGAATAATAATTAAAAAACAAGGTAAATCTATGAGATAATGCTCACTAGTGATGCCCTCCTTACACAAAAAGTATTTGGTAAACAGGAAGTAGGTGACCAAGAAGCATAAAATCACTACACACTATATGATACTATAGGATAAAGCAATATGCAGACAAGTGTGGCCACAGAAAAACGTCTCGCCTGCATTCCGCATCAGTAACGAAAATAAATTTCGTCATAAACATCGTAACCCAAAAACTTTAACGTAGTCGCTGGACCGTGAAATTGAGGTCAAGGTCAGGTGACACCTACCAGACAGTCATGTACTAGTCATCAGCAATCTATACACCAAATATTGTCATCCTACCATGCGTAGTTACAGAGGAACTGTCGTAACCTCAAAACTTTAACGTAGTCGCTGGACCGTGAAATTGAGGTCAAGGTCAGGTGACACCTACCAGACAGTCATGTACTAGTCATCAGCAACCTATACACCAAATATTGTCATCCTACCATGCGTAGTTACAGAGGAACTGTCGTAACCCAAAAACTTTAACGTAGTCGCGGGACCGTGAAATTGAGGTCAAGGTCAGGTGACACCTACCAGACAGTCATGTACTAGTCATCAGCAACCTATACACCAAATATTGTCATCCTACCATGCGTAGTTACAGAGGAACTGTCGTAACCCAAAAACTTTAACGTAGTCGCTGGACCGTGAAATTGAGGTCAAGGTCAGGTGACACCTACCAGACAGTCATGTACTAGTCATCAGCAACCTATACACCAAATATTGTCATCCTACCATGCATAGTTACAGAGGAACTGTCGTAACCCAAAAACTTTGACGTAGTCACTGGACAGTGAAATTGAGGTCAAGGTCAGGTGACAGGTGACTGACTGGCAAGTACTCATCATAAGCTACCTCTGGACCAAATTTGATGGACCTAGGGCTTGGGCTTACAAAGATATGAAGCAAGATGTCAAGTGTTTACACCGCCGCCGCCGGATTCCCATACATATGTCTCGCCTCCAGCGACTTTCGTCGCAGGCGAGACAAAAATCAGGCTTCTGCGTCCTATAGTTGCTTAGAAAGCTGCAACAGAAATTTTTGTTACGGACGGAGGGATGAACGAATGGATGCTGCTATTTATGCAAGCTTAGAAAAGACATTGCCATGGAAGATCAGCCTGTTATTGTTGTTATCAATTTCTTTCAATTAATAATCTCCAAGTACCCACACACTGTTTAAAATAATAAGGTCCACATCCTTCAAGTGTTATATACCTGTAGTGTCATACAGTAACAAAAGTACAATTGGTAAGTTCAATTATTGGGATCCTAGGTTTATCACATAATTGGCAATAATAAAAACATCCCACATTTTTTTTTCTGCTTATGGATTAATTCAATTGTTGAACTTTCCCCCCATAATGTACCTGATGGTGTCTGGACTTCTGTTACAATATCTAGGTCATCATGAAACTCTCCGTTCTCCACCATGGTAACATATCGCTTAAGGTTTAAATGTTTTACCTGAAATGATATGACCATTATATTGAAAATTAAGTTTACATTGGATTGTATTTCATAAAATAATTTTTATGCACTGAAAAACACCGGTTAAGAGGCCATTGGCTACCTGTGGATATGTTGAGCATGTTTTTAAGTCAAAGCCACAGCTATTTGCTAATCATCTAAATTCACATATATTTCTATTCCAGACAAAACATAGGATTAACAGATATTTTTCATTATTATTAATACTATTATCATTATTAGAATTTAATTTTTCTCTTCGAAATAATTTAAATTTTGTTAGTTTGTTTGAATGGTATTATACACCAGTCTACTTTTGCTATATTATTAGGTCCAACTTTTATCTTTTTTAGAAAAAGAAGAACCTGTTGAGAACCTCTGACCAGCAATCCAAGTCAATAAGGGTTGGAGTCGAGCACACCTTGCCCCAAGGCAGGCTTGGATTTACAACCCCACTGTTCACACACTAGTGATTATAAGACTCAAAAGTAGAAGTGAATTATTACATACATAATACTTTCGGTAATGTAACATATAATAATGATGACAGTGTTTTTTTATCATTTAAAAAATAAGTAAGGTTTTTTTTTATTCATAAGGTTTTAACATAACAAGTAAATCTGTCAAATTCCAGATCAACACTTGGAGTACTCTGCCTTTATCTGCAAATAAAACTTAAATTACAACCCAATTAATCAACCAATAAATTCATTGTGCCACAGTCAGACATGACTGATTATTGCCTAAGCGCATTTTTCAGATTTTCATTTTTCTCCTTGCAAATCAAACCATTACTTTGATAATAAACAGATCAATAAATATAAAAATCAAAAAGTGTTAGTCCCTAGACATATCCTTTTAATCTGTAAACCCTACATATAATTGGCTGCTTATTAATGTGTATTATTTCTCAATATTTTTTTCCGTTGTTTTTAAAACTTGTTTTCCCAATTAGTGACTAATTTTATAACTGCTTTTCTCTTTCACCCAAATCTTACTAATACTTCGCTTTGTGCATTAATCATCAAGCATGAACCATTCTGGAAATCTCTGGTGTTTTCATTAAAACAAGCTTAACTTCAGACTGTACTACCTCCAAATGAAACTGTATATCTGTTCCTTCTAATGGTATTAGGAAAGCAGGAGAAAATAATTCTGTCAGCTTCTTACAAGCCAGACCTACAAAACATTGAGATGTCAATAAAGTGTTGGTGGGACCAGCAAAACAAAGAGTCACTAACAGAGTGATGTACTGTTTACAAGCCAGACCTACAAAACATGAAGATGTCAATAAAGTGAGGGTGAGACTAACTAAACAAAGAGTCACTAACAGAGTGATGTACTGTTTACAAGCCAGACCTACAAAACATGAAGATGTCAATAAAGTGAGGGTGAGACTAACTAAACAAAGAGTCACTAACAGAGTGATGTACTGTTTACAAGCCAGACCTACAAAACATGAAGATGTCAATAAAGTGTTGGTGGGACTAACTAAACAAAGAGTCACTAACAGAGTGATGTACTGTTTACAAGCCAGACCTACAAAACATGAAGATGTCAATAAAGTGTTGGTGGGACCAGCAAAACAAAGAGTCACTAACAGAGTGATGTACTGTTTACAAGCCAGACCTACAAAACATGAAGATGTCAAGAAAGTGTTGGTGGGACCAGCAAAACAAAGAGTCCCTAACAGAGTGATGTACTGTTTACAAGCCAGACCTACAAAACATGAAGATGTCAATAAAGTGAGGGTGAGACTAACTAAACAAAGAGTCACTAACAGAGTGATGTACTGTTTACAAGCCAGACCTACAAAACATGAAGATGTCAAGAAAGTGTTGGTGGGACCAGCAAAACAAAGAGTCACTAACAGAGTGACATACTGTTTAAAAGCCAGACATGTAAAACACAATGATGCAAGAACTACAAAACACAAAATTGTAAACAGAATCATAGATTGCTTAGAATCTAGACCACAAAACAAAGTTAGGGAGAATCCATTGTGACCTGGAAAAAAGTCTTAATAACTTACTCATATATATTGTGTGCACCTGGCTTCAAAATGTATTTTTGTTAGAATAAATATATGCTTTAAAAATAGCCATACAAAACATCAAGATTTGAACAAAAAGATTGCATTTGGTATAATAAATATATAACCAATATGAAACTTCACCTCCGTACAACCTACCTCTCCAATCTCTAAATTTAAGTTGTCTATCTTCCCAAAAACATCACCTCCGTACAACCTACCTCTCCAATCTCTAAATTTAAGTTGTCTATCTTGCCAAAAACATCACCTCCGTACAACCTACCTCTCCAATCTCTAAATTTAAGTTGTCTATCTTCCCAAAAACATCACCTCCGTACAACCTACCTCTCCAATCTCTAAATTTAAGTTGTCTATCTTCCCAAAAACATCACCTCCGTACAACCTACCTCTCCAATCTCTAAATTTAAGTTGTCTATCTTCCCAAAAACATCACCTCCGTACAACCTACCTCTTTAATCTCTAAATTTAAGTTGTCTATGTTCCCAAAAACATCACCTCCGTACAACCTACCTCTCCAATCTCTAAATTTAAGTTGTCTATCTTCCCAAAAATCATCTTCAGAAAACATTGTCATCTTCGAAAATATTCTCTTGGGATAAAAATCTTGTAGCATCTTCGCAGCATGAAGAATCGTCAACTACAATATAAAAACAATAATAACTTCTATGTCTGTTAATTAAAGTATTTTTGGTAGTAGGTTAATCTTGTCTCAAGTTTTCAAATGTGCAATGTTTACAGTTTGTTAACTGTGATATTTCAAGTATCATAAAAAGTTTAGCAATTTTGGACCAAATATTATATTTTAGCAAGTAGTTATGTTCACAATTTTCAAATCATGTTAAAAGTAATAAACAGAACTTTGACACAAAAGAAGTAAAAAAGGGAATCAATTACAAATAGCAACACAGAGCTCCACCTAGGGAGAAATTATTCTTCTGTAACGGAAATGTTATAACAATGCAATTCAAAATAAGTGTGGAACTAATGTATGATTTGCATAAACAACTAATGCCCCCTCAGCCCAAATATATCCGACAAGACAGAGGAGAATATGTTTGCACAATATTATTAAACAAGATATCAGTGAGATGGTATCCATTTATGAGGTCCTCGCTGATCTTGAGGTCAAAGTTCAAGGTCAGGGGTCAATAACCATGATATGCGACACATAGCTTTGATATCATCTACTATAAAATAAAAAATACCAAACGCTAACCTCAAAAGAAAACTAGAGTAAAAAAACCTGTGAGCAATGATCACCATTGATACCCCCCCGCTTCACAATTACTTTGAAAATTCAGATGTTCTTAATTATGAAATTGAAACTTTATCTAGTTAAACGTGAAGGCGAAATTGCAGATAATACATGCAACCCTCCCCAATCCCCCAAAGAATGGCATCCCCTATGTCAATGACAAAGTCCATGTTTATCTATGGGAAACCTCCAATAATATTCTGATCAACAGTGCGCAATAGCAATATGTGACCAAGATTCTGTGTAAGTTTCATCAAATTCCATTCAGTGGTGTAGGAGGAGTTGCAAATAAAAGATAGGTATCCCATTATGTCCATTACAAACTCCATGTTTTTCTACGGGAAACCCCAAATATCATTCCGATCAAAATGTTAAATATCTCCTGCACAATGGCACTATGTGACATGGATTCTGTGTAAGTTTCAACAAATTCAATTCAGTGGTGTAGAAATGAGTTGCACATAAGAGATGGGTAACCCGTTATGTCCATGACAAAGTCCATGTTTTTCTATGGGTAACCCCAAATATCATTCCAATCGAAATGTTTAATATCTAGTGCACAATGGCAATATGTGACAACATTCTGTGTAAGTTTCATCAAATTCCATTTAGTGGTGTAGGAGGAGTGGCACATAAGAAATGGGTATCCCCTTATGTCAATGACAGTCCGTGTTTTTCTATGGGAAACCCCAAATATCAATCCGATCAAAATAATAAATATCTCCTGCACAATGGCACTATGTGACAAGGATTCTGTGTAAGTTTCAACAAATTCCATTCAGTGGTGTAGGAGGAGTTGCACATAAGAGATGAGGACCCCTTTAGGTCAATGACAATGTCCATGTTTTTCTATGGGAAACCCCAAATATCGATCCGATCAAATTGTTTAATATCTCCTGCACAATGGCACTATGTGACAAGGATTCTGTATAAGTTTCATTAAATTCCATTCAGTGGTGTAGGAGGAGTTTCACATAAGAGATAGGGACCCCCTTAGGTCAATGACAAAGTCCATGTTTTTCTATGGGAAACCCCAAATATCATTCCGATCAAAATGTTAAATATCTCCTGCACAATGGCACTATGTGACAAAGATTCTGTGTAAGTTTCATCAAATTCCTTTCAGTGGTGAAGGAGGAGTTGCAAATAATAGAAAGTGTAACGGACGGACGGACGGACGGACACCATGAACACTATATACCCCAGCTTTTCAAGCGGGGGGTATAAAAATAATAGCCCAGACACAATTAGTTCCGTACAGATGGACCCACAGCAGAGGGAAGACAGACTGATTACCTTATTGGCCACTCGTACAGATGGACCCACAGCAGACAGAAGACAGACTGATTACCTTATTGGCCACAACAAAAATCTAGTATTCAGTGACCTTTATTCCCAACAAAAATTTCATAAGAAAAATTAATTTATAAAATAGTGTTAGTGTTGTGTGTTTTTCTTTTTTTTTGAAAAATTAAGTTTAATTATAGACAGAGTTAAGAAATCACCCATGTCTAAATATTTTCTATAAGATCTGAAGTTTTTGTAACTAATTTTTTATTCATCAAATTTATTGTGCAACAAATATAAAATCTGTGAGACGTGTAAACAATACATTACTAAGAAAAAAATTAATAAATAACCTTTAACTGTCTCTCCTGAAGTTTGATTTGCCTCTGTGTCATCGGGTTGATTCCAGTATTTAGTTTCTTCTCTCGTCTTAAAATGTCAACAAATAACATTTAAAGCATCATGCATTACATTTCACAAAATTTGAAATTAAGAACATTACAATTTATTTTACACACTTTTATAGTCCCATATTTATGCACACACTAACCTCTTTAAATAGACATTACTCAAGTCAGACAATCACCTGTCAAATCATCAACCAATGTCGATCCCAATACACTTGGCTCGGCAGTCCACTATTTTACCAACAAACTCAAGGAGTGGGTGGAAGTTGTTGTAAACATTAAGGTATCTGTAACTGCTATTGTGTACAAGGAAAGACATGTTACCCTACACCAGACCTCAATAGTCGTAACACCCGACTAATAATGTATCATACCTCAAACCTTGACTAGATAACAGTCCATCTAACTAATGCGGGTTACTTAGTTAGGCACCCCAGTGTATGAATCTCTGCGGAAAATTACCTACTGTGACCATCATTGATCAAGTTTTAAAAGTTTGAAAATTTAAAATTTTAGATTCAGTATAAAATTGTAATTTTTACTCTTAAAAAAGAAATAATTCACAAGAAAATATTCATTCTAAATTTTAATTGCTAAAAACTTCATTATAATTAATGCAAATGAAAGACTTGTGTTTGGGTCATACATTATGAAGACTAGAACCAAGCTGCATACTTACGCTTGAACTTGCACTGCTAAATCTTTGCGATAGTTGCTCGTCTCGATACATAGTTTTTCATAAACACCTGATGTCTCTATTTGTGCAGAGAATGGCTTGAAACACTTCACAACAAAAGAACTGAAATCAATAAAAGATATTTTTCAACTCCATAATATTGTTTACATTTACAATTATTACCAATTGCTGCATATAAACACAACTGAATTATCTCCCTTTTAACTAAAGTTGATCATAACTACTACATGTTTTCAGTGCATGGTTTTCAGTGCATGGATATCTTGTAACACCAGTATACTTGAAACAGTTATGCAGCTCCATGCTTTAATGTCTTTAGTCTCACTCGTAAGACTTGGGACTTGAAACTGCCTAGAGGTGGTACGCGAGTCAATGTTAAAATATATAAATAATCACACATTTGTAAACTGTTCACATTCAAAAATGTGAGGCTTCCTGTAATCTCTCACATGAAGACAACAGACTAAGCAATTTTTACAAGATGAACTTGTGAGATCACACTGCTCAACTTATATGTCCTTTATAGTATTTCTCTGTCTATTCAAATTTACATTCTCAAAACCAAAAAACCAAAAAACATTAAAAAGATCAATAACTTGAATAAAGTTGAAGAAAACACCTTGACAATTTACACTTTAAACTTTAATAGTTTCATGTTTTTTTTAATACAAACAAGCATAGAAGCTAGGCTACAACCTAATTAACAAACAGAACTATGACTGAAAAATGGGGCATCAAAGGGATATTGAATGATACCCCACCACATTGTGTTGTATATAATATTCATAAACACATTTTACTGAATTACAAATCAGCATATAGGAACAGCTGAGCATGATAACAGTCCATCTCAGAAGACAATTGGCCTAACTTGAAAACTACAAATTGGATTGTGCTAAAATTTGAACTTGATCTTCATTTTATAGTATTTAACTGCTGTGCAAAGTATGACCATTTTTAAAAATTATTTTTAAGGCAAAAACTGAAACGAGAAAAGAACAAAATACTGTTTACAGGAAAAATAATCACATAATCATAATGTATCCTTATCCAAGCATCTGTAAGATGTGAAGGATAAGGAGCATTATATGAAGAAGCCTAGGGCTTCGAGGGTTAATAATTGAATCGATTATTTCGTATCAGGTCGCACGCCTTTTTTCACAGCTGAGTGGTTTTTAAACCCCACAGCATAATAAAACCAGGTGTTCACCTGTGAGTTTCCTCTTTTTGAAGCAAGGACAAAATAAACCAAATACAACATGCATTTATTGTGACAAACATAAGGGAAGGGACCAAAACTCCAAAAAATGAGGGTGGGTAATTATTAACCCTCGAAGCCCTAGGCTTCTTCATATAATGCTCCTTATCCTTCACATCTTACAGATGCTTGGATAAGGATACATTATATTACATAATCCTGGGCTATTCTCGTTTTAATAATTGAATCTTTAAAGCCCAATAAATGCATTCCCATTAGGACACAGAACCTGAGAAGAATGACAAATCTACAAATTCAAAAGAAGTTTATCTCGCACCCATTATTACTACTGATCATAATATAGCTGAAAACACAATTGTAGATGAAACAAATGTACACATATTCGGGTAATTCCCCAACTCAAATTATTTTAAAGACATCTGGACAAATTGTCTCGCACACATAAATTCCTATGACCTTAAACTTATAAACAGACATACAAATAACTAGATACACATTTATTCTCATAAAATACACAAGATTTAATAATCATAATCATAATCATCATCGATGAGATTGTCCTACGAATAAGTACATGAAAAAGTATAATCCTAAGTCCCACATAAGCACACAACATCAACAGATAATTAACAGTTCCAATTGTATATCTGTAAGTCCTAATACATCAGTCATCAACAAACATAGCACTGTAAACATGGTAAAAGTTCAAACAACTCCAGTCTTCTGAAGACTCCAATATGGCAACACAGATCCTGCCTGGACTAATGCTGTGACTGTGAAGAAGAATTAAAAACTTTATCAGTAAAATTTCCAGATCTGTCCTGAGCACCTGTAGATTTTACAGTTTCTTTATAATAAAATTTATGAAACGTTTTAGCAGAGCTCCAATCAGCAGTTTTCAAGACCTCTTTTAATGGTAAACCAGCTTTTATAGCTGCTGAAGTAGAAGCACTTCTAAATGAATGTGCTTTAAACTTTGAAATATCTATCCCAGCATATGAAAGGACAGTTTTTAACCATCTTGCTATGGTACAACTTGTAACTGTAGAAAATGTTTTGAAAGAAACAAATACTCTAGTGTCTTTACACTTGGAATTTGTTCTGTCTAAATAATGTTTCAATGTTTTCACTGGACACAAAGATTCTTTGTGGTAGCTATAAATAATTATGCTTTTATCAGTATGTTGAGGTCTTGATGTTTTTAACAAGGATCCGACCTTAAACTTTACAACATTTCTATCAAATAACATAAGATTTCTATCTAAAATAGCTAAGGTTTGTGACCTCTGTGCTGAAGCAAGTGCAACTAAAGCAACACATTTTAATGTTAACCATTTCAAAGTAAGCTTCTTGAGAGGAAAGAGGTTAGAAAGAAATTTCAACACTATGCCTACATCCCATGTAAAAATGTATCTACAAAGAGGAGGTCTCAAATTAAAAATTCCTTTCATAAATCTAGTGATAAGTTGGCAGTTCATAAAAGTATTATTACCCAAAATAGCCAGAGTCTGGCAAATAGCTGATTTATGTAAATTAATACAGCTATATGTTCTCCCCTTGTTATACAAGGCTGATAAATATTTTAAAAAATGTGTTACAGATGGTTCAAATGGATTAACTTGTTCTGAATTACACCAAAATAACCACAATCTCCATGAATATTCATACTGTGAGTTAGTTGACTTTCGCCAAGAATTGAAGACAATATCGGCAACTGACTTTGAAAATCCCTTATTAAGGAGGTATCGCCTGATATAATACATGCGATGAGAAAAAGTTTTCTTTTGTTCATGGGATGAAACTTTCCGTTGTGAACAAGTCTCAGTAGATCTGAACATATTGGCAATTTTACTGGAAAATCTACCAAGCAATGTAGTAATTTGGGAAACCAGAGCTGAGTTGTCCAAAATGGAGCAATTAAAATCGCTTTCCTTACCATATCGTCTTCTATTTTCTGTAATATCATTGGAATCTGACTGAAAGGAGGAAAAATATATGGTGTTAATTCATGCCAAGAAAAAGAAAAAGCATCTACATATAACGCTTCTGGATCTGGAAACCAGCTTACAAAATTATCTAACTGAGCATTTAGTCTTGATGCAAATAAATCTATATCTGGCATGAAGAATCTTTTAATGACTCTGTGAAAAACTGTTTCTTTTAATTTATACTCTGATGTATCACTGAAGTGTCTAGAAAGATTATCTGGACCTGTGTTTAATTTACCAGGGATATGAACCGAAGAAATAAAAATATGTTTAGTAATTTCTAGCAGTGGTAAAACTGAGCCACCTTGATTATTAATATAATTTACAGCAGTAAAACTATCAGATTTTATACAAATATGAACATTCTGAAGATGGCAACACAAAGATTTTATACTAAATAAAACAGCTTTTAACTCTAAAACATTTATATGCATTAAAGACTCTTCTTCATTCCATCTTCCCTGAGTGGAATTTTTGCCAAAAACAGCACCCCAACCATGTAAACTTGCATCAGTTTCTAAATAAAAAATGTGTTGGGTATTTCTTATCGGACGACCATTTAATTCAACAACATTATCAATCCACCATTTGATTTCATTTTTGGCTTCTTCAGATAAAACTGTAAAAGCATCAAAATTATGCCCAGAAATAGACAATGCTCTAATTTTGTCAATATCTAAATATCTATGATGCAAATGAGCATATAAAATAGCCAAACTCGCTGATGAATATAAACCTATTAATTTAGCCAGGTTTCTTATTCTTATCTGATTTTTTATTAACAAAGATTTAGACAACACTAAAATCTTCTCTATTTTATCCTCGGGCAAGAAAACTTTAAAAGCAACCGAATCAATCAGATGACCAAGAAAAATTATTCTATGTGTAGGAATGAAAGTAGACTTTTCTTTGTTAATAACAAAACCCAAGGACTCCATAAAATTCTGTACCATAAGAGTGTTATTAACCGCCATCTGATAATCTGCTTCTTGGTACAAAGAATCATCTATGTAAAAGAATGAGCTAATACCATAACTTCTTATATGGGAAAAAACTACTTTCATAACCTTCGTAAACACCCTGGGTGCTGATGAAATTCCAAATGGAAGGCATTGAAAAGCATAAAGTTGATTTCTCCAATAAAACTTTAAATACTTCCTAAAATCATGGTGAATAGAAATTGAAAAATAAGCCTCAGAAAGATCTAAACTGGTAAAATAACTATTCCTTTTAATAGACTTTAATATATAATCTAAAGTTTCTTGCTTAAAATGATGATACTCAATAAACTCGTTCAATTTTTTAAGATTGATAACAGGTCTATATTTATTGTTTTTCTTTTTCACCAAAAAAATATTTGATATAAATTGACCTTTTTCCTCCAAGGTAGGGGCTATAGCACCTTTTTTCAGCAAATCATTGACTTCTGAATCAATTAAGACAATTTCATGTTCATTAAAACTTTGTAATTTTGGAATACTATACTTATGTTGAAATGGAACATTATTAAACTCAATTTCATAGCCTGAAATTGTCTTGAGCACCCAGGGGTCACTAGTTATATTCTTCCATCGACTGACATGACATTGCAGTTTTCCTGCTACAAAATTACATTGTTTTACCTCTAAAACTTTATTCTGCTTGTGCCCCGAGCCTGCTGGCTTCTTGGCAGTAAATAGCTCCCTCGTCTTGGCTGAATCTGATTGTACTGTCTGTTTTGATTGTACATGTAAGACGTCAAGTTTCTGTCCCAAGGTTGCCTTCTGCGGAAGCCTCTTCCTGAACCTCGGAAGTTTTTTGAGACCATACCCTTGTTTAGCTTTTGCATCTCGCTTATTTCTTTCAGACGTTTGCTGACTTCATCACCAAATAATTTGACTCCAACAGTTCAAAATGTGCATTACAAAGAATGGTCAAAGTCTTGCTAATAAGCTCTCTGAGAAGTTTAACATCAGGTTGTTTCTTACGCAGATTTTCTGCTACATGAATTATGGGAATAAGCCCAGCACCGACAAGTTTTTGAATATTCTGAAGGTGTAAATCATCTCCCTTAGCTTTTCTATCAAGAAACTGCCATATTTCAGTATTTACCGGAGGAGCTGCTAACGCTCTACAATTACTCGGGATGCGTAGGTCTTTAGTAACCGATGAAACATCCGATTTGTTTTGGCAAATTGAGTTTATGGCCTTGGCAATTGAGGCATTCGCATCCTCACCAAATTTATTGTCATCATCAAAGATCTTTGGCATACTAAAATCAAAATCTGCCTCATCTTCATCAAGATTGTTATCATTCTGTACTTCCACATCAGAAACATCTGACCCAAATAGCTCATGTTCCAAATTTTGACCAGAATTACTTGAATTTACTCTATAATTATCATTGTCATTTTCCACATTATCCCCAGATTCTGGGATATTATTCTCATCGGGCCTATTACTATCAGCCCCCTTACTTAAAGTTATAGCTGTCATAATATTTCTTGATAAGTCTTCAAAAATCGACTTTAATACAGTATCCTGAAGAAGAGAATTAGGACGACTCCGACTTTCGGAACTTCGCTTCCCACGTTTAGCTGGGGGTGGACTAGATTCAACATCATAACTAGACATTTCGTCAGGATTAGGGCAGCTACGTTTCTCTGCTTTAGGAGCTTTACCCTTCTTATTTTTCCCAGGACCTTTTCCTGGACCTTTACGAGAAGTCACACCTTGACCTTCAATAGGTAATTGTAAATTTGACGATGCCGGAATTTCCGGTTGACTAAGATGATTTTCCGCGACAGCATGTAAATTTACACTGCTAACAGGGGAAAACCCTGAAAAATCGTTGTCTTCACCTTCGTCAGATCTAAAAAACTTCTCGACAATCTCTCCGTTTGAATTTTTATTATGTTCGGAATTATCCGAATCGGACGAATCGTCCCTTCTTCGAGATCTAGCCATTTATCGTATATACGAAGTGACTTTTACAATTCAAAATTAAAGAACAGATTCTGTTCTTAACTGTTTTAACAGTGTAGACCAGTGTACTGATTCAATACAACTGACAAGGCGTGCGGCCTTGAAATAAAAGAGAGGAAACTCACAGGTGAACACCTGGTTTTATTATGCTGTGGGGTTTAAAAACCACTCAGCTGTGAAAAAAGGCGTGCGACCTGATACGAAATAATCGATTCAATTATTAAAACGAGAATAGCCCAGGATTATGTAATATAATATAATAAAAAGGATTCTACAAGTTACTCAGGTCTGTCAGAACTGACTGATTTATAAAACTGATTGACTGTGGTCAAAGGCTGTCCAAAAACATGGCAGACAAGGTTCTGCACAAAGGCTCTTCAGACCTGCTAAACATCCAACACCCTCAAGCAGACAAGCTATAGACCACCAAATAACAGCAACTCAGGTTATGCTGCTACCTTTTTTACAAGCAAAATTGTAGCAATAAGTTTGAGTGGCAGCATATCTTTTGAAATTGGCAGCAAGTTAAAGACTGCCATTATATAGTGGTGGCAACACTGTACTCTAATGATATTTATGAATTTTATACTACTCGGCTACACACAGAGATCAAGATGCCTTATATCTGGTAACAACCACGAAGCTGCTATACTTTGTCATGTAACAAAACAATGCTGATAAAAATATATAGATATTTATGCATAACTTATTATGATTACAATGGAGATATGGAAGAAAGGGGTCGCTTAAGGTACACATGTAAACAAACCAGTATCTTAAATCATATTTCTAAATTTGTGGGGTTTTTTTAAATCTTGAGCACATTTTTAATACCAACTATAACACCATTTCTATCTTTCCATGGGTGTCTTTCAAATTAATTTACATTATCCTTTCCTGCAAAAAAGTAATACTGGCAAAAATCCATTTGCACTTTGTAAAGAGGAATACTGGTTGAAGATTTTTTATCAAATGAAACATCAGCAACACACTTCTTTCATTCATTTTACTAGAACATGACTTCATCTTATCATAGAAAATTTTCCTATGAAGTGTTCTAATCCATGAAAATAAAAACCAAATCTTATATTGAAGTTTTCCTCTCAAAATGCTTCAGTTGTATGGTGAAATAATTAGTGTTTTCCTCAGGTCATAAAAACAAATGAATGTACACAAGTTTTATGGTAACGTCATGAGGATTTACTGTTTTGTTCTGCTGTTTTACCCCAACTGAGGGTTCTATATCCTGTTTGATGGGGGCTTAAAAAAATTAATATATTATACCAACAAAAATAGTCTTGTAAATATAAATTTCAGTTTGATGGACAAGGATGGTAAACCTTTCTCAACTGAAAACCAAGCAAACTGAAAATACTATAATAACACCTGTACTCTGGCCAAATACCTGTAGAAACACCTGTACTCTGGCCAAATACTATAATAACACCTGTACTCTGGCCAAATACCTGTAGAAACACCTGTACTCTGGCCAAATACTATAATAACACCTGTACTCTGGCCAAATACCTGTAGAAACATCTGTACTCTGGCCAAATACTATAATAACACCTGAACTCTGGCCAAATACCTGTAGAAACACCTGTACTCTGGCCAAATACTATAATAACACCTGTACTCTGGCCAAATACTATAATAACACCTGTACTCTGGCCAAATACTATAATAACACCTGTACTCTGGCCAAATACTATAATAACACCTGTACTCTGGCCAAATACTATAATAACACCTGTACTCTGGCCAAATACTATAATAACACCTGTACTCTGGCCAAATACTATAAAAACACCTGTACTCTGGCCAAATACCTGTAGAAACACCTGTACTCTGGCCAAATACTATAATAACACCTGTACTCTGGCCAAATACTATAAAAACACCTGTACTCTGGCCAAATACTATAATAACACCTGTACTCTGGCCAAATACTATAATAACACCTGTACTCTGGCCAAATACTATAATAACACCTGTACTCTGGCCAATTCTATAACACCTGTACTCTGGCCAAATACCTGTAGAAACACCTGTACTCTGGCCAAATACCAGTTATAACATTTATCTTGGGCCAAGTAACTTTGGCTAAATACCTGTAATAACACCTTACTTTAGCGAAATTGCTGTAATAACACCTTACTGTGGCCAAATACCTGTAATAGCACCTTACTTTGGCCAAATACCTGCAATAACAGCTGTACTATGGCCCAATACTTGTAATAAATCTTCCTTTGGCCAAATACCTATAATAACATCTTACTTTTGCCAAATACCTATAACACCTGTAATTTGACCAAATCTAAGGGCCATAATTTCATAAAAAATCCTTTGAAGGTAACAACATTTAAACTTTACCTGTAACTCATAATAGTTAACTCACATAGCAGTCTAAAAAAGTCCAGAAAACTGTTATTTTTAAGAAATTGTTAAGTCCAAGGGCCATTATTTTGTCAGAATCATTTGACCAGATATTCAAACTTGATCTGTCATCATGGTTGACTCACCTAGCCAATATCAGCTCAATGTCTACAAACATTTAAATAAAGGCTGGAAAACTTGTGTGACAGACTGATGGACAGAGTGCTAACCTCTAGTCCCTTCGGCAAAGCAGGTAGGGGACCAGTAAACTAAAGGCACCTGGAAGCCAGTAATCGCTCACCTGGAACACAAGTGAATGCGAGATATCTTTAAATTTTTGCAATTTACAATTTCAGTCTAGCTGTTTTACGCTTTAAAATAATTGGACAAAAACTAAACATGATTTAAGCAGCAGCCATCTTTGTCAATTTATCCCCTGGGTATAAATTGGTAACTAGGTTCTGTAAGGATGATAATGGCCAACTTTGAAAAAAATTGGCCAAGGGGAATAGATTTTGAAAAAGTTTAAGGTAGAAGACAGACAACAAACTATTGAACAATGGATGACAGACCCCAGACGCCAAGTGATGGCAAAAGCTCAGCTCAGGTGGTCCAGGTGAGCTCAAAAGCCAGAAAAGTTTTTGTCAAAGTTACAGAACTGTTGAAAATTCATCATCAGTTTTGTTACTGTCTTGGGCCATGAGAGATATTATGGGAGTTTCAGGACACTTACACTAAAGATAATTTGTCAATGAAATGTTTCATAGACTTCATATTAAACAATAGGCTTGCCACAAGTCACTTTGAATTTTTTTGCTATCTTTATTATCAATATTTCTTATACTATCCATTTGTGTACCTTTGTACCTTTGTACAATAGAGAATAGTATAAGAGATGTTGATAAAGATGTATCTCTCCAATAGCAAAAAAATTCCAAGGAACTTGTGGAAAGTCCAATTAAACAATAGTGGCAAAGCTTATTTTCATGTGGTTGAGCAGTGAACTTTAAAATTCTCTAATAGATTGCACAAAGAAAATCATATAAGAACTTGAATAACTGATTAACACAAAAATCTGTCCAAGGAAATTTTCTTTATTTTTGTTATAATGTCAAACTATTAATATAAATTTTAGTAATAAAAAGACATTTTAAATTTTATCAAAATTCAGAGTTAATAATTAAAGAAAAAAATATTAATGTAACCATTAGCTGAGATTTTCAGAAAAAATGTCAAATGTTGTCGTGCATCCCTTAAATTCAATAAAATCTAATGGAAAAAAACTGTTGGAAAGGGGAGATAACACATTAATCTGCAATAAAATTGAATTTACAGTTATTTTAAGAAAAGATATCACACATAACCAAGAACATTTACACAAACAATTCTGAATGGTCTTTTGTATGTCTCTGCTTGGATTTTTTTTAACCATAAATCACTATTATAACAGTCAGCCTGATTCTAAAGAATACATCTACTAAAGACTGTTCATGTTACATCTGGTTCCATCATTGATGGGGTATGATCTGGTTCAATGTTGCTGTCTAAACAAATGGTCCCAGTTTATATTTTAGCCAAACAACTGATTTGTAGCCATCATCTGGTGTGTCTAAACAAAGGGTTCCAGTTTATATTTTAGCCAATCAACTGATTTGTAGCTATCATCTGATGCATGCATCAAAAAAATTAACTGAGTACTGACAATTATTTCCCAATCTTGCAATGAATCTTTAAATACGATATAAATCAACCTTTATAATCAGTCATGATATTAAATACAAAGTTTGTAGACTACAATTTGGATATTATCTATCCCTCCAGAGGAAAAATATCTCATAAATATGGAAAACCTTAATTAGGTCTGAATATTGTTCCTCATGGGAAGAACTCATATAAAACCTCCAATTATTTGGCATAAGTTACGTCTCAAACAAACATGTATCAAAATGTATAAATTCAACATGCCTGAAAGCATAAGGGCAGAGCCAAAAAGCAAAAGGGCAGAAATTTATCCATACTCTGAATAAATTGTATGTGGATTTATGGCAGACAGACTTGCCATTATTGCAGGAACTGCAATTAACTGAGAAAGCTAATGTAGTCACATGAAGCAAATTTTTTTTTCTATCGAACAAGTGCCTGTGGATTAAATATGTTTGTTTATTTATAAGCTTGGGAACATATCAAACATAGAAGGAACTCTGCAATTTAAATAGCACAATTTTTATATCATTATAACATGTCATGTATCTTCATCTATCTTTTCAATAACTTATCCTTTCTAATGAACAGAACATGTACAGCTGTATTAGAGAAAACAATGCAATAGTTTAGGTAAAAAAAAAACTGTAATTTATCAATTGTAAAGGTTTCCAAAAGACATTATAATTCATCAAATGAAAAAAATGTAAAAATCAAAATATCTTCAGAATTTTTATCTTGTTACAAATGATTAAAGTCTATCTATAAATGTTTAACACAAATATAAATTTTAAAAGAAATCAATCACTGTCAAATTAAATCTTCTTACAAAAACATTTTAAATTGTGGAAATGACCTGCATTGCATACAATTATTGGTTCACTTAGATCAAGGACTCCACCCACCTGTCACTGACAGGTTACAAGATTTTCATGCTTGTTGTATCCTACCGGATGTGTAATGATTACAGTGTAAGCAGGGCTGTATTTACACAACATCAGTAAAACAGAAAGTAGAGATAGATACACAACATTGTTTGGTATTTAGCTGGATTTTAGAGATAAACTGGTGGCATACAAACACAACCTTAGGGTAAGCTCACAAAATACAATATTGTATAAAGGGTTGGAAAGTTTGGGGGGGGGGGGAAACAATATGGGGGGAATTGGAAAAAAACTTGTTCACTAAATTTCTCAAAATGTAATTGGAAATCATATCTGAAATTAGACAATAAAAAAAAGTTTTCAAGAAATTAAAAATAAATTTATAGTGATGACTGAATTACTGTATGGTCTAATGATCTGATAACTAACCTCCGAGCCACACTGGAGCCACATTAAAGTGGCAGGCTGCTATCAGTAGACTATCAACAGTAGTAGATAAAATCAATTGACATACAGTGATTGTTGGTATAAGTCATGTTGAGGAAGGCTGTGCCAAGTACTGATGTTTATTATATCAGGTAAGCAATATAGTGATATTTTGACAAAATTTATTTTATCTTCAAACATCTTTTAAAATTAAAATTTCATATACATAGTGCATTTTTTAAATAAAATTTTAAAAAGTAAATAAAACTGCAATGTGACATTTTCAATGGAATGAAATAATTTTAATACATTTTTAGTTCAGAGGTGTGATACTTCAGTACATTTATTCTAATCCAGCCGAGTTTGTGTAAATTAATACACTAAATCTTGTAGTAATTAAAATCTTACATACAACACTACACAAAACAATTTAAATTATCTTACAAAAATTAGACATCATATCACAAAATTCCTGAAAATAAAAACTGAGAAAGGACAAAAATGACAGTGTAAAGCACCGAACAGTCACATCATAATATTATGTATCAGTGTTAATGGGATCTCTAACTCTTCTTCTATTTTGAATTATGTAATAACAACATTTTCCATTTTTTATGTAAATATTTGTTTCAAAATGATATTTTTTAACTTAACGAACTTATAAAATGTGCACTAAACATACAAACTATGTTTATATAGAGTAAATATTACTACAGTATAAAGTACTTCAAAATCCGTACTCGTGACTGCAGAATCTGTATCTTACTGTAGTTAATTTTGTGATCTAATTTTTAAGCTTACAGTTTCTGGGTATAATTCAAAGTGCCAATGTTGCAAGATTTCTGAAATATTACATGATACTGGTTAAATTTACCTGTTAAAAACAACAAGTTATTTCAAAATTAATATCTGTTTCAACCGAAGTGCACATTCCATTTTGCAATTTTTGCAGCAGGGAAAGGATTTTTGTGATCCATCTTTGAGCTTTAATTCTCCATGACTCCTGATTGTGGGTCCTTATTCACTATGATAAGTGTAATATGTAGCCATGTTCATTTTCTGTGACATGTGAAAGTCCATTTTTTTAATCAGTAATTTGTGAGCAGACCCTCCTGTCCCCCATATTATCTAATAAAAATTGTTTCAAAATGACAACTAAAAGTCATTTGTTGGCATTTTGTTGATTTTTTTAGAAGGTAGTTTTTCTGACGCCAGAAAGTCAAATGTTCAATAGGCGACTACATCTAACAAAATGAAAAATAATATTCATTAACAAAATATCAGTTTACATCTAATTATGGCAGAGCGTCAAAGGTACAAAGAAATTAACGTGATTATCAACTTACTTTTTGTCAAAAGGAAATTTGAGGATTGGCTAGTCAGTGATTATCTCAATTTATTTTAATGACAATTAAAACAGTTTACCAATCAGAACTCAATGACTCATACATGACAATGTGCATCAAAATATATTTTGCAAATTAAAAAACATGTAAAATTCTCATTAACTTTAAATATAAAAACATCATATAAATAAGCTTATTAACAATGGCTGGAAACAAAGACAAAAAAATG
Source organism: Limnoperna fortunei (assembly GCA_944474755.1). NCBI lineage: Eukaryota > Metazoa > Mollusca > Bivalvia > Mytilida > Modiolidae > Limnoperna > Limnoperna fortunei. Next base: position 81,813,623 of record OX104117.1, on the reverse strand, counting down.
CAATAAATGTCGAGTCTGATTCCCCCAAAGATTTTACCTGTAAAAAGCTAGGAGTGATTAGCCGTAAGGCAATAAACATGGAGACATAGATCTGAACAGTCCATGGTTGGCTAGGTCTATCAACGTTACAGGGTTAAGTCGGGACAAAGAAGAATCTAACAGAGAGTAATACTGCCAAAATTTATTTCTAAACTCTGGAACCATATATTTACTTGTAATGAGGACAATATTTTTTACCAGGTAAGTGAATTAGTCATCATTATCAAAAAGATGTATATCTAACTCTAAAAATGCCTCTTATCACAAATTATATTAAAATATGTTGGTCGCTTGAACAGGTAGGTGATTACAATGTTTTTCTTTTCAATAATTGAAAATTAAAGTTTAACCATGTGGCTGTCATGATGTTTATAGTTAGTGAAGTACTTTGCTTACAGCATTCAAGTACCTTGATACTTGAGTGATATGGGAATTATTCTAATGAAGTTAAAAGGTTAACATTACTAAAAAAATGCAGTTTTCAACTTTTAAAGGTATGCATAACATCTTTTCTTGTGGAGTTTAATCTTTTTATTTAAGTTTGTAAGTGTGGATTTTATGTGAAAATTGTGAAAAAATTTTCCTTTTTTATGTCTATATAACTGCCCCCATTCATGCATTTGAAAAACATTCTATAACATAAATTTAAGTTAAATATCCTCCCTGGATCCCCTTTTTACTTAAAATGTTGGATAATCAGTGAATATTAAGCACTTAAGTAAATAAATTCATTTTTAATCACATGACTTAATTCAAAGTTTTATCTTTACCACAAATTACAGATATTGAATAGCAGACATACAGACTGGAGTCTCTGTCACAAATATGATTTATCTAAGTCAATATTTATAAAGTCCCCGTGGCTAAAACATGATTGTCTATAATGTCACCTAAAAAGGTATGGTAGACGTTCACATTGTGTTTTAAATAATACATTCATTAAAATTTTATTTAAAAAAAACATGCATTTAAAATTAACCCTAAATGAAAACAGTATAATTTATTTTTAAAAATATGCATTCTTAACATTTATATTTCAAATATTCATTTTTTGAAATCAATTCTAGATGAAAACAAATTATCAATTTTTTTTAATATTAAATCTCTCACTTGCTCCCTCTTTTGTTAATGTCAAAGTAACAATAACATTATATGGGAGAAAGTGAAAGATTTAATTTTAATAAGATTGACGAATTGTTTAGTTTAAATATTTCATTTTAAAATGATACAAATGATACATGTAATATGATTCATACAGAATCTATAGTTCAATATACAACCATTAACTGGAACAACACTTGTTTAGACTTCTTCATTTTTGGTGAATCATAACATGCATTTCCACATTTTGCAAATAAATCTTGACTATTTCCTAATCAAAGATACAAAATAATCCCATTTCATGTTTGAACTTAATGCAATGATGTTCTAAAGAACATTGAAATGAAGAAATAAAATTTGATGTGTCACCTAAAATTACAAGTCAAAGTTGAAGAATGGTATTACTCAGGGTTTGTGAAGAAAATCCTGAACAAAAAGTTATGTCAATAATACATGGAATGTGTTAATTGGATCTGTAAGCTGTTCACCAAGGACATTATACTTGGTAAAGGATACAAATATTTGACAAAATAGTCCAGAGTGAGTTCACATTTTACGATGTAAGCACCAAATGTTTTGGATATTAGACCCATCTTTATGTTCTTCCTAAACCTGTCAGAATAGCCAGGAATATTTCATTCCAATAGAATACAAATACCGTTTGTTCCCAGCTGTATAGACAGAAACATTGTCACCTGTCATTCAAACCCATTACAGAATACCAGTGGAGTTATTGGACTCTAATTGGGGTTAATGAACAAGGAAGATGAAGGAATTTAATAATCTGATAAAACCCAGACTAAATAATCTGAATAATAATTACACTAAATTTGTCCTGTGAATGTAATGTAGCTGTGAAATAAATTACCATACTTCTGAGGCAGATTTAAATATAATATTTAAAACTAGGCTGGCCCTCAAAATGTGTGCTTGGAAGTATTGGGGGGGGGGGGGGGGATTGTTTGTTTTTATCTGACCTAAAATAATGTAGGTAAAGTAATATAATACCTAAAACTACATGCCCAGATAACTCACAGCTGGTAAGTAAGGCCCCTTTCCTCTAACATTTTTCATAAGAATACACACCACAGCTATTAGAGTCGAGTATAAAACCCTATGCCTTATTATTTATCCAGAACCACACCTCTTAGTTAATGTGGCCTAAAGGATGCAAATAAGAGAACACATTTTAGATTTTTTGAGATATGCTTTGTATTTCAAGAGCCATGGATTACAGAAATCTGATTCATGTCAATGAAGACAGGGTGCCACAGTTGGCTACTGGAGCCACCAGACAGAAAGATCCTTGTCATTTTAATCCCTGGCATTTGCTGTTATCAATTTATATTTTTGGCAATAAGTCTTCCTACCTTATCTTATTTAATTAATCAATCTACCTTCTTTTCACACCAAAATTACATAATACTTTTACTTCAAAAAACTCCAAATATTAAAAATTATTTATCTGGCAAAATCTTACATCATGAGCTGTCAATTTGTTATTAGATTACAAGACACAATGAAAATTTCCCAGGGTCAAATCCATTAGTGTAAATTATACTAACATTTCCACGGAGACTGACTGGCCAACAGGTCTGTAGGGCAGACCAGTCACACTTTACATATACAATCAACGAGATAGGAACTATTTACTGTGTACTTGTGACTTCCGTAGAATCATAAATCTTTATAAAGAAGGTTACTGTCTTCTTTGTTTATCTACTACATATATTACAGGTAAATATTTACCTATTTTTTGTTTACCTATTGTCTATTACATCAGATTGACTTTGTTGTATACTGTGATTTCATTAGGTCTGGCCTAAGTAATTATTTAGGTAGGTTTAAATTGGTATGGATGGCAGATCTCCTTGTTTTTTTGGTTTTTTTTAAAATTGTTTAATGCTGGACCACCCCCTCTTTACTTTTTACTAAACTTTAGGCAAAATCTGAATGTACACTTGTAAAAGTGAATACATTCCTGAGCAATCTTTTGACTATTGTATCTTCCTAATTATGTTTTACAGAGGATAGAGTATAAAAATATTTAAAGGGACTTGAAGCAAGCGTAATTTAAACGGATATTTAACCATGAAAATTGACAATTCTTACAAGAAATGACTATAACAATTCCTATTGGTTTATGCCAGGTAGGCAACTGGGCAGAGACATTTTTACATTAATAATTGAACTGGTACCTGCATATGTACACAATATTTGCAGATAACTACATTATATTTAACCAAATCGCACAATAGTTTCCAAAACAGCTCAACCTGGTGACAATAAATATGTCTACACCACGAAACTCAATGTTTACTTTTTTTATATATTTTTCAGGTAAATACGTCAGATGGTGGCACAGTAATAATGTCATTGACGTAAGTTATATACCATGAAGAATGAAAAGATTCAGTCCAAGTGGCCAACATTATCCTGACCCGTCAAAACCACCAGAGAACTACACTTCGGATGAACCAATTTACGGAAATGCAGAGGATGCATGCAAGAAGGTTAAAACCTCCCAGTCTTTTGAGTCACTTTTTGATAATGAGACACTTAGTGACATCATTATAGATGTAAACGATGGACAATATGTCTTCAACGGACATAAAATGATTATTAGCATGAAAAGTGCTGTTCTGGCTTCAATGTTAAATGACATCACAGCCAGTGAAGATAGAGAGATTTTACATTTACACGAACAGCCAGAATGTAGTCAGGTCTTCAGTCGATTTCTGTTTTTTATTTATAGTGGCGCAGTTTGGCTGCATCGGGACTATGTACTAGAACTACATAAACTTGCCGAAAAATATATGGTAAAGGCTTTATCTCTACATTGTGAGAGCTACATAACACAAATTTTACACAAAACTCTACAAGAGCCTAGTATTTCTAGAGGGTTTTCTATTGATGTAATATGTGATATGTATGAATGTGATTCTTTTATTGGAGAAATACATACTTTGTCATTCAAAATTCTCTGTGCCAAATATCGAGAATTGGTAAGTAGTGATCGCTGGCAAAAATGCAATTCTCATTTGGTGTGTGATTTAATGAAAAGTGACAACTGTTGTGCAGAAGAAAATGTTATTCTGACGTCTGCTACTGAATGGATGAAAAAAAACAGTGTGAGCGATAAAACCCTAATTGAAGACATTCTAGTCAACATAAGATATCCTTTCCTTCATCGCAGGGTCCTGTATCATTTGCAAAAAAATGAGGCTTTCAAAAATTTTCCGCAGGTGCAAAAAAACTTGGAAAAAGCTGTAAGATATCACTGCTTTAAAGATCTTCCCGAGGCCAAAAATGAATTTGTAGGAATTCAGTACAAACCACGTAGCTGTCAAAGATTATCTTCAAGTGCTTCACACAACTGCTCAAACTCTTCAAAAAGAAACTCACTTAATTTACCTTACTGTGTTCAAAACGATCATGTGACTTATATTCAAAGTGATTTGGCTCGTCCAAATATTCATATGATAAGTTCATCAAGCTCGGCTCCAACTATGCCAGTGTCATCTGATACCAGGACAAACAACACTGCAGATAGCACAGTACTTTACAGAACCAGTGAGACAGGCATAAATTCAATCGAGACTATACCCTGCAGACCACCGCGGTTTATTGCCAGAAGTAGTCAGAGTGTTCATAATAACCCACAGTGACTATGTACAGTGATTAAATGTCTTTTTTGTTGTTGTTTTCAAATTAAAAAAGAAAATTTTACTTGAAAAATGGATTTTATAGTAAATATGTGCAATTTAAGACCATAAAATAGACTTGTATAATATTTCACCATTTCAAAATGATTTAAATTTTTTTACTATACAATTATAATAGTCTGATATCGCTGCTTATTATTCCTAAGTAGTTTAATTTCTTGGCAGGTAGCTAGAAAGTTTCTTAAAAGAAATTTATGATAAGATAAATGTTTAGGTACTTTTCACATATATTTCACTGTATGATATAGGATCTTGATATTTTGTGATGTTAAAACATTTTTCAAACATTCACCTGTTAGTAATAGAGCTTTGTTGATTAATAGCAAGTAATCAATTTTCCGCTGAAATATGTTGAGAACAAGACGATCACACTACTTGTTAACAATACTATCAGCCAAACCTGTCTTATGTGACCTGTCAAGACAGACTGAAATTATATTGGTCACTATAGACAGGTGGTCAACAAACACAGGATTGTTTACAGCAAATTAACATAAGAGAGAAAATTAATTAGGATTTTGTAAAAATAGCCAAGTGTTCTTTATAAAGAGGTGGTTACTTAGGCATGTTTGACTGTAGGCTGTTTAACCATGATGTCCAGCAGAGCACAATAACCAAGTCTGTCTTGGATTACACTATACAACGAAACCCTAAAAATAAGCACAGCACACAAATACCACAGCTTGGATTTGTTCATTAAATATTAACTGCAAAAAACTTATTTTCTCTATCAAGGGATAACAAAATTTCTATTATACAAGTACATGTATAACAATGTTAACAATGGCAATTTTGTTATCCCTAGATGGAGAAAATATTTTTTGTAGTTAATACTTATAAATAAATTCAAACATTATAATAAACTCAATAATTTAATTCTGATACATTTACATTTTCGAAGAAAGATTAACACAAAAAATAAGTGTTCTGCAAAGTAATATATGAGGTCAAAGGGAGTGTGTCTCCATGACACAATTTTTTTCTTAGCCTCTGATAGAAAATATTTTGTAGCCAATCAAAAGTCAGTATTCTTATACATTAAATAAGAAATTAGTTAAAATAGCACACTGATAAGGCTTCACATTGAGAACAGTAGTGACACTGTCAAGTCAGTTGTTAAATCAGTGAAATTAATGTAATCTAAGGTCAGTAAGTGGACACAAGGTCAACGACCAAGTCATAGGCCTCTAAAACAAAAGGAAAAATGCAGACTTATCAAGCAAGAAACATTTCCTTAGGTATAAATCTGTCATCCTTAAATCCAATATATTATTATCATTCCTCAGTGTTATGGGGACATAACAGGAATACATTATAAGATAAGCCTAAGGGAAAAACAGTGTAACCCTTAAGATCACATTTTTATGGTTGTGCTTAATACCAAAAACATAAATAAGTCAAATAAGGACAAAACTTGAAGCAATGTACTAAAATTATTTAACTGTAAAAAAATCTACTTAGTTTTAGAAAACTTTTTTAAAAAATGACATATACTTATCCTTGTACACTGTCCTTGTAAGAAATTTACAATTAAAATCACAACAATTTGAAGAATTTGGAAAATATTCATTTTAGATTTTGAGGTAACTGAAGACATTCATATTTTCCAACAACTGTAAAATGATTTCTACTGACAGTCTAGAACCTTCCGTGTCAGAACTGTAATAGGATTAGCAAAGACAGCATGCTATATTTCATTTCATGCATAGCATGTCATTACAAAAGAATAATTTCTTTGTAATTATGTGCAAACTATTTTGTGACAACACTGATATATTTTTATGCCAGACATGAACCAGAATTATAGTCCAGATGTGCATTGACTAATGTTATAACAGTTTCTGACAAGAAGAAATATCTGTTACATGACAAGCAAAATAGCTCGACCTACTGTACATACACAGGCAATATCAAAAACAAACTCAGGTAATATCAAAAACAAACACAAACTCAGGTAATATCAAAAACAAAAACAAATACAAGAAAAAATCAAAAACAACCAAAAACTAATTGGGAATTATGACAAGAAGACAACCCAAACACAAACTTCAGGACAACAAATCACCAAAAATTTAGACTTGCCACATCAGTCCCCTTGAATTTTTGGTAGACTTGCCACATTAGTCCCCTTGAATTTTTGGAAGACTTGCCACATCAGTCCCATTGAATTTTTGGCAGACTTGCCACATCAGTCCCCTTGAATTTTTGGAAGACTTGCCACATCAGTCCCATTGAATTTTTGGCAGACTTGCCACATCAGTCCCCTTGAATTTTTGGTAGACTTGCCACATTAGTCCCCTTAATTTTTGGTAGACTTGCCATTAGTCCCCTTAAATGTTTGGTAGACTTGCCCCATTAATCCCCTTAAATTTTTTGCTATCAGAGAGATCTATCTTTACCAACATTTCCTATACTGCCCAAAGAAGCTGGTAGTACAGGAAATCTTCATAACAAAGATGTATCTCTCTAATAGCAAAAAATTTAAAGGGACTTGTGGCAAGTCTACCAAAAATTCACAAAAAAATTAAACAACAGACATGACAAAAACAAAGGCATAAACCACTGGCATGGAATAGTTATATAAAAACATATGGAGGGACTGAATTGGTTAAAAGGATCCAAATACCTCCACCCCCTCCCCCCACCCACCCCCTCCCCCACCCACCCCCTTATTGTTACTTACTAAAATATAATTATGCTCACTTTGACATGAATCTAATATGAAACCATCAATGAAGTAAATTTCTTTTATCAGGTAAATTTTAAGTGAAAAAGCAATGACATAAAATTCAAGCTTACCATAATATATTATAAAAACAAATATTTGATCAATAATATGATACTGTGACATCCCCATCAAATTATATTGTTTGTTTGTTTGAATGATGTTTAATGCCATTTTCAGCAATTTTTCATTTATATCATGGTGTTCAGTTTTTATTTGGGGAAAGAAGCAGGAGTACCTAGAGAAAACCCCCAATCTTCTGTCGAGTACACTCTACCAGCAGTGAGACTCATAACCCACTACCTCAGTGTTGACCAACCATGTGATCAATACTAGATGAACTACCTTAAACACGGCATGTTGTACCTAGAGAAAACCCCCAATCTTCTGTAGTCAATTAAGATTGGAGTCGAGTACACTCTACCAGCAGTGAGACTCATAACCCACTACCTCAGTGTTGACCAACCATGTGATCAATACTAGATGAGCTACCTTAACCACGGCATGTTGTACCTAGAGAAAACCCCCAATCTTCTGTAGTCAATTAAGATTGGAGTCGAGTACACTCTACCAGCAGTGAGACTCATAACCCACTACCTCAGTGTTGACCAACCATGTGATCAATACTAGATGAGCTACCTTAACCACGGCATGTTGTACCTAGAGAAAACCCCCAATCTTCTGTAGGAAAACTTGTCAATTAAGATTGGAGTCGAGTACACTCTACCAGCAGTGAGACTCATAACCCACTACCTCAGTGTTGACCAACCATGTGATCAATACTAGATGAACTACCTTAACCACTGAGCCATTATAGCAGTTTTTATCAAAACAAAACTATTATTAAGAAAAGCAAATAATTTGTAATGAAATTTTGTCGAACGAAGTATATATTACATAACCCGTATAGGCTTTAAGTACATTGACTGGTGAAATGCCAAAATAATAAAATTTAGGATTCATTTTCTTAATAATACAAAATTGACTGTGTCTGAAATTTAAGCATTCTATTAACAAAAATAGCAAGCATTTAATAACCCTTACAGAAATGTAATAATTGTCTTCTAACTGATGATCTATAGGAAAAACAGACTTGTTAAAACAAATTTATCGGCCCAGACAACATGGCACTGGTATCCTCAAGATATCTGATCACCACTGTTGTTCAGACTGACTGGTGCAGTGTGTATTTGTTCCTTTAATACAACAAAATAGATATACATCAAAAGAAATTATCGGCTACATCTAAAGGCTCATGATTATCTCCAATACACAACCCCAAATGCATTCTTTTTTTTTCAACATGTAATCTTTATTCATAACAAACATATCAAACATTGGTCAATAAAATATTTTTATTAAAGTAAGATTTAATATCGCTGGCACCATGAATGATTAGTAGAGGGCATGTGGGTAGACTAATTATGAAGTATTTCTGACAAGTATCAGTAAATCTAGAAAGTTACTAAGAACAAGATTTTGATAAACCTTGTTTTATTCTGTAGGTCATCGGGCATAATTCTTTAGTCTACAAGTGTGCAATTGAAAATCTCATGGGAATTGAACTTATGTATAACAATTTGTATATGATTATCCCTACTGTCATGTTAAAGACTCCATAATTTCTACTTTGAGTAAATACATTCAAGTTTTATAATGTATACTTTTAATACTGTTAAAAAATGTATCAACAATGAGCATGAGAAAGTCACACACAAAAAACCAAAGAAATCTCTAAGTGAATTTACAACAAAACTAATCTTTATTGTGGTTACTGAGGTTGAAATATGAGCCTAATAAACTTATTTCGATACAAACAAAAAATGACAATAAACTGATAATTAATTTGTGGGTGATTTGTTGTACTATCTGTCAATTTAATTGTAAGGTTTTTAATATAAACAAGGAAACAGGACTTCAAATCTCCTTTCACTTAACAATTTGCATGTTTAGTGATTTACAATTTTTGAACTGTTTTTTTTTAACTGAAGTGTCCTACATGTACTTTTAATTATATTTGTTTCAGATAACTCCTCCTGCAATGTAAAATTCGTTAAATCTATTTTGTGATAACAAAACAGAAAATGGTCTACACTATATAAATATGTATTATACAAACACTGTTAAATCAAACGACACGTAAAGGCAACCTATATGCTTGAAAAATATTTTCAATAACAGCATAACAATAGCTGGGACAGAGATCACGAGTAGGTGAATTTAAATACTTTAAGAGGAAGAAAATCCATTTCATTCAATAATTTTAAGTTCATAATATTCTTTAATTCAGTAATATTCTTCACCAAAACAACTTTGTACAATGCAAATAAAGGACAGATATTTTTGATTATTACAAGACGGGCGTCATTCTGTTTGTCATTTAATAACCGCATAGAATTTTGTGCAATCAAAATGAAGTAAATTGTTTTCCTGTGACAGTTTGTACCTTGTGTAAAATGGTTTAAACCATTGAGAACAATAGTGCATCGAATGATAAAAACCACTTTTGAAAAATATTAAAATTATGAAAATGACTGTATTAAGTTTATTTCATTTTCACAAACCACTTATCTTAATATCTGAAATATCATTTTAGAAAAACCATTTGTACAAGTTTACAAGGTGTCCCAATAACGGGGACAATTAATAACTGCAACACATGAACAACCAGAAAACCCTCAAATTTATAACAAACAAAAAAAAGTTTACCAGAATCCTGCAAAGAAAAAAGTTCAGTTAATAATTTATTAACAAACAATTTGTTGGAGCCTTTTTTCCTTTGCATCATATCATCAACACAACATCACTTTCTTTCCCACTCATATAAGGAACAAATTACTAAAAAATGTGCCAACATTAAACTATAAATATTCCCAAAGGTTTGACCTTGTGCAGGTAAACAGTAACCTTGTAAATGGCAATACTGCCCCTAGGACTGACATAGTTCATAACAGACACTTGGAGTCATTTAAGTTCACTGGATTATCTCCCTTAACAGCTGAGAAATATTTATGAAATTTAAGTTTATCACAAGTGCTTTCCCATATTTTTTAATTGGATAGCTGATTATGTTAACAGAATGAACCTATGTAAAATAAAACATGTTTATTTTCATTACATAGAGCAAAAAGAAAAATTACAGAGATTTAAATCCAAAACTTAAAAAAGTATATGTAATAATGTATTATCAGGTTGAGACAATTTCTGGCAGCCATTACACCAACTAATGATTCTGTGTCACTCTAAAGCAAACAAAAAACAAAACAAAGCAGAACAAACTAAATTCAAATTTGATAAAACTTGCACCCCTGGACTGGCCAGATTTGGTCAAATAATACAACTCATAAACTAATTATAATCCTCAGCAATGAGACAAATCACTTCTTTACCATGGGTTTCTCTTATGGTAGAGATCCTGACAACAGTCAAATGTTCTTTACCATGGGATTTTGTGGCAGTTTTCTTGATTCATTATTTATTCATACAGAATTTGCATGTAACACTTCACATGTCAAATAATATTCGTCAAACCCACGTTTTACTGAGCTCACAGAGACAGATCGTTGGTCTAATTACTAATCAATCTGTCAAATGTAGCCTGTATAAGGAATATTAAGTTTTCATGTAATAATAAAACAAATAGTTTGTAGATATTTAGGTACAATTTTGATGTCAATCAAAGAATTTCACATAAAAATAAAATACAAATCTTGACACACATGCACAATACCATTACATATAACATACCGGAAATAAATTTCTTATTCCATAAAAAAACTAGAAAAACTTGGAAATTAATGCTCACTTGTTATATCATTCCATTCAAAAGGTAAAATATCAGGTACACAATGGCATATGACAAATATTCTGGGAAAGTTTCATCCAATTCCATTCGGGGGGTGAGGGGGTTGTGGGTTAAATATTGGTTTAACTAGTAACGGATGCACAGATCACAATATATAACCCTCATTTTTCAAGGGGGGGTAGGGGGGTGTTACTTAATTAACTAGTAAAAGTAATGATTCTTGTTCATAAATACATAGTAAATCCATCCAATGGTTTTAAGTTATTTTCCAGACAAGAAAAAAACTCAATAATTAATGTAGGTAGAGTTAAGGTTCTTGTGCACTACACTCCTACTCATCAGGATTGAAGTCAGTATGTCATCACAGTTTTGGAGATGTGCTCTGGACAAGAAAAATAGCTTCTTGGAGATAACTCAACAATTAACATAGGTAGAGTTATGGTTCCTGTGACCTCCTATTAAAGGATCTATACCAAGTTTAAACTTAATATGTCAAATGGTTTTAAAGATATGCTAGGGACAAATCTATGAACCCTTCGAGGAACATAACAAGAGGCTTTTAAAAGCCTTTATCGCACACATGACTTACTAAAAAACTTTTTAAGAGACATGACTTTTCTTGTAAATTTTTGTATTAAATGCTAAAGAGTTTATGTGAAGATGAATGTTGCCATGTTGAATTTCCAATCAGCAGCACTTTGTAGGACAGTTTCTGAGAAGAAGCCGTTTTATGTTTTTCCAAAAGGTTACTATGTTAAGTGATGTTCCATTGTAGCAGCAACCTTGTATTTTGGATCGAAACAAAAACCTCAAAATTAGCAGAGGACCATCTGAGGTATATATGTTTGAGGAAACAAATTTTGAAATTTCAGCTAATCAGAATGCATTTGCAGCTCTGGCAGCTATGTTGAATTTCCTATTGGCTCGACAAAAAAAATAAGATAACTATCCAACCTTTATTTCTTCATAATTGGCTATATTGTTTTTATGTTTTTCCCTTAGGGTCCTATGTTAAACTAAGTCCTGCGATGGCTCCATATTGGATTTTGGATTATTACAAAACACTCAAACTTTGTAGAGAACTTTCTATGGTACATTTCTGCAATATTTCAAATCATTCTGCCTTGCAGTTTATGAGAAGAAGATTTTTTTAATTCAGTCAATCAGAAGGCATTAATGGCCCTGGCAGCCATGTTTAATAAATGATCAGCACCAAAAACTCAAACTTTTTTTAAGAACCACCCACTAAACATTCCTGCCTAGTTTGGTTCCAATAGGCCAAGTAGAAACAAGATTGAAATGTGAAAAGTTTATGACCGACAACACGGGCGCTGCCGACGACAGACACCAAGTGATGATAATAGCTCACACTGACACTTTGTGTCAGGAGAGCTAATAAAAATCTGACATGAAATGTTGACATAAGAGTGCTCAAGAAAAATTTGCATTTCTAACAGCCGTAACTCCCCCAAAAATGATCAACTTGTGCTGATTTTCTAACTGTTCTCAGATATTGCCTTTCTGTAGGAAGAAATGAAGGCTTTAGTGAACTAACACGCTGAGTGTTTCTTTCTTACCTGCTCTGCATTGCAGTAAAGAACAAAAGCTGAACAAAAAACCAAATGTAATAGATCATGGAAACCACTTTGGTCTGAATCGCCACAAAGAAACTTGAGGGTCAGCAAAATAACACTAATAAAGTAAACCAAACATACAACTCAAAAAAGAAATGAGTTTTGTTACTCAAAATATTTGTGAATATCTCAAAAACCACCACCAAGATTTAAATGTACTTTATCAATAATCAGATTATGATTACAGAGACAGCATTAATTTAATTTTAAGGTCTGAGTCCTCAATCAGGTAAAACCACCAGCAATTATCCACCGGAGCCACTGGTAAAGATATGTTACATCAACATAATTACCTTTAATTCTACTCTACAAGCATGTCTATGGGGGTCTCTATGAAAGGAGGCTAAAATCTCCTTAAATACAAGGTATGTTACATCACTACAATTATCTTTAGTTCTACCATACAAGCATGTCTATGTGGGTCCCTATAAAGAAGGACAAATTCTCCTTAAATACAGTGATGTTATATCATTTACTTACACTTAATTCTGTTGTATGAGCATGTCTATGAGGGTCCTGATGAGGGGAAGACACAATTTCCATTATAATTTGTGTAACTGCCAAAACTTGACAACAAAAAACAGTAAAAGGTCACACCTAAATGAATTCAGAAACAGTCTGATACACCTATGAATCTTCTGTTAAGAAAGAGCATTACAAGATCACAACAAATTAACAAAGGAAACGGTACTTTTTCCTTGAAGTGTTTATGCAAATCTAGCATCTTTCTATAGAATATTGGAAGGCAAATGGATAATTAAAAATGTTACAACTAACAAGAGAGCATCTATCTGTCATTGTACCACTTATGTCAAACAAGGCATTCAAACTAAATGTAGGGTATTTTTCTTTTTACAAAGTTGTTTCTTTTTTTTACCAAGAATTTGTTAAAAATATTTTTTTTAAGAAGATGCTAATACACAACCTTGTGGCAATTTCTATCTGTCTTTTTACCACTTATATCAAACCAGGCATTTAAACTACATGTACTGTATTTTTCTTTGTACAAAGTTGTTTCTTTTTTTTACCAAGAATTTGATGCTACTACCTTGAATGAAAGTCAATTCACTAGGTAAGCTGCAGTTAAGATAAAATACATAGATATTATTTAACATGACTTTGATTTTTACGCTAAAACCAAATATTTCAATGATTGAAGGATAAGAACTTGTTCATGTTCATAGGCTAACTATTGCATATATGTCTCACAAAAAGTAGCCCTTAAAAAAGCCCAATTGTCCTTAAAATACACAATAATTATCATGGAAAGCACCAAATATTGCCTTATTATCCTCGAGATCCTCAAATAATGCCCAATTATTCTCGAGATCCCCATTGAAACAATTCCTAATTTTAACCAAAATTAATTTTAAAAGTTCTTTCAAAATTTATAAAAATATATCTTTTATTGTAATCCTTGTCTTTGAGAAATATATGAGCTGCAGTTGATTGATTGCTGTTTTACGTCCAGCAAGCAGTACATGTATTTCAGCTATTTTTGGGACTGCAATTGAAAGAATATACTTGTTTATACTGTACAATATATCAGGTATGTAAAATTGGATGCTTCTGAGAGCCCAAATAATGTTAAATTATCCTTTAGAGCCCAAATGATGCCAAATTATCCTTGAGATCCCCAAATGATGCCAAATTATCCTTGAGATCATCCCCAAATGATGCCAAATTATCCTTGAGATCAACCCCAAATGATGCCAAATTATCCTTGAGATCCCCAAATGATGCCAAATTATCCTTGAGATCATCCCCAAATAATGCCATATAATTCTTGAAATTCCTAAAAAGAGCCAAATTATCATTGAGATCCTCAAATGCATTTATACTGAGATCCCCAAAAAATAAAAATGCCAATTATCCTTGAGATCCCTAAATAATGCATAATTATCCTCGACAGCCTCAAATAATGCACAACATACACACTCCATTAAAACCAATAATTACTGGAGTATGGACTTTTAAGTCAATTTATATTAAAATTTCAGCTTTGAAAAGTAATTGATGTTTTACTCTTTATGTAATTCAATAAATTGTACATAAAATATATGATTACAAATTCTGAGATTATGAAATATAGCTAATACCTTGTAATAAATTATGCTTGATTGATCCAAGAAAAGATATCAAGGTATAAACACTACTAAATGTCTCAGGTTGGTATGTCTGAAGACCTAATATAAAAATAGATGTGAGGAATTTTTCACATAATATTAATATGAGAAAACCCTTGAATAATCTGATACATAATAATTGGTAAATCATTCTTGATATAGAGCATTATATGAATAGAAATCTGGAAACATAAAACAACAATGAATGAGTATTACTGTGGTCCCTGACGATACGTCTGCTCTATAGAGGTCTGAAAATAAATCCAACAATATGGCATAATCAAACAAAGCTATTGACAACATTTCACTATTTTATCATTTAACAATGCTGAGAAAAATCTGTCAAGACATGGTAATGGACAGATACTTGCTGGTTAAGGATGCACACACACTGAAAACAGTATACCCTTTATCCTCTATGGCAAGTGGGGGGGGGGGTATAGTAATTAAGTTGTAGTACATAATAGATTACTTTGCCTTGGTACCTCTAAATGGACGAAATTTATATGCTAGAAAATTTAGCAAAGCTCACTAAAATCAAAATGTAAAATATCAGGTGCCCAATGGCACTATGTGACAAAGAATCTGTGAAAGTTTCCTTCAATTTCATTTAGTGGTGTAGGTGGAGTTTCAGATAAGAGATGGGTTTGAAGCACCCCCAATGTCAATGAATGGGAGTTCTTGTTTTGCTATGGAAAATCCCAAATATCATTCATATCAAAATGTAAAATATCAGATCCACAATGGCACTATTTGACAAAGATGTAAAATATCAGATCCACAATGGCACTATTTGACAAAGATGTAAAATATCAGATCCACAATGGCACTATTTGACAAAGATGTAAAATATCAGATCCACAATGGCACTATTTGACAAAGATGTAAAATATCAGATCCACAATGGCACTATTTGACAAAGATGTAAAATATCAGATCCACAATGGCACTATTTGACAAAGATGTAAAATATCAGATCCACAATGGCACTATTTGACAAAGATGTAAAATATCAGATCCACAATGGCACTATTTGACAAAGATGTAAAATATCAGATCCACAATGGCACTATTTGACAAAGATGTAAAATATCAGATCCACAATGGCACTATTTGACAAAGATGTAAAATATCAGATCCACAATGGCACTATTTGACAAAGATTTTGTAGGAAATGTTACATCAAATTCCATTCAGTGATACAAGTGGAGTACGGTAATAGATAAGAGATGGGAAAATTAGTCTATAAATTAAGAGCATTAACTCCTTTGAAACATTACTTTCTTTCATCTGGCATATCTATTTTAGAGAAGTTGTTTAAGACAATGATTTTCAAGCATACATTTTTTTTAACACACCAGTGTCCCATGATAATAAACAAAATAACAAATTGGCATTAAGCCCAATCAGTAAATCAACTAGATATCAGTAAGATGGTACCCATCTCTGTGGGCCACACCGACTTCGAGGTCAAGGTCAAAGGTCATCAACCATGGTATGCGACACATCGCCTTGATATTATCTACCCACATTCCAAATATCAAAAGCCTACCTCAAAAGATAAAAAAGTTACAACTCGGACATGAATTTGTTATTCAGGATGCAATAATGTGACCTTAAGGTCAAAGCTCAAGGTCACATGTCAACAACCACCGTATGCGACACATCGCCTTGATATTATCTACCAACATCCAAATAGCAAAAGCCTATCTCAAAAGATAAAAAAGTTACAGCCCGGACATGAATTTGTCATACAGAAAGCAATAATGTGACCTTAAGGTCAAAGTTCAAGATCAAAGGTTATCAACCACAGTACGCGACACATCACCTTGATATTATCTACCCACATTCCAAATATCAAAAGCCTATCTCAAAAGATAAAAAGTTACAGCCCGCACATGAATTTGTCATACAGAAAGCAATAACGTGACCTTAAAGTCAAAGTTCAAGGTCAAAGGTTATAAACCACGGTATGTGACACATCGCCTTGATATTATCTACCTACATTCCAAATATCAAAAGCCTACCTCAAAAGATAAAAAAGTTACAGCCCGGACAAGATTAGTTCGGATGTACAGACAGACTGATCAATATAGGGAATCCCCCACAAAGTGGCAGGGCACTAATAAATATTTCAACTTCATAAATGTGCAATAATGGCTGTGTGAAAAAAATTAATTTCTCATCAATATAGACAAGGACTGTGAACATCTGAAACATTATAGATCTACTGTATAGAAATCTAGTCCGTGGAAATCTGTACAGCTTGCATAACTGCAGATAAATTATGACTACCTCAAAATCCGTTGGCATAGGCCAACACAATTTCCCAATCGTCTACCATTAATTTTGCACTCTAGAATAGAGAAAACTGCCAGCAATGACTGTACTTACACAGACTGTCTATATCACTACAATGACTAGAACGAATATTCATACCTTCCCCTTTTTTTGACAAGGGTATGAATTTGATCCAATTATTCATTATTTAGCAGAGTGGGAGTGAATCACTAACAGCACAAGGAGTTGCATATTTAATCAGCCATGTACAATTTTGATATCATTTGACAGTGTCACCCATTTTTTTGTCGGTTTCATAGATGGAAATTGAAACCTGATTAATGATTCCACAAACATTCATGAAGGATCAATGAACAACTATTTCACTAACAATTTGGAGACCAATTTGGCATTTTTTGTAAAAATTAAGAGCAATAATTCTTAAATGTAAAGGGCCATTTGGCTGGTTATGGAACTTGACAGAGATATTATGCCCATAGACATTTGTATAAATAAAGGGCCATAACTCTGAAGAGGCTGAAGCAATTTGGCTGGTTGTCAATCTTGGTCAAGACATAACACCAATAAACATTTTCCCCAAGTTTCATGAAGATCGGACAACAACTGTTTGAGTTAAAGAGTGGACAAGACAATTTTGCCATTTTTTGAATAAATAAATCACCACAACTCTGAAAAGGCTGAAGTGATTTGGCTGGTTATCGAACTTGACCTTATATTATGGCCACAAACATTTTTCCCAAGTTTCACGAAGATCGACAACAACTGGTTCCAGTTAGAAGGCGGACATCGCTGCGGATGCCATCTGCCAGGTCCCCCCCACCCCCCTTAATACGACTCGTCTTTAATGGGCTTAGAAAACGGAATTTTTTTTTTATACAGATTGTTTCCATGTATTTGTCAATATGTCATGCTTAAACAATGTGAAAGAGATGTAGCCAGGACAGTATATACATTATTGGCCAGGACATTGTATATAAACTTCTGACCGGGACACAGTACAGTAGTCCCTCTCTTATACGATCCCTTTGCCAGCAAACACCCGCTTTATCTGGCCAAAACCCTGATGAATTAAGTGTTTCTAACGTAACATTACCTCTCGCGAACGACCACCCCTCAAACGCTACTAGCGACCACGTTTTTTTGACACAACAACGTCAATTCCGCTCACGAACGACCATTTTCACTGACCGGATGTTTATATTGGAAGTCTCGAATAGAACAAGATTTGGTTTTATTATCGTAAACCCGTTCGGAAACAGTTCAACAACCGGTAAACAAAATGTCGAAATCGTGTAAAAGAAAGGTTTTTAAGCTGGATTTAAGAGGAAAACAAGTAGGATATTTTAGATCGGTTTGATTGTGGCATTACGGAAATTGGGTTTATTACAAGAAGACTGAAATATTCAACAAGGAGATAATAGTACAATGTACCAACATAATCATAAATCAAAATTTACTACAAACGATGTCAAAAACTTTGGAAACTGGAAACAGAGAAAAACCTGGATTTTTCCAAATTAAACGGAACCTTAATAAACTATGAAGTGGAACCTGTGCAGACAATTAAAGTGATAAAAACAACCATAATGCAGATGAAACAGGAACAGAAACATTCACTGTTAAGCAGACTTGGAATTGTTATATTATCATTACACATTTTTAACAGATAACAAGTGTGGACACAGAAAAACGTCTCGTCTGCATTCCGCATCAGTAACGAAAATAAATTTCATCATAAGCATTACGTAAATAGCATTAAATATCAGCAGCTGCCTGTATACGAAATATTGTCACCATACCATGCATAGTTACAGGGGAACAGCCGTAACCCAAAAACTTTAACGTAGTCGCTGGACCGTGAAATTGAGGTCAAGGTCAGGTGGAACCTACCAGACAGTCATGTACTATTCATCAGCAACCTATATACCAAATATTGTCATCCTACCATACGTGGTTACAGAGGAACTGTCGTAACCCAAAAACTTTAACATAGTCGCTGGACCATGAAATTGAGGTCAAGGTCAGGTGACACCTACCAGACAGTCATGTACTAGTCATCAGCAACCTATACACCAAATATTGTCATCCTACCATGCGTAGTTACAGAGGAACTGTCGTAACCCAAAAACTTTAACGTAATCGCTAGACCGTGAAATTGAGGTCAAGGTCAGGTGACACCTACCAGACAGTCATGTACTAGTCATCAGCAACCTATACACCAAATATTGTCATCCTACCATGCGTAGTTACAGAGGAACTCTCGTAACCCAAAAGCTTGAACGTAGTCGCTGGACCATGAAAATGAGGTCAAGGTCAGGTGACACCTACCAGACAGTCATGTACTAGTCATCAGCAACCTATACACCAAATATTGTCATCCTACCATGCGTAGTTAGAGGAACTGTCGTAACCCAAAAACTTTAACGTAGTCGCTGGACCGTGAAATTGAGGTCAAGGTCAGGTGACACCTACCAGACAGTCATGTACTAGTCATCAGCAACCTATACACCAAATATTGTCATCCTACCATGCGTAGTTACAGAGGAACTGTCGTAACCCAAAAACTTTAACGTAGTTGCTGGACCATGAAATTGAGGTCAAGGTCAGGTGACACCTACCAGACTGTCATGTACTAGTCATCAGCAACCTATACACCAAATATTGTCATCCTACCATGCGTAGTTACAGAGGAACTGTCGTAACCCAAAAACTTTAACGTAGTCGCTGGACCGTGAAATTGAGGTCAAGGTCAGGTGACACCTACCAGACAGTCATGTACTAGTCATCAGCAACCTATACACCAAATATTGTCATCCTACCATGCGTAGTTACAGAGGAACTGTCGTAACCCAAAAACTTTAACGTAGTCGCTGGACCGTGAAATTGAGGTCAAGGTCAGGTGACAGGTGACTGACTGGCAAGTACTCATCATAAGCTACCTATGGACCAAATTTGATGGACCTAGGGCTTGGGCTTACAAATATATGAAGCAAGATGTCAAGTGTTTACGCCGCCGCCGCCGCCGGATTCCCATACATATGTCTCACCTCCAGCAACTTTCGTCGCAGGCGAGACAAAAACTGCATGAATTCTTTTTGTTTTTATTTATACTGAATAATAAAATACAAATATTTATTTTGTGTGATTCTTGATCAGTTCACAGCTTTTGCTGCTAATCAACCGACCAAGCTCTATAGACCTGTATAAATTGTATCCATTCAAGAAAGACCACCCCCATTATAAGACCACTTTTATGACTCAGATGGGGTAGTCTTATAAGAGGGGGACTACTGTATATAGAATTCTGGATAGCACAGTGAATATTTCTCACTAGAAGACAGTATATATAATCTATTATTATAAAAGATAATATACATTGACTTTAATCGGCATTGGTCGGGACTTTTTAAAAAGGCAGATTTGAAGGAAAACTTATGTTCTGAGGGTCCGGTTAAGAGAAGTTTCACTGTATATATATATAGAATTTTAGGTTTCATTCTGGCCAAGACACAGTACATCAAATCACAAGCACATACTCTCTGAAAAAAAAATCTGCTATGCACACTAAAACCATGTAATAATAATCTGCTTGAACAGTTTTGTAAACCATTTTGGGACTGTAATTATTGTACTTGATAGTTTACTCATGTTTCTGTTTAAGGTTTGGTTTGGACAGGTTTTATTGTATTTAATAAGCTAATTACTATAAGAAATGTTATGGGAAGCTGGGTAAATAATCCCTTTGGATACCTCAAACTAAGATTTTCGTCACTATAACTCTAAATTCATAAAACATCGATTTTGATTGTAAAATTCACTAACTTCCAATACCCCTCTGTTTTCTGTGGCTAATTTGATTAACAAGAAATGTCAGTTAGTATATGAACAAGGGGAGGTAATAACTAAGTAAAAGTTAATGCCCCCTTAACAGTGGTATCCAAAAGATCTAAATAACTATTTTTGTAAACCCAGTCGATTCTAGTTCTAAAATTCTTATGAATTATAAGTTAATTTCATTAACTGTGAGTTCATATTTATGTTCCAAATAAGAATACCCAGAAGTTACAAGTCCAATAACATTTTATATATAAAATGATGCAAACCAATTCAATTAACAACTAGAAGACAAAACAACAAACCATCAAAACTGGATTAAAACACATCTAACAGAAAGGACCACTACTGTCTTAGAACAGTCACATAAAACAGTGATTGGATCAATAATGGAACCAATAGCAAGACACTTTCTAACACATTAAAGTGTATTTTATATGAGAACAATAATGCTATTGAATTCAATATCACAAAATGAGCTACTGTTCATAGCAAAATAAACATAGCTGGTTTACAGAAGTAATTCATACTGAAGAGTTTGATCTGTTTTGTTTAATTCCTTCAAAGAATTTATTTGACCATGACACAGACGGTGTTTAATTCCTTCCAAGAGTGTATGTGACCATGACACAGACAGAAATAAAGGCCATGACAGAGAGCCATCACTATGTTGTACAGTGTTATATATATCCATTCCCCACTTCACTCATAGTTGAGGCATTTTCTTTTTCGCTACAAAACTAACATGTGCATAATACCCGAATGTCATGAAAATGAAATGAATGACAAAGGTAATATGTAAATAAAGACAGTTATGTATGTATTCATACAAATGTACCATAAAGTAGACAGAAATTACCACAACAAAAATTATGCAGGAACTAGGTAGGAAAAATGTCATGATGATATGTTTCACCCTACAACTCTATAACATTATGCTGAAATCCAATTTGAAATTATTGGGGAGGGGGTAAAAGGGTGGGGGCATGAGAACAGATGAACATGTGGAGGGGTAAAAGGGTGGGGGCATGAGAACAGATGAACATGTGGAGGGGGTAAAGGGTGGGGGCATGAGAACAGATGAACATGTGGAGGGGGTAAAAGGGTGGGGACATGAGAAAAGATGAACATGTAGAGCGGGTAAAAGGGTGGGGGCATGAGAACAGATGAACATGTGGAGGGGGTAAAATGGTGGGGGCATGAGAACAGTTGAACATGTGGAGGGGGTAAAAGGGTGGGGGCATGAGAACAGGTGAACATGTGGAAAACCACTATACTTTTAAGACAGCCTTACTTGAAATGTTCCTTTGGCTGTTCAATAAGTCTTGTGATATGAAGCTTCCAAGCTTCTAATTCCTCTTGCTCCAGCATGCTCTCAAATGCTGCCAATGCTTGTTCTGGTTCTATCTGAAATTATACCAGCATATGCAAAACTCGTCAATATTTTGTCACGCCAAATAAAAGTTTAAAAGGAAAGTTAGACTGTCATTTCTGATCTTGAAAAACCTGACCTGGATAAACATGCAAAAATTTAACATTAAGTTCCAATGAAAACAATTTACTAGTATACATTAACAAAATGGTGGATGGAGAAACGACAGAAATATATTAAGGAACATTTTTGAGCGTGCACTGTCATATAGTCACTTAGCACCATCACAATGTCATTGAGTAAACAACATCAAAAAGTAACAAAATGTTAAAATATTCTTCTGTCAGAAGGTAAAATATAACTAGATATCAGTGAGATGGTACCCATCTCTTTGGGCCCCGCTGACCTTGAGGTCAAGGTCAAATGTCATCAACCATGGTATGCTACACACTGCCTTGATCTTATCTACCTACAATCAAATATCAAAAGCCTACCTCAAAAGATAAAAAAGTTACAGACCGGACACGATTAGCTTCGGACAGACAGATCACTATAGGGTGTCTGCCACAAAGTGGTGGGGACCTAATAAAAAAACTCACACAGTTAAGAATCTCTGCCTTAGTAGCTTATTTCAATTCTGTCCTGTGGTATGGAAAAGTTGCATTGGAAACGTGATTCAGTTCAGTTCAAAAGAGAATAGCTCATTAAAAAAATGAAATCATAATTTCTTGTACATATGCAATCTTGCACATATGCAGTTTGTCCTAATAACTACAAAATTTCATATAAGTCTGTTCTTATTAACTACCAAAATTATGACATTCCAATCAATTCTGTCACATTATGTCAGAGAAGCTTCTCTAGCAAACTGTTATAGTAGCATGTTTATGCAAAAATAAACTGTGAATTTGGAGTCATAGTTTCTAATACATATACACATCTACACAGCATGTCCTTATTAACTACAACATTTCATTAAATTTCTGTTATATGGTTTAGAGATGTTGGGTCAAAAACATTACACCCTATGTAACTTTATTCCGCAGGCAATATAAAGGAAGCCATTATGGCACTTTAAAAATAATTTAAGAAATCAAAGGTGTTCGTCTGAGTATCTGCCATTTATGGAATTTTTATGCATATTTAGGCGAAATTGTATTTATAGTAACAGTAGCCATATTGGTTTAGGGGTAGTGTCATTAGATACAAAGTTTGAAAGTAATAAGCCATGCCCACTTAAGTTCTAATTCATGCAGCAGTTTTAGAGGATAAGATTTACCTGGTAGAAGAAATTTGCAGCTAATCCAGGTCCAGCAATTCTTCTGGCTATAAAACTGTCATTTGCTGGCACTCTAGCTCGGGGCTTGATCACAATATAATACACCACTGTGTCCCAAAATCCTCTAAGGGTTCGTCTAAATAATCCAACTAAAAAGCAATCAAGATCAGAAGCTGTCAACAGATTTATGTGAGGTTCTATATCATAGAATGATTACATCCATGGAAAATTGGGAAACCCCAAATATCATTCCGAACAAATGTATAGTATCAGGAACACAACCCAATATGTGACAAAGATTCTGTGACAGTTTCATCAATTCCATTAAGTGGTGTAGATGAAGTTGATAAGAGATGGGTAAACACAATGGCAATGTAAAAGAATGGCCCTTGTTTTGCTAAGAGAAACCCCAAATATCACTTTAATCAAAATGTTAAATATATGGCGCATAATTGCACTACATGATAATGATTCTGAAAAAGTTTCATCAAATTTGGAGGACTACATATAACGATTCATGGAAATAGAATTTGTTTACAGTTTTAAGCCACTTTCACTATTCTTCAGCTACATCATAGCATCATGGCAAGTTTTCTAAATTAAGTTTGGAGTCAAGGTCACTGCCTGAAGTCCATATTGGACATGACCCCAGTGCTGACCAATTTTATGACCATCCTGACACCACATTATAAACATTATAATTTACTCACATAATGCAACAGCAAGGGAGGCTAGAGGACATCCAATGCTACCAAATAATACCGCCGAGATTGGCTGAATACATCCCTGTATCATAAACCTCCAAATCAATGCCTCAAACAGAATAAACAACCTATTGCTATCGTCTGAAAATAAATGTTAATTCTTTAAATAAACAAGAAACAATCACAAAGTTAAAAAAATATGTATCGACCAAATGAATTTATATGGTTGACATGTTAATGCGTACTAGTAACACATGTTTGTTTACATGATGAGTTAACGTTGGAACAGTGTTCGGGACATGCTCTTCCTGTGCCGATTTCAGAGGTAGTGCAGACAGAACAGTGACGTAATAAGATGGCGTCCAACATAGTAAAGATGTATCAGTGTATTGATCTCCCATTAATATGATAGAGATTGTAAGAAAGATTTAACGATTTTTTTTTAAGGCAAAAGAAGCCAATCATTGAATAAACTGTTTCCTGTCCGGAACCTGTCCATAACCACACAATTATCAATATGTGCCAGAACATCTGGAACATGTCCAAGACAAACGAACTGTGCAGCCTCGTAGACTGTATATGCTGCATTTAATGCTATTAAAGGTGTATGATATTGAGTTTATGTTATTTTAAATTTGCCTAGTATACATGTTCATTTACCGACCTCTATTATTCTATCTTGAAATATATGGTTTTGAGTAACATAACAATAAAAACTGAATCCTATATAACATGGGCAATAGAATGCCACATGACACGGGAAGCAGATTCCCACATATAGGAAACAGACTCCCACATGAGAAGGATATTACGTGGTGGGCTATTAAACACTCCATTCCTCCAATATTAAATGCTCCTCATCCACTCCTCACAAAATGTACAATGGTGCAATTTATACACTTTTAGGTATTCATGTACATTGAATTTATTTATAAACAAATGTTAAGGTCTCTTAAACTCAAAGGTCGGGGGTTTTCTCCGGTTACTCCTGCTTCCTCCTCCAATAAAACTGGACGCCATGATATAGCTGAAAAATTGCTGTAAGTGGCATTAGGCAATAGTCAAACAAATACATACCTGGGCAATCAAAATCAAAAATCAGGATTCCACTAATGTGAACAATAAGAGTAACAGCAGGTATCCTGTAAAACACAGTTATTTATTTAAAAAAAAAGAGGCATCCCGTAAAACATACATATTTCATTAAAAAAAACCCGGCAGATTGTAAACAATAGGTAGTTAATAGATGAAAACGGGTGAAACCTGTAGTTAAGTCATGCAGTAGTGACCCTACTAAAAGTTCTCTCCCCTTTCAGCCAGATATACTCAGAGTAAAAAGACAGGAAAAATATCCAAAGGCCAATTCGCCAAATTTAACTGGCTCTATGTTGCTGGAGAAGAAGAGAATAAACCAAAAATCGCAAGCCTGAAATGGCTGGGTTGCAAAGCAAGTGCCTTAATAAATAGGGAATGGTTTACAATTGGTTAGAAGAAGGTTTTGGGTTTGTGTAAAAAAATGAAGGAAGAGTTGATCACACAAAATAGACACAGTCTTCTGCATATGTTCTAAAAAATGACTAAGTTCCAAAAGTCTAGAAAATTAGGTAAAAAATCCTTCAACAATTCCATAATAACAGGTGCACAACTTTAATACAATGTGCAATCTTTCTGTTAAGTTTCAGAAATCTGGGTTGAAAACTGTAGGAGTAGTTGATTACACAAAATAGATACTCTAATCATTATGATACTGCCATTGCCGACAGACAACAGATTAGTTTTGACTGAAAAAGCTCACTTTTGGATCAGCTAAAACACATACTTAGAAGAGGACCATCCAATGAACGATGTTGCCAAGTTTGGTACAAGTGCAAATAAACTTTTTATTTCCTGACAATAAATAATTATAGGATAATTAATTGGGCAGAGTGAATATCCAAAATATGATCATGAGTGCTGCATAACGCATCTGATTAAACGAGTGCGCGGAATTTGTTCCATGCACGAGTTTAATCTGATGCTTTATGCAGCACGAGTGATCATATTTTGGATATTCACTCTGCCCAATCGATTATCCTATTTATTATATAGATCAAAATTGTTTTCGTAAAATTTTAATGCTTAAACCTAAATTTTATGAATGGCGGATGAATATCTGTATAGTACAAAACCAACTGCAATATTTGGCGGGAAAAAACCAGAGAGTGAAAATAAACGATAATTTTCACATGTGATTTACCGTGATTTCTGTCACTCGGAAAATTCTATATTTCATCTCTATCTATATAATAAATATTGTTTTTATCCTGCAACCATAAAATACCTTTATACTAATGACAAATAAAAGAAAACAAACATGAGAAAAGTGCACTTCATATTGATTTCTGACTTGAAATTATCAGGGAATATTCCTGTGATAGCCCGACATCACTAACAATTATCTAACATGTTATCAACCAGTACATAATAATAAGATTAGAAGTAAGGACAAGGGAACAAGGAGACTTTTTCCGTAGTTACAAATAAAGCAAACATTTATTTGGGTACCTTTATTGTACAGCAAATGTAATTATTCCAAGATAAAAATTTAATTTACATTTTTGGAACAAGAAGCATTTGTAAACATATTTCAAATAGGTTTTTAAAATAAATACTACAGTGTCAGCCAAAGGAATAAAAACACAAAAATATGTAGAGGACTATCTTATCAACATTCATATACAATATGGCCTTAATTGCCTTTCTGTTGCCCACAGTGAGACACTAACCACCATAATGTTTTGATGAATTAAATTTTTTTTTTAAGTTGATCTAGCGATCTCAAACACCTCCTTTTAAATTATTTAAAACATTTTTTGTAAAAATTTCTAATGCTTTTTGTTGACTGGTGACCTTGACCTTTGATGGAATTACTCCAGCATCAGGCTTCTTACCCACCTGATATGTAACAATATCCTACAGTTTCATTGAAATTAAATGCAAACTTTATAAGTCACTGTACAGAAAGGTCTTTTTTGTACAAATTTCTAACACTGTTTGGCAACTGTAACCTTGAAATTTAATGGATTCCCCAAAAATGGATTGGCTTATGATCCACCTTATATGAAACTATATCACAAACTTTCATTGAAATCAAATACAAACTTTTAGAGTTATTGTCCAGATCTTTTTTTGTATGAATTTCATTTTTTTTTCTACTGTGACCTTGACCTTTTACAGAATTCCTCCAGCATCACTAGGTTTCTTACCCAAAGTAAAAATATCCCGTAGTTTCAATGAAATAGCTTTTTGAAATGTGGAGTGGGGATATAAAAACCTAACTTTAATTAATTAAGTACTGTCTAATGAACATGGTGACAAAGTTTTGTTCAGCTGGCCCTGTGCTTTTAAAGATGAAGATTGAAATATAAAAGTTTACAAAAAGACAATTATGGGGTTGACGCTAAAAAGTGACACCATGTTGCCAAAGTCTCACCCAGATCTTTGTCTATGTGAACTAACATACAAGAAAGACAAAAAATTACCACAAAGGAGCTGTTATTGCCATCACTGTTGATAATGTTGAAGTGATTGTACATAGAACTGGTACAGATATTACCAGTAAACAGGTACCCAGTCCACCTTTAACTACATAGTTCCAAAATCGGTTCAAATGTCGAACTAAACTTTTGTCCAGAAATCCTACAAATATAATATAAATCAAAATATTTCAATACATTAAAGATTTTTATCAAGATCATATATACAGTAGAACTTCAATAACTCGAACTCGCTGGGGTTGCCAAAAATAGTTCGAGCTATCTGTAGTTCGAGCCACCGAAGTTGGACAACTTCCGGAAATTTATCTGTTCCTTACCGTGACCATTTTTTGTTTTATGTTGCTCGTTAATTTCCTACACGCAGAATGATTGTTTTGGAAACTAACCTTCGTTTTAAATGTAAGTAGATATTTAATGAATTTTGACACGAATCAAGTTATTTCAGTTGTTATAATTTGTGAAATTTAAAATTTCATCATCAGTTATTATTCACTTCCGTTGATTGCGCATGGTATATCTGCCATTGCAGTTAAATTAAGTAAATAAATTCCGTGCAGTTTTTTTAATAAATTATCTTAGCTTTAATTTAACAATTGGTATTTTAATATCAATTAAACCGCAAATGTTAACAAAAGTCGTCAATGCTTTTTAATTCGAATGGTTTCGTTTTGATTTTATAATCTGCTTGGTACTGTTAATATTTTTAATTACAAAACAATTAACGTCTATTTGCATGTTAAAACCAAGCACAAGTCATGACATAATTATTATCCGCTATTTTGTTTAAATTGACATACCTGTACTAATTGTTATGGCTTCTGTTATCAACGTTCTTTGTACCGAAGTTAATTACTTCGGACCGAGGCTTATAATTTTAGTTCGAGTTATTGATGGTGACTTACATGAATTTACTATCAAAGGGACCTATAAACGAGAAATCGGTGTTCGAAAAACCGGGGTTTTTTGTATAAACATTTATAGAAATGAATAACGGGACTTTAAAAACAGTTCGAGAAATCGGTGGTGTTCGAGCCATCCGAGTTCGAGCTACCAAAGTTTGACTGTACTTCCTTTTCTTCTATGAAATGTTAACATTTTTTGAATTTATGCTTTTTGGTTATTACGACAGCTATGTATTTTGGTATTTAGACAGATCTTACAATAGGGTATACAGTCTATAACTCCACTAGTTTTCTGCAACTTCAAGCTGCCTAGGTGGTATTTAGACAGATCATACAGTAGTGTAAACAGTATATATCTCCATTAGTCTCAAAAAACTTGATTACAGCAGAGATGTATCATTGGGTTTTACTAGACATTAAGGACAGTCTAATTTAATTACTTGTTCTTCCGATTTTTCTCATTTTAGAATTGGGTGAGCGAGTGAAATAAAAAAAAAAAATAAAATAAAAAAATTTAATATCATTATTGTGATTTTTAAAAAAACATAGGTGACAAATTTGGAGTGAGCTATAACTTTCTTTTAAAAATAAGAAAATGTACTTCTGTGAATGTACATGTTCAAAATTTAATATCCATCAGAATCTGGTACACAGTGAACTCCACAAAATCGAATATCATCTAAAGGATATATCGGCAAAAAAGACATACTGAATCATTTTTTATCTAATAATTTTATTGTAAATTGAGATATCGGGTAGTGAGAAAATTCAGACAATCTGATTGTAGAATTTCTTGACAAAAATGTATTGACACAGAATATTTTCTGTTTACGTTTACAGGAAATTACAAAGGAAGTCGACGGTAAGTTCATCATTGATTTTTACCATTGATGTTTATTATGCTCTCGCTAAGGCTGAAATCTTTGATTCAAACACATCTTTGTAAAATCTGTGCTTAGGTACTGCCACTGAAAGCATCCGCCCTGTTTTGGTAAATTTGTCTCCCTTTACGTCGGATATTATTACTTCTAGAATGGCATGGTTGTTTTTCTTTTTAAAACTGCATTGATATTTTTGGTTAGTAGATGCAATAAAACGACAGTTACATTAGAAGATTATGATTTCAAAAAAAAAATTACTTCCTATGACTTTGCAGGGAGCAGTAAACTTTTTTAATTATACTAAATGTTGACGTATTTTGGTTATTGTTTTTTGCATGACAAATGAAAACTACTTACCGCGTAGGGTCCAGCTTACGCGCCTTTTTTAGATAAAAAATTTGTAAATTGAATTCATCACTTTATTTTCCGCAGTTATTTAGCGTTTTGAAATGCGGCAGATTTTTCAATGTCATAGAGCAATTTTCTATAGTAAAGTTTGACCTAAATTACAATGGAAGTATATGTTTGGAAGAGTCCATTGTCGTCTGTTACCAAACGCAGACGATCTTTTTGAAAACAACCCAAGGTCCCTGTAGAACTCAAATGGCTGACTTCCTATGTAAAATTCCAGAAGCAAATGTCAAGGACGATTTGGAACTTGTCACCAAAAAGTCATTATATAAAATATGGACTTGTTATCGTGTAGAAATTTTTTTAATTGGATTTTAACACTACAAAGGTACAATATGGAATAATAAAAAAATGCAAGCAAAACACTGAGCACAGCGGGGTGTAACTTTTAGTTTACGTTTTTCTATTTTGATAAAATATGTGTTGGTGTGGCCTCAACAATTTTTACAAAGCCTACCTCTGTCTGGAGCTTCTTCAAATTTTCTTCGAGACTGTCGGACATTACCCCATAGAGCATAGATCCTAGATATCATCGTATGGGTTTTGGAAGACTTTTTCTGATATAAAGCACCCTATAAATTAGAGAATAAATTTGTGCCAAACTTCATCGCAGTGTCTCAATTTCAATCTAACAGTAGACCAGGCAGACATTTGTATTTCTCTATGAAGTTCTTAAAGTGTTTCTGGAACAACCATACATATCTCTAGGGTACAGTTTAACAACTGTTTTGTGATAATGGGTCCAGAATATTATTAACACAACTGATCATTTTTTTAAATGATATATTAAGGTTAGCAATATTTCAGTAATATAATGTTAAGAATATAATAACAACTAATGAGAGATACATGAATGATGTACATTGAAATCTTAAAGCATTGTGTTTATAATATAGCATTTGTGAACAGAATATACCTTCGCGACATATTGAAGATAACTGCCACAAATATACATGGAAACAAAATTGTATACTGAAGTTTTCATTAACATAGTTTTAGTATGCTTAGCCTGTATTTTAGCCAATATTAAGTATGTATTTTGTCAAAATCTGAAAAATTAAAACCTTGTATCATCTATATAGGTGATACAAGATTGTACTTTTGTCAGATCTACTTTTTGACATCATAATGAATGGAATGAATATCATTTTATGAATGAAATGTAACGTCATTATACATGTGACATTTGGGAATATATTTTATGTTAAAACTGTTCATTGAGTAGTAAATTTTAAAACTTTAGTTTTGTTTTGCCTTTTTATACTTAACTTTAGATTAACTTATCACATACATTTAAGTGTAGGTACAACTACCTGTACGTATCGACATTAGCATACAATTACAACTCGAAGCTACGCATCTCTTATACGATGTACACAACTGTCTTGACATGTTACAGGTAGTTGTACCTACACATAATGTATGTAATGTGTATTTATCTTTTTACAGAAAGTTTGAACATTCATAAATTTAATGTACTTATGTATATGCTTGTATATCATTTATACAGTTAATTAATGAAATACAACTCAAGTATGATGTCTCAAATTTAATAATTTTATTTTTGTAAAGCGTTTGATTATATCAAGTCAATCTTATGTCAAAATCTTGAGTAAATGCTTGGAAACCAATTAAAACAACTTATCACACTTAATTAAGGGGCATAACTTGAAAACAACATGTTTGATTATCTCAAATTTCAACTTGACCTGTATATAACCTAAATCATTTGAAATTTTAAGTCAATCTGATGTTTGACCGGTAAGCTAATTCTTGCAAACTATCAAAATATTTGGCACTTGATTAAGGGCATAATTTTAAAATTATAACTTAAATTTTATCCATATATTTTCTGTCTAAAGCTACTTAAAAAAAATTTCAAGTTAATCCCCACCTGTCTAGCTAATTGTCTGTGGTACAGTGTCAATTACATGGTAACTAACATAATTACTCATGATCCTTCAGTATAACTTACATTATCCTGACTCATCACTTTATCAGGATAGAATTCTCTAATTCCAAACAGAGCTCGCCAACTTAAAGCACTGCACCATGGCACTACAACCTAAAAAACACCAATTAATATGAAGTAAAAGTACGTTTCTTTTACAAGTGTTGTTCCAATAAAACTTACAAGATAACCCTGAAAGGCACTGTAAAGTTGCCATTGCTGTGGATTGGTCTAATGAACTGGAGCTAATACTGGAAAATAACTTCTCTCTGGGTATCGTATATGTTTCAATGGCACAGTCCATCACTGTGTCCTGCATACATTTAAATGGAACAGCCCCTAAATTGATACCATTTATGTTTCATAGCACTGCCCAACTGATTTGTGTATTATGTGTACTAAATTCAATAGGATATCATGTGTACTGACACAGTAGTATATCATGTGTACTGACACAGTAGTGTATCATGTGTACTGACACAGTAGTATATCATGTGTACTGACACAGTAGTATATCATGTGAACTGACACAGTAGTATATCATGTGTACTGACACAGTAGTATATCATGTGTACTGACACAGTAGTATATCATGTGTACTGACACAGTAGTGTATCATGTGTACTGACACAGTAGTATATCATGTGTACTGACACAGTAGTGTATCATGTGTACTGACACAGTAGTGTACCATGTGAACTGACACAGTAGTGTATCATGTGTACTGACACAGTAGTATATCATGTGTACTGACACAGTAGTGTATCATGTGTACTGACACAGTAGTATATCATGTGTACTGACACAGCACAGTAGTGTATCATGTGTACTGACACAGTAGTATATCATGTGTACTGACACAGTAGTGTATCATGTGTACTGACACAGTAGTATATCATGTGTACTGACACAGCACAGTAGTGTATCATGTGTACTGACACAGTAGTATATCATGTGTACTGACACAGTAGTGTATCATGTGTACTGACACAGTAGTGTACCATGTGAACTGACACAGTAGTGTATCATGTGTACTGACACAGTAGTATATCATGTGTACTGACACAGTAGTATATCATGTGTACTGACACAGTAGTGTATCATGTGTACTGACACAGTAGTGTACCATGTGAACTGACACAGTAGTGTATCATGTGTACTGACACAGTAGTATATCATGTGTACTGACACAGTAGTATATCATGTGTACTGACACAGTAGTGTATCATGTGTACTGACACAGTAGTATATCATGTGTACTGACACAGCACAGTAGTGTATCATGTGTACTGACACAGTAGTATATCATGTGTACTGACACAGTAGTGTATCATGTGTACTGACACAGTAGTATATCATGTGAACTGACACAGTAGTGTATCATGTGTACTGACACAGTAGTATATCATGTGTACTGACACAGTAGTATATCATGTGTACTGACACAGTAGTGTATCATGTGTACTGACACAGTAGTATATCATGTGTACTGACACAGCACAGTAGTGTATCATGTGTACTGACACAGTAGTATATCATGTGTACTGACACAGTAGTGTATCATGTGTACTGACACAGTAGTATATCATGTGTACTGACACAGTAGTATATCATGTGTACTGACACAGTAGTGTATCATGTGAACTGACACAGCAATTTTCATGTATATTAACAGCAGTGTATTATATTATGCTGTCCATGATGAGGCTTTATATGTATCTGAGGAACTGAGGGAATAAATGTTACACAATCAGATTCTGCAGAGATGCCTTGTTTGGAGTCTGATAAGAAAACAAAGAAGAATTTATAAAATCCTTAATTAACTGCAACTGCACAATTCATTAGACCTTTTAGTTTCTGAGAAGAAGACATTATAAATTTCAGCCAATCAGAAACAAATATTTTTTATTCTGTAGTCATAATGAGGAATCTCTTGAAGATTTGTAGTTACAAAATAATGGACTAATTTCAGTAAAGAACATTTGTTGTTGTTTTTAATTCCAGCTAATCAGAACAAGAATTGGCCTTGGTGGCCATGTTTTTTGAGAAAAGATGAAATGAGTAATAAATATGTAAAAGACTTAAAGAACTTCATTCAGCCAATATTTACTTCAACTAGCCAGTGTTTCAGAGGAGGTTTAAGTGTACAAAATTTACAGATAACACATGAGCAGACAAGAGTGCTAAGTGATAGCAGTAGCTTGCACTGACTTCAAGTAAAATGAGCTAAAAAAACTAATTTTAATACCCCTAAGAAAAATATGGAGTTCTTCATCCAGGTCAGAGTTCTAACAAGAAAATTCCACCACCGCCAGAATGGGTATCGGCT
Source organism: Limnoperna fortunei (assembly GCA_944474755.1). Taxonomy (NCBI): domain Eukaryota; kingdom Metazoa; phylum Mollusca; class Bivalvia; order Mytilida; family Modiolidae; genus Limnoperna; species Limnoperna fortunei. The sequence continues at coordinate 81,778,968 of OX104117.1, read as the reverse complement.
TGTTGTCATTTTGCTTGTGCGCCTCTCCAAAGTGTAATGAGTCTCTTCATCTGTCTGAAGTAAAAAATTGCATTTGTATTAAGATTATTTATTTTTTGACAGTTTATCTTTATTTTTAAACATCAGGTTATTAACTGGTAAGTTTAAAATAAGAATATTTACTGTTTGGTTTATTATATAGTAAATTTGCAAGTACCCATCAAATATGCACACTTATTTGACTATGAATTTATTTTAAATATCCTTATCTTTAATACACACCAAACTGACATCGTGATTACTGTTTTGAATGCAGCAACATGGAAAAAAAAAAATCTGTACCGTAAGTTTTGAATGTTCCGGTTCAAGCTCATTCATTACAACAGTTGGAATGACCTCTGTTTGACCTTTTGTTGTTTTGGTTATGATGTAATTGCTTGGCAACCATATTACTGTTCTAAATATAAACTGTTTATTTGGTGACGTTTCCCTACTCAGTTCTTTGATCAGTATTGCTTCCCTCTTAAATAAAGCATGAATTAATAATAAGTAAACTATGTAGGCCAAAATTATTGCATTAATAAAATGTCTTAAAGGATACCACGATTACTGGTAACAGAGTAGTTCTCACAGGCAAGTCATTCTCGCCACCAGACGTTTTGACAGATTTGGGGAAAAATTGGTATTTATAAAGTGATAAGCATAACATGTTTTGGATGGAAGATAGTGAAATTTATCCAATGAAGCCTTTGACCTTGATTTAAATAGAAAACCAATAGCACAATCACCAAAATGGCAAGAATTGCTATGGTTATTTTAAGGCAAGAACTACTCTCTGACCAGTATAAGTTAACTATTTTAAATTTGACATTGTTGTGTCAAGGTATATCAGTGACAAGTGACATAACATCGAAAAAAAAGCAAAGAAACTGACAGAACAAAGAGAGCTGAAAGTCAAGGGAGAAACTGACAGAACTAAGAGAGCTGAAAGTCAAGGGAGAAACTGACAGAACAATGAGAGCTGAAAGTCAAGGAAGAAACTGACAGAACAAAGAGAGCTGAAAGTCAAGGAGAAACTGACAGAATAATGAGAGCTGAAAGTCAAGGGAGAAACTGACAGAACAATGAAAGCTGAAAGTCAAGGGAGAAACTGACATAACAATGAGAGCTGAAAGTCAAGGGAGAAACTGACAGAACAAAGAGAGCTGAAAGTCAAGGGAGAAACTGACAGAACAATGAGAGATGAAAGTCAAGGAAGAAACTGACAGAACAAAGAGAGCTGAAAGTCAAGGGAGAAACTGACAGAACAATGAGAGCTGAAAGTCAAGGAAGAAACTGACAGAACAAAGAGAGCTGAAAGTCAAGGAGAAACTGACAGAATAATGAGAGCTGAAAGTCAAGGGAGAAACTGACAGAACAATGAGAGCTGAAAGTCAAGGGAGAAACTGACAGAACAATGAGAGCTGAAAGTCAAGGGAGAAACTGACAGAACAATGAGAGCTGAAAGTCAAGGGAGAAACTGACAGAACAAAGAGAGCTGAAAGTCAAGGGAGAAACTGACAGAACAATGAGAGCTGAAAGTCAAGGGAGAAACTGACAGAATAACGAGAGCTGAAAGTCAAGGGAGAAACTGACAGAACAATGAAAGCTGAAAGTCAAGGGAGAAACTGACATAACAATGAGAGCTGAAAGTCAAGGGAGAAACTGACAGAACAAAGAGAGCTGAAAGTCAAGGGAGAAACTGACAGAACAATGAGAGCTGAAAGTCAAGGGAGAAACTGACAGAACAATGAGAGCTGAAAGTCAAGGGAGAAACTGACAGAACAATGAGAGCTGAAAGTCAAGGGAGAAACTGACAGAACAATGAGAGCTGAAAGTCAAGGGAGAAACTGACAGAACAAAAAGAGCTGAAAGTCAAGGGAGAAACTGACATAACAAAGAGAGCTGAAAGTCAAGGGAGAAACTGACAGAACAATGAGAGCTGAAAGTCAAGGGAGAAACTGACAGAACAATGAGAGCTGAAAGTCAAGGGAGAAACTGACAGAACAATGAGAGCTGAAAGTCAAGGGAGAAACTGACAGAACAATGAGAGCTGAAAGTCAAGGGAGAAACTGACAGAACAATGAGAGCTGAAAGTCAAGGGAGAAACTGACAGAACAATGAGAGCTGAAAGTCAAGGGAGAAACTGACATAACAATGAGAGCTGAAAGTCAAGGGAGAAACTGACAGAACAATGAGAGCTGAAAGTCAAGGGAGAAACTGACAGAACAAAGAGAGCTGAAAGTCAAGGGAGAAACTGACAGAACAATGAGAGCTGAAAGTCAAGGGAAAAACTGACAGAACAAAGAGAGCTGAAAGTCAAGGGAGAAACTGACAGAACAATGAGAGCTGAAAGTCAAGGGAGAAACTGACAGAACAAAGAGAGCTGAAAGTCAAGGGAGAAACTGACAGAACAAAGAGAGCTGAAAGTCAAGGGAGAAACTGACAGAACAAAGAGAGCTGAAAGTCAAGGGAGAAACTGACAGAACAATGAGAGCTGAAAGTCAAGGGAAAAACTGACAGAACAAAGAGAGCTGAAAGTCAAGGGAGAAACTGACAGAACAAAGAGAGCTGAAAGTCAAGGGAGAAACTGACAGAATAGCGAGAGCTGAAAGTCAAGGGAGAAACTGACAGAACAAAGAGAGCTGAAAGTCAAGGAGAAACTGACATAACAATGAGAGCTGAAAGTCAAGGGAGAAACTGACAGAACAAAGAGAGCTGAAAGTCAAGGGAGAAACTGACAGAACAAAGAGAGCTGAAAGTCAAGGGAGAAACTGACAGAACGAAGAGAGCTGAAAGTCAAGGGAGAAACTGACAGAACAATGAGAGCTGAAAGTCAAGGGAAAAACTGACAGAACAAAGAGAGCTGAAAGTCAAGGGAGAAACTGACAGAACAAAGAGAGCTGAAAGTCAAGGGAGAAACTGACAGAATAACGAGAGCTGTAAGTCAAGGGAGAAACTGACAGAACAAAGAGAGCTGAAAGTCAAGGGAGAAACTGACAGAACAAAGAGAGCTGAAAGTCAAGGGAGAAACTGACATAACAATGAGAGCTGAAAGTCAAGGGAGAAACTGACAGAACAAAGAGAGCTGAAAGTCAAGGGAGAAACTGACAGAACAATGAGAGATGAAAGTCAAGGAAGAAACTGACAGAACAAAGAGAGCTGAAAGTCAAGGGAGAAACTGACAGAACAATGAGAGCTGAAAGTCAAGGAAGAAACTGACAGAACAAAGAGAGCTGAAAGTCAAGGAGAAACTGACAGAATAATGAGAGCTGAAAGTCAAGGGAGAAACTGACAGAACAATGAGAGCTGAAAGTCAAGGGAGAAACTGACAGAACAATGAGAGCTGAAAGTCAAGGGAGAAACTGACAGAACAATGAGAGCTGAAAGTCAAGGGAGAAACTGACAGAACAAAGAGAGCTGAAAGTCAAGGGAGAAACTGACAGAACAATGAGAGCTGAAAGTCAAGGGAGAAACTGACAGAATAACGAGAGCTGAAAGTCAAGGGAGAAACTGACAGAACAATGAAAGCTGAAAGTCAAGGGAGAAACTGACATAACAATGAGAGCTGAAAGTCAAGGGAGAAACTGACAGAACAAAGAGAGCTGAAAGTCAAGGGAGAAACTGACAGAACAATGAGAGCTGAAAGTCAAGGGAGAAACTGACAGAACAATGAGAGCTGAAAGTCAAGGGAGAAACTGACAGAACAATGAGAGCTGAAAGTCAAGGGAGAAACTGACAGAACAATGAGAGCTGAAAGTCAAGGGAGAAACTGACAGAACAAAAAGAGCTGAAAGTCAAGGGAGAAACTGACATAACAAAGAGAGCTGAAAGTCAAGGGAGAAACTGACAGAACAATGAGAGCTGAAAGTCAAGGGAGAAACTGACATAACAATGAGAGCTGAAAGTCAAGGGAGAAACTGACAGAACAATGAGAGCTGAAAGTCAAGGGAGAAACTGACAGAACAATGAGAGCTGAAAGTCAAGGGAGAAACTGACAGAACAATGAGAGCTGAAAGTCAAGGGAGAAACTGACAGAACAATGAGAGCTGAAAGTCAAGGGAGAAACTGACATAACAATGAGAGCTGAAAGTCAAGGGAGAAACTGACAGAACAATGAGAGCTGAAAGTCAAGGGAGAAACTGACAGAACAAAGAGAGCTGAAAGTCAAGGGAGAAACTGACAGAACAATGAGAGCTGAAAGTCAAGGGAAAAACTGACAGAACAAAGAGAGCTGAAAGTCAAGGGAGAAACTGACAGAACAATGAGAGCTGAAAGTCAAGGGAGAAACTGACAGAACAAAGAGAGCTGAAAGTCAAGGGAGAAACTGACAGAACAAAGAGAGCTGAAAGTCAAGGGAGAAACTGACAGAACAAAGAGAGCTGAAAGTCAAGGGAGAAACTGACAGAACAATGAGAGCTGAAAGTCAAGGGAAAAACTGACAGAACAAAGAGAGCTGAAAGTCAAGGGAGAAACTGACAGAACAAAGAGAGCTGAAAGTCAAGGGAGAAACTGACAGAATAGCGAGAGCTGAAAGTCAAGGGAGAAACTGACAGAACAAAGAGAGCTGAAAGTCAAGGAGAAACTGACATAACAATGAGAGCTGAAAGTCAAGGGAGAAACTGACAGAACAAAGAGAGCTGAAAGTCAAGGGAGAAACTGACAGAACAATGAGAGCTGAAAGTCAAGGGAAAAACTGACAGAACAATGAGAGCTGAAAGTCAAGGGAGAAACTGACAGAACAAAGAGAGCTGAAAGTCAAGGGAGAAACTGACAGAACGAAGAGAGCTGAAAGTCAAGGGAGAAACTGACAGAACAATGAGAGCTGAAAGTCAAGGGAAAAACTGACAGAACAAAGAGAGCTGAAAGTCAAGGGAGAAACTGACAGAACAAAGAGAGCTGAAAGTCAAGGGAGAAACTGACAGAATAACGAGAGCTGTAAGTCAAGGGAGAAACTGACAGAACAAAGAGAGCTGAAAGTCAAGGGAGAAACTGACAGAACAAAGAGAGCTGAAAGTCAAGGGAGAAACTGACATAACAATGAGAGCTGAAAGTCAAGGGAGAAACTGACAGAACAAAGAGAGCTGAAAGTCAAGGGATGATTGCAAATCCAAATTAGGAATCAAAGATACATTACAAAACAATTGTATATTCAAAATATTATTTATTTGTATTACACACCTATCAACTTCTGTTTTACATTTTGGGTAATTAGTTTCCATAGATTAAGACTGGAATATTAAATTACTACTCTGGGTTTTTTAATGAATAATATTGCTTGTTTGTATGGGGTATAACTCCACTTTCAGCAATATTTTTAAAATTTCAAGCCTTCCACATTTATTTTGGGGATAGTCAAAGTACATGTAGTTGGTTAAAATAAATACATAAGATTGCAGTGCTCACTTATCCTTATATAAAGCAGAAATAAAACTATTGTGTAATTCATTGTCACATTTGCATTGCATTTACTTCAAATGACAGGTGTCAATACATTGATTGATTTGTGGTTTCCTATATGTGTGGCATTACGAAATTAAATGTTGCAGAAATTCTGTGTTTGTTTGTGGATTAACACCACTTTCAGCCAATTTTTCAGTTATAACATGGTGTCCAGTTTTTACTGGTGAAGAAAGCAGGAGTATCTGGTGAAAATCCAGATCTTCAGCCAGAAACACTAATCTATGTCCATTAAGGTTGAAGTAGAGTACAACTTCCTGCAGTAAGGCTTGACAGACCAAATGATTTTATCCACTACATGAGCCCCTTGTCCACCAAGGCCAGAAATAAACAAACTTTATATTTTAACACCATACAATAAGGAAAACTGCAAACTCAAAAACTGTTAATGTTTAGCGTAGTTACGTTGTCTTGTAAATGTAATAGCATCTTTTATAGATTGCACCCCTTAGTCATTGTTTCTGTCTTTCTGTTAAATATATATTTAAAGTATAAATATCAGACAAAGATTTTTTTTATTATTCAAAAAAAGACCCACCCTCTCATTACTAGAATTTATTTATGATTACCTCTTTAATGAACATTAAATCTCTTTTAAGGAAGTAAACAGCCTGTTTCAGACCTTGTTCTTCACATATATTGATGGCCTCCTCATGTGCTGCATAAAGGTTCTGGACAATAAAGTCAGACTGGAAAAATTAACAAAACACCAAATGATAACATTTTAAGATATACACTAAACGTCCAGATTTACAATGTACCTAAAAATAGTCAATGTTAAATTAGCAATCATCTCAGTCCCATAAAAATAAGTGTAAGATTCTTGTGGACAGTTGGGTTGTCTTTTTTTTGCCAAAAATCAAATGTCAAGCAGACATCTACAGTTGAATTAAATATTAAAGATTCAAATAATGTTTAAACTTCTAGCAAAGAACATGGACCCTGAGCAATATACTGGAAACCTTATGACATTAATTTGAGTAAGCAGAGTGGGGTGATAACTAGCAGAGTGAACAGTGAGAAGTGATGAGATGACCAACTACCTAGTAAGCTCCTGATACCTAGGACCCTCCAGTGATTTAAAGATATAATAATTAAATTTGTAAGCTGAAATCTAAATTGGCCAATTCAAATGGAGGAACTCGGGTTATAAAAAATACCTAGCATTAGTAACATTCTTATGCCGTTAATTCAAAAAATTCCATGTCATCATCACTGTTTGTACAGTTCAAATTAGCAATTATTATCGTTAACTTTAATTACAAAGGAATATTTAATATTTCTGAACAGGTTATATAGTATTACATATTCATCAAAATGAAATATTCCTTAACAACCTTTAACAATGACACTGCTGTGACTACACAGGTCAGGGTTTTAGTAAGGATTTTTGTACCATTAGTCACTTTTGCTTTCGACGATTTTTAAGATCTAATATATTTATTTATATGTTTAAATGCATGCAAGATCATTAATAATTTTTTATTTTATAGCGCCATTTTATAAATTATATTATGTATTCAATGTAATATTGCCACAGAACATATATTTAAGCAGATTTAAATAAAAAACTTTAAAAGTGATTGCCAAAATATTCATTTTTGTTTATGTTTAAATCTGTACAATAGTCATTTAAATTCTAGCAGCATCGTATTTTGCAATCTCCGACATCGAGTTCATATCTGCTCCGAAAACTGTTGGTATTATCTTTTGCTTTGAACTGGTTTCAGCTAGTATTTAAACATACAGTTTATGTACACAGTAAAAGCACGCTGAAGCAATGTAATCAAATGGAGCGTAAACATGATAAACATGAGGCGATGACAAAAATATGACAATTTCTGACGATAATGGCAATAAAATTAAAAGGAGACACAAGACGACTTTTCAAAATGACAGAGTGACTTCAACTTCCTTTTTAATGATAAACAAGGCAATGTTGGACCAAATCGCCCTTGTTGACATCCAACTGGCTATGATTGATCGCGTCTAACGGTGTGTACACACTAATTAAGTGATTAATTATCAAATAATATCTGGTCGCATGTCTATTACATATTTACTTTGATTGCCTTGGGTCATAAACTTGAACCATAGGTAAAATGTTTGGATTTACTTATGCAGATTTTGACGATGAAAATTTTGAAATTTCAAAAAGGAAGTGGCGAATTACGTTTAAAATATTTTCGTCATATTTAAAAAGGATTGGCCAATTGCGAAAGTGGCAACCTCTAGCTAAATCACTGCAGGTGTATACATTATACAGGTTAAGGTGAATTAAAATTAACTGTCTAGTTCATTTTTGCTATATAAGGGTCTAACCAGTGTCAACACAACCTCAATATTGTACACTTACCTCAAATGCTCTGATCTGTTCATTTATCCATGGTTGTATTCGAGATTTAATGGAATACTTTGTCTTCAGATGAGATATCAACTTAAAAAAGCAATTAACAGGTATGAGTATTCTGGTAAACATAAGGCAACTGTGAAACATGCACAAAAATTACAATAAAATTTTCTGTAAATCTAATTGAAAAATTTGCTCACAAAAGAATATACTGTCATGTGTATGGAATTTTAAAATTTTGAAGATACCGACACTGATTTTACAGAATCCAAAATTAATAAAGGACCATTGTAATAAAAATAAAATGACTCGAGTTAAGTGCTTAATTTCCATTTCTGTCCTTGTCGTTTTATTTTTTGTTCAGTCATCCAATACTAACCTCTGCCTTATGTTTGGTCATTTTATCTTGGACATTCTTGACAGCTTTTTTCATAGTTAAAACAGTCTTTGCTTGATCCACTAACAGCACACCTTAAAAAAAACAGTAAAACAAATATCAAAATTACACTAGACATAGGTTCGTAAAATGACCTTACTCCAGTCATAGGTTGTTCTACAATTAAATGTATGAGAGATGAAAAACACATAAAATTTATTAAAAAATTAAAATTAAAAAAAATCAATATGCACAGGGGTGCAAAAGCCGAGTTGCCGTATTTTATTAACCAAAACTTTCCTTGTCTTCATTTTAAGATTTAACATAATTGGTTATTACAGGAATTACATGTAAACTGGAGACAAAGTGAGGAAGGGTTTCAGCAGGAAAAATATAAGCTTTATCAACAAATTTTCAAAGTTGCATAAAATATGAATATGTGAATCCTCTAACAGTATTGAACCATTGTGTAAAATTTCAGGTATGTACTTGATGTAGTTTTTGAGTTATGGTCCGGAAACCACTAATTCAAGAAATTTTCTAAAGTTTTTCTGTCACTGTGACCTTGACCTTGAACGGATTTACCCCAAAATCAATAAGGTTCCTCCTCTTATGGTATGTAACAATATACCAAAGTTTCATTAAAATCGGTTGAAAACTTTTTGAGTTATGGTCCGGAAACCACTAATTCAAGAAATTTTCTAACGTTTTTCTGTCGCTGTGACCTTAACCTTGAACGGATTTACCCCAAAATCAATAAGGTTCCTCCTCTTATGGTATGTAACAATATACCAAAGTTTCATTAAAATCGGTTGAGAAATTTTTGAGTTATGGTCCGGAAACCACTAATTCAAGAAATTTTCTAACGTTTTTCTGTCGCTTGGACCTTGACCTTGAACGGATTTACCCCAAAATCAATAAGGTTCCTCCTCTTATGGTATGTAACAATATACCAAAGTTTCATTAAAATCGGTTGAAAACTTTTTGAGTTATGGTCCGGAAACCACTAATTCAAGAAATTTTCTAACGTTTTTCTGTCGCTGTGACCTTAACCTTGAACGGATTTACCCCAAAATCAATAAGGTTCCTCCTCTTATGGTATGTAACAATATACCAAAGTTTCATTAAAATCGGTTGAGAAATTTTTGAGTTATGGTCCGGAAACCACTAATTCAAGAAATTTTCTAACGTTTTTCTGTCGCTTGGACCTTGACCTTGAACGGATTTACCCCAAAATCAATAGGGTTCCTCCTCTTATGGTATGTAACAATATCCTAAAGTTTCATTAAAATCGGTTCACAACTTTCAGAGTTATGGTCAGGAAAACAATTGTTGACGCCCGCCCGCCCAGCTGCCCGCCATCATCATAACAATAGCCGAGTTCAACTTTGTTGCAACTCGGCTAATAATTTGAAAACTATGTAAGGTACCGTATTTTTCGTGTTAAAAGTCGCATCTCAGTATAAGACGCAGGGACGCTTTTTAAAGCAAAAGTTTATTTAGTCCACACATAAGTCGCTCCGCAGTATAAGACGCAGGTATAGAAAGGGACAATGATCGATAATGGTAAAGATCGATTGTGTTTCATACCATTGTTTTGTATTTGTTTTTTATTTCAGCAAATGTGGAAACAGATGAAGAAAATATTTATTGTAATAAAATATTTTTGTTGTGTCAAATAAAGATTTATAGAAGCAAATTAGTTCTTCGTTTCTTTCATGTTCAACTAAACTGGTACATGTTGTAAACAATAGCGTGTTTCCTGTTGTCCCAACTCTGTTTTGAAAACGTTTCGAATTCGTTGTTAATAAAATAATAAAAAGTCTTGAAGATAATACTGATTGAAGCCATAAAAGTGATCAGAAGAGGTAGTTATGTCCTTGTAATTGAACAATTCCCCCCCCCCCCCCCCCCCCCCCCCCCCCCGAGGAAATTATCCCACGCTGGTGTGCAACACATGTCACAGGTGTGTACATAACTAATGTCAAGGTTATTCATCGAACGATATGAAAGCGTTTCTCCTTCTCGCAATTTTTCTTTTATAATAAATATTATAAATCCTAAAGTATCCTCGCTCTTTTCTTTTGCCTGCTAAATATGTATACAGATACATTTTCGTTCGTAAATCGTCCGTCCATTTCTAAGATTTTTTAAAATATATTTATAGTGTAATGCTATAAATAGATAACATTATAAAGGGCTTCGTTCGGGATATTCTGACAAGTGACGTTATCTATGTATCCATTAAATATCGATTTTCATTTAAGGTACGATTCAAAAATGGATAATTATTATTTATCTCTGTTTATCTTTTTATTTTTATTTCTCTGTAATAAAGTAATAATGTTTTGATAATTGACCGCGCTGTTGAAAGCTTGGGGGGTGGTACAAAAGGGTATATCCACGTGAGTATATCATAAATTTACTCAAGTTTTATAGGCAACCAGTCAAAATTAACGATCTTTAAATTTGTTAATTACCGGTAAAGCCCAAAACGATATAAAAATGGTATGATTTACCTAGTGGTCATCAGTTTTCACAATGCCTCCTCGTAAGAGTTATACTGCAGCTTTTAAATTGGAAGTCTTAGGTTATGCCAAAGAGAATGGCAATAGAGCCGCGGGTCGCCAATTCAGCATTAGCGAGTAATTAGTCCGTGACTGGAGAAAACAAGAAGACCAACTGCGCCTGACTAAAAAGACTAAACGTGCCAACCGTGGCTGCAAAGCTAGATGGCCAGAGATAGAAGAAAGAGTTGAGACGTGGTTCATGAAGAGACTCGCACATCGTGGTGTAAGCACCACCCAAATTCGTCTCAAAGCAGTCACCATCGCAAAAGATTTAGAGATACCTGAATTTACTGGTGGACCCTCATGGTGCCTTCGTTTCATGAAAAGGAAACAACTATCACTTCGTTCGAGGACGACAGTCTGCCAAAATTTGCCAGCTGATTTTAAAGACAGGATGGTTGCATTCCGAGATTACTGTCACAACCAGATTAAATCTTTAGATATAACTCCAGACCATATCATCAATATGGACGAGGTTCCATTAACTTTTGACATCCCAATGGACCGCACTGTTGACAGAAAGGGTGTCTCTACTGTCAGCATAAAGACGACGGGTCACGAAAAGACAAGCTTTACTTGCGTGTTATCTCGTACTGCATCGGGGATACATCTACCACCAATGCTAATTTTTAAGCGTAAAACTATGCCCAAAGAAAAATTCCCGTCCGGTATTGTGATAAAGTGTAATGAAAAAGGTTGGATGGACAACGCAATGATGAAATCATGGATCCGTGAGTGTTTCTCAAAACGACCAGATGGGTTCTTCCACACCAAACGTTCGTTGTTAGTAATGGACAGTATGAGGGCCCACACTACAGATGACGTAAAGGAAATTCTGGACTCTGTCAATACAACTCCAGCAGTGATTCCAGGAGGGATGACGAAGATCCTACAGCCGCTGGACATCAGTGTTAACCGATCCTTCAAGATGGGTATGCGTGAAAGGTGGGAGCACTGGATGTCATTTGGTGAAGACTTCGCCGAGCTACATACGCAGAGGTCGCTACATGGGTTGCTGACTCGTACAAAGGTGTCTCTGATTCCTGCATCACAAATGGTTTTAGGAAGGCCAAGATCGTCCCTGACTACACCTACTCTGAGTCCAATTCAGACGATGAAGACGACGATGAGCCATTATGCAACATGGACAAAAGATTAACACCAAAGATAGCTGCCTTGTTTCAGAGTGACTCTGAAGACGAAAACTTCGATGGATTCTCAGACAATGACTCATAATTACATTTTATACTGTTTATAATGTTGTTTGCAAACATTTTAGTGCTGTTGATATCATTGTTAATTTTTATATCACATACATTAATTGCAATAAAGTGATAAATATGATCAATGTTTTTTTTATTTTCTTAAATCATTATCCCGCAAAGTACCCCACTATATAAGGTTCTCCTTGAAAGGAGGAATATACACACCGATTACACAATCATTAGGAAACTCTCGTACTTTTCCATTGTTGCTTATCATAAAACCCACAACAACATGGTTGGTGTAAACCATCATGCAAAACGAAGCAAATGTTGGCATATTATTAAGCTGGCAAATAAACAAACACATTTGATTCAACCTTTATTAGTAAAATTACAACTATGCATGTTTTATTCATATAAACAAGGTTTGTAATAATAATGGATTTGTTTTCTCATTACAAGACCAAAGTTCCAATTGTTCGTTCTTTTGTTGGTCCAAAAACCTGAAAAAAATCCATAAATACGTCGCACCTTCGTATAAGTCGCATGGAGACTTCCTGTCAAAAAAAGCTGCGACTTATCCGACGGAAAGTACGGTAATAATCAATTATATACAGGATCTTACGAGTTGATTATTGAACTTTTGAGATTGGAGAAATCCAATAATCCTTGAGTACTAATGTAAGATTCTGTTTCTCTAAATTTAACAAGTAGCAAATTTGCGAAATCATGTACTAATTCTCCCATCCTCAATTTTGTGGTAAATTAAATAAATAGAAAGTGTTTCGTTTATGACGTTATTATGTTAAACCAATCAACATCATGAAGTATAGAGGGTAGAGATAGTATTTTCAAAACAAAGAAGATTGTGGAAGACAGAGTGTACAATGATCTTTTGCATGAGAAAATAAACCATGTTTAGCTGACCATTGAGACACAAACATTAAGTCTATTAAATTTAATGGTTGGAACACCAGTTTAAACCCAGACAAGGAACTTTAGACAATGCTAAATATGGTACACTTGGTGGCTTTGTCCATAAAAATGTTGTATTTTTTGTGTATCTGCATGTTTGGTTGTCTTTGTTGTGTATCTGCATGTTTGGTTGTCTTTGTTGCGTATCTGCATGTTTGGTTGTCTTTGTTGCGTATCTGCATGTTTTGTTGTTTTTGTTGCGTATCTGCATGTTTGGATGTCTTTGTTGCCTATCTGCATGTTTGGTTGTCTTTGTTGCGTATTTGCATTTCAATAAATAAACAATTTGTTTCTTATTACCTATTCCTTCCTGAAGATTTTCTAGCTCTGTGTTTGTCTTTATTGCATCAAAAACTCTGTCTAAATATTCTTCCATTATTGCATCATTAATTTTCTGAAACAAGCCAGATATTTTGGTATAATACAGAGATCCTGCACTGACATTAAATATTAATATTATTGTTTTTGACTACCAATTATTTTTATGTTTTTAAATCTGGGTCCTATACAGCTGAGTGGACAAAGCTATAAGGGCTGTTCCAGCCAAACATACAAGAGACCCAGGGATGGCAAAACAAAAACAATATATACATAGTTATGGTACAATGGAAATTGCATCTATGGTCAAATAGATGCTTTACTTAATAAAATGCTACTGTGGGTGGGTGTTATGTAAAATCAAAGATTTTTGTTAAACTTGAGAGTTGAAACCCACCGAATCAATGAATTGATTGGGCGTATTTTAGCGAATGTTCCAAAGGAATGTAAACTTGCATTTGATTATGTTTTCCATTTTTTTCTACTTCGGTGCTTTCTGTAATTTCAGACTTTTATATTTAAAACCAAGAAACAATCTGAAAATCTTCAATGTAATTAATAACAATGGCTGCCTCTTAGGATGTTGCACATGTTTTTACCTGGCTCCAAAATACAGCTTATTCAATTTTATTTGCTTTTATCTGTGTCTGTATAGTTTCTTAATTCAGCTCTATGGTAGAGTAGGAGTTAAAATATTAAACTTCTATAGGGGGGTCAATAGCCCTCCCCCCGTCCCATGTATGTTTTGCAGGAACAGCCCTTAGTCTGTTCATAGTGAAACATGTATTTTGAGTTTGTCTAGATAAGTCAATACATGGGGGTACTAAGTAGATAAATGGAATAAGTCATTAAGTCTCAGTTGTGACATATTTATTGTGTTTTTATAGCGCAGTGCTACACAGAAAGTGGACCAAGACATTAGTGATACAAGTATTGTGAGGTTTTTATAATCAGTCTATAGTTTCAGGCCCCGATTTCTGAAAGTCATCTATGGTGAGTTTGAGTTTAAATATTTTAGCCAATCAAATGTGACAATTTCAACGGTGCTTTGATAGTTGAGCAAAAACTCAAATTTAAGTCTGAGGTTTGACTTAAGGCCATGTAAAAATCATTAGCTTCTTAGGCCACTTTTCAAATTTTTTTTATGAGGCAGGGAGGAGTCTTTATTTTTCCTTGTTTTTCCTTAAAAAAATTGTTGCTTCTCAAGCCTTTTGCAATATTTTTTAACGAGGCAGGGTGGCTCTTTTTTTTTGTACTAGTGGAAACTTTCATCATGTCTGAATTATTAAAATATAGCATCTGTTCTTATATACTGGTATATAAAACAAGAAATTGAAGAATTTAATGGGAAATTAAAACCAACTGCCATGCTGACGGAAGTTAAACAAATGATGTATATTTAAATCACCACACCACATGATAAAGCGTGTTTATGAAAACGTTTCGATAATTAAGATCGCAATCATAAATTTTACCGGTAACGGAAACAGACGCAAAAAATTTCTGGGCAGGACGTGGAACTGAAGATTTTAAATTTTTTTTTGTATGATAAAAAACGACGAATGCAGCGGGTTAATGGGACACGCGGGCAAGGCCTGAGAAGCTAATATTTTTTTTTTGGCCTAAGCTTGTTTTGTGAAATCCTGGTCAGGTTAATCAATACAGTTTTAAATGTAGAATCAGTCAATTAATTACTTTATTACCATAACTACTTTGAAACAGCCCCAATAAAGTCTGTGTATCTGTTCATTTAAGCAACACAGGAATTAAAATGAAAATTCTTAGGTAATACATACTTGGGACATTTCCTCATTTGAAAGACCTTGGCCTGCAAAATAAACAAGTTTTATCACTATGTGAGTGAAGTCAGATTGAATGCTAAAATGTGAATTCTAAAACCAAATTGTGTGTGAATTGTTTAACTACAGTCTTAAGCGACCTTTGAAGGGAAATTGTAAAAAAGATCACATAAGACGTGGGGTCTTTATACAGAGGTCATGATTTTTGCATACCAGTCAACACAATCATGTTGTCAGCTTGTGAAAGAGTTAATTGTAGACCTGTATTGTTTGTTTTATTAGGTAAAAAGTAAAATATGACATTTATTTTATGTTATAACTAAGTACAAAATATATTGGTTTCCTTGTGTTTTAACAATACCCTCTATGTAGAAACTGGGTGTCTTTTTAGAACCAGTGTACACCAGTTTCATATTAGTTATTCCCCTTTGTAAAACAAAATGGCTTGAACATACAACAAACATGACGTAATTAGAACATAAGCATTTCCAACCCGAAAGCAACAAAATGGAACAACAACAACCAAGTCGTGTAAATTAACTATACCAATATAAGACTTTAGTATTACAATATTTGGTTTACAGGCTGCTAAAACACATCAAAACTAATTTTAGACAGTAAATTACATCCACAACTTGCTACACACCATTTACAAAACATTCATTTCCTAGTATGGAATGATTTCGATATCAATCAGCATTTTATTGTTGCAAACATATATTTGTGACATAAAATCTGAGATTGATGTCAGCAACTTTTTATAATAAAACAGTATTAAAAACATACAGATTCAAACACTGAAAGACAATTATGCTTTGAAAAAACATTTTAAAAAATTAACAATTTTTTCATAAAATAATTGTGAATTCTATACAACTTTAATATTTTGTCACATTCAAATTCTATATTGATCATTGCTCCTCCTTGGTAATACAACAGAAATTTATTTAATTTATTTTGCCTTAATAAATATAAATTTGAATTTCATCCATTACCTTGTAAATCTTGCATCATTTTTAGCCTGAACTGTATATACCAGCCTCTAGACCCTCTGTCTAAAATACTGCTCAGTATGGGTAAACAATTGTTAATTAGATCTGCAACAAATTGATTCGAGTTCACATACTTTTTCAAACATTTTTTAATTAAACAATAACTAAAATATTTCAATATAAGTATGAAGTATATAACAGAAAGGACATTTCATCAACGAATAATACAACAACAGAAAAACTTAAATAAAATTAACTTTTTACATGTTTTTGACATTTTTAACTTATTTTACTGCAGTGGCCCAGTGGTTAGTTATCTACTATTGATCAGGAGACTGTCTACACTGAGGTTGCAGGTTCAAGTTTTACTGCAGTGGCCCAGTGGTTAGTTATCTACTATTGATCAGGAGACTGTCTACACTGAGGTTGCAGGTTCAAGTTTTACTGCAGTGGCCCAGTGGTTAGTTATCTACTATTGATCAGGAGACTGTCAACACTGAGGTTGCAGGTTCAAGTTTTACTGCAGTGGCCCAGTGGTTAGTTATCTACTATTGATCAGGAGACTGTCTACACTGAGGTTGCAGGTTCAAGTTTTACTGCAGTGGCCCAGTGGTTAGTTATCTACTATTGATCAGGAGACTGTCTACACTGAGGTTGCAGGTTCAAGTTTTACTGCAGTGGCCCAGTGGTTAGTTATCTACTATTGATCAGGAGACAGTCAACACTGAGGTTGCAGGTTCAAGTTTTACTGCAGTGGCCCAGTGGTTAGTTATCTACTATTGATCAGGAGACTGTCTACACTGAGGTTGCAGGTTCAAGTTTTACTACAGTGACCCAGTGGTTAGTTATCTACTATTGATCAGGAGACTGTCTACACTGAGGTTGCAGGTTCAAGTTTTACTGCAGTGGCCCAGTGGTTAGTTATCTACTATTGATCAGGAGACTGTCTACACTGAGGTTGCAGGTTCAAGTTTTACTGGTGGCCAGGTGGTTAGTTATCTACTATTGATCAGGAGACTTTCTACACTGAGGTTGCAGGTTCAAGTTTTACTGCAGTGGCCCAGTGGTTAGTTATCTACTATTGATCAGGAGACTGTCTACACTGAGGTTGCAGGTTCAAGTTTTACTGCAGTGGCCCAGTGGTTAGTTATCTACTATTGATCAGGAGACTGTCTACACTGAGGTTGCAGGTTCAAGTTTTACTGCAGTGGCCCAGTGGTTAGTTATCTACTATTGATCAGGAGACTGTCAACACTGAGGTTGCAGATTCAAGTTTTACTGCAGTGGCCCAGTGGTTAGTTATCTACTATTGATCAGGAGACTGTCTACACTGAGGTTGCAGGTTCAAGTTTTACTGCAGTGGCCCAGTGGTTAGTTATCTACCGGGGTACTATTGATCAGGAGACTGTCAACACTGAGGTTGCAGGTTCAAGTTTTACTGCAGTGGCCCAGTGGTTAGTTATCTACTATTGATCAGGAGACTGTCTACACTGAGGTTGCAGGTTCAAGTTTTACTGCAGTGGCCCAGTGGTTAGTTATCTACTATTGATCAGGAGACTGTCTACACTGAGGTTGCAGGTTCAAGTTTTACTGCAGTGGCCCAGTGGTTAGTTATCTACTATTGATCAGGAGACTGTCTACACTGAGGTTGCAGGTTCAAGTTTTACTGCAGTGGCCCAGTGGTTAGTTATCTACTATTGATCAGGAGACTGTCTACACTGAGGTTGCAGGTTCAAGTTTTACTACAGTGGCCCAGTGGTTATTTATCTACTATTGATCAGGAGACTGTCTACACTGAGGTTGCAGGTTCAAGTTTTACTGCAGTGGAATGTGGTTAGTTATCTACTATTGATCAGGAGACTGTCTACACTGAGGTTGCAGGTTCAAGTTTTACTACAGTGGCCCAGTGGTTAGTTATCTACTATTGATCAGGAGACAGTCTACACTGAGGTTGCAGGTTCAAGTTTTACTACAGTGGCCCAGTGGTTAGTTATCTACTATTGATCAGGAGACAGTCAACACTGAGGTTGCAGGTTCAAGTTTTACTGCAGTGGCCCAGTGGTTAGTTATCTACTATTGATCAGGAGACTGTAAACACTGAGGTTGCAGGTTCAAGTTTTACTGCAGTGGCCCAGTGGTTAGTTATCTACTATTGATCAGGAGACTGTCTACACTGAGGTTGCAGGTTCAAGTTTTACTGCAGTGGCCTAGTGGTTAGTTATCTACTATTGATCAGGAGACTGTCAACACTGAGGTTGCAGGTTCAAGTTTTACTGCAGTGGCCCAGTGGTTAGTTATCTACTATTGATCAGGAGACTGTCTACACTGAGGTTGCAGGTTCAAGTTTTACTACAGTGGCCCAGTGGTTAGTTATCTACTATTGATCAGGAGACTGTCTACACTGAGGTTGCAGGTTCAAGTTTTATTGCAGTGGCCCAGTGGTTAGTTATCTACTATTGATCAGGAGACTGTCTACACTGAGGTTGCAGGTTCAAGTTTTACTGCAGTGGCCCAGTGGTTAGTTATCTACTATTGATCAGGAGACTTTCTACACTGAGGTTGCAGGTTCAAGTTTTACTGCAGTGGCCCAGTGGTTAGTTATCTACTATTGATCAGGAAACTGTCTACACTGAGGTTGCAGGTTCAAGTTTTACTGCAGTGGCCCAGTGGTTAGTTATCTATCGGGGTACTATTGATCAGGAGACAGTCAACACTGAGGTTGCAGGTTCAAGTTTTACTGCAGTGGCCCAGTGGTTAGTTATCTACTATTGATCAGGAGACTTTCTACACTGAGGTTGCAGGTTCAAGTTTTACTGCAGTGGCCCAGTGGTTAGTTATCTACTATTGATCAGGAGACTGTCTACACTGAGGTTGCAGGTTCAAGTTTTACTGCAGTGGCCCAGTGGTTAGTTATCTACTATTGATCAGGAGACTGTCAACACTGAGGTTGCAGGTTCAAGTTTTACTACAGTGACCCAGTGGTTAGTTATCTACTATTGATCAGGAGACTGTCAACACTGAGGTTGCAGGTTCAAGTTTTACTACAGTGACCCAGTGGTTAGTTATCTACTATTGATCAGGAGACTGTCAACACTGAGGTTGCAGGTTCAAGTTTTACTGCAGTGGCCCAGTGGTTAGTTATCTACTATTGATCAGGAGACTGTCTACACTGAGGTTGCAGGTTCAAGTTTTACTGGTGGCCAGGTGGTTAGTTATCTACTATTGATCAGGAGACTTTCTACACTGAGGTTGCAGGTTCAAGTTTTACTGCAGTGGCCCAGTGGTTAGTTATCTACTATTGATCAGGAGACTGTCTACACTGAGGTTGCAGGTTCAAGTTTTACTGCAGTGGCCCAGTGGTTAGTTATCTATCGGGGTACTATTGATCAGGAGACAGTCAACACTGAGGTTGCAGGTTCAAGTTTTACTGCAGTGGCCCAGTGGTTAGTTATCTACTATTGATCAGGAGACAGTCAACACTGAGGTTGCAGGTTCAAGTTTTACTGCAGTGGCCCAGTGGTTAGTTATCTACTATTGATCAGGAGACTGTCTACACTGAGGTTGCAGGTTCAAGTTTTACTGCAGTGGCCCAGTGGTTAGTTATCTACTATTGATCAGGAGACTGTCTACACTGAGGTTGCCGGTTCAAGTTTTACTGCAGTGGCCCAGTGGTTAGTTATCTACTATTGATCAGGAGACTGTCTACACTGAGGTTGCAGGTTCAAGTTTTACTGCAGTGGCCCAGTGGTTAGTTATCTACTATTGATCAGGAGACTGTCAACACTGAGGTTGCAGGTTCAAGTTTTACTACAGTGGCCCAGTGGTTAGTTATCTACTATTGATCAGGAGACTGTCTACACTGAGGTTGCCGGTTCAAGTTTTACTGCAGTGGCCCAGTGGTTAGTTATCTACTATTGATCAGGAGACTGTCTACACTGAGGTTGCAGGTTCAAGTTTTACTGCAGTGGCCCAGTGGTTAGTTATCTACTATTGATCAGGAGACTTTCTACACTGAGGTTGCAGGTTCAAGTTTTACTGCAGTGGCCCAGTGGTTAGTTATCTACTATTGATCAGGAGACTGTCAACACTGAGGTTGCAGGTTCAAGTTTTACTGCAGGCAGTGAGTACTTGACTCCAACCTTAATTGATAAGAATAATTAGTTTTCCCATTGAAGGTCAGGGTTTTTTCATTGGTCTTCCTTCCCCAATAAAAACTCGATGAAATGATATGTCTGAACAATGGTTGTAAGTTGTCTGAACCCAACAAAAACAAACAATAAAAATACAACTCCATGTAAAACAAATCTTACCTTTATTAAACAGCCTCAGATCTATATCCAACTTGTTGGGTGTCTGATAAGAGTAAGGGATGGGGGGAGGTTTCAAAACTGCAGTCTACAATACAACAGACAAAAATTAATTAACAGGATATGTGTGTACTGTATAGTAATAGATGACAAAGGCATTTTAATGTTTGGTCATCGGTTTATTGCCACTTGTACTTAAGGTATCAACCTACAGCTTAGCAGATCTGTACTTGTCAGATCTGTACTTGTACTTAAGGTATCACCCTACAGGTTAGCAGATCTGTACTTGTACTTAAGGTATCACCCTACAGGTTAGCAGATCTGTACTTGTACTTAAGGTATCAACCTACAGGTTAGCAGATCTGTACTTGCACTTAAGGTATCAACCTACAGGTTAGCAGATCTGTACTTGTACTGAGGTATCAACCTACAGGTTAGCAGATCTGTACTTGTACTTAAGGTATCAACCTACAGGTTAGCAGATCTGTACTTGTACTTAAGGTATCAACCTACAGGTTAGCAGATCTGTACTTGTACTTAAGGTATCAACCTACAGGTTAGCAGATCTGTACTTGTACTTAAGGTATCAACCTACAGGTTAGCAGATCTGTACTTGTACTTAAGGTATCACCCTACAGGTTACCAGATCTGTACTTGTACTTAAGGTATCAACCTACAGGTTACCAGATCTGTACTTGTACTTAAGGTATCAACCTACAGGTTAGCAGATCTGTACTTGTACTTAAGGTATCAACCTACAGGTTAGCAGATCTGTACTTGTACTGAGGTATCAACCTACAGGTTAGCAGATCTGTACTTGTACTTAAGGTATCAACCTACAGGTTAGCAGATCTGTACTTGTACTTAAGGTATCAACCTACAGGTTAGCAGATCTGTACTTGTACTGAGGTATCAACCTACAGGTTAGCAGATCTGTACTTGTACTTAAGGTATCAACCTACAGGTTAGCAGATCTGTACTTGTACTGAGGTATCAACCTACAGGTTAGCAGATCTGTACTTGTACTGAGGTATCAACCTACAGGTTAGCAGATCTGTACTTGTACTTAAGGTATCACCCTACAGGTTAGCAGATCTGTACTTGTACTTAAGGTATCAACCTACAGGTTAGCAGATCTGTACTTGTACTGAGGTATCAACCTACAGGTTAGCAGATCTGTACTTGTACTGAGGTATCAACCTACAGGTTAGCAGATCTGTACTTGTACTTAAGGTATCACCCTACAGATCTGTACTTGTACTTAAGGTATCAACCTACAGGTTAGCAGATCTATACTTGTACTTAAGGTATCAACCTACAGGTTAGCAGATCTGTACTTGTACTGAGGTATCAACCTACAGGTTAGCAGATCTGTACTTGTACTGAGGTATCAACCTACAAGATAGCAGATCTGTACTTGTATTTAAGGTATCAACCTACAGGTTAGCAGATCTGTACTTGTACTTAAGGTATCACCCTACAGATCTGTACTTGTACTTAAGGTATCACCCTACAGGTTAGCAGATCTGTACTTGTACTTATGGTATCACCCTACAGGTTAGCAGATCTGTACTTGTACTTAAGGTATCAACCTACAGGTTAGCAGATCTGTACTTGTACTTAAGGTATCACCCTACAGATCTGTACTTGTACTTAAGGTATCACCCTACAGGTTAGCAGATCTGTACTTGTACTGAGGTATCAACCTACAGGTTAGCAGATCTGTACTTGTACTTAAGGTATCAACCTACAGGTTAGCAGATCTGTACTTGTACATAAGGTATCACCCTACAGGTTAGCAGATCTGTACTTGTACTTTAGGTATCACCCTACAGGTTAGCAGATCTGTACTTGTACTTAAGGTATCAACCTACAGGTTAGCAGATCTGTACTTGTACTTAAGGTATCAACCTACAGGTTAGCAGATCTATACTTGTACTTAAGGTATCACCCTACAGGTTAGCAGATCTGTACTTGTACTGAGGTATCAACCTACAAGATAGCAGATCTGTACTTGTACTTAAGGTATCAACCTACAGGTTAGCAGATCTGTACTTGTACTTAAGGTATCACCCTACAGATCTGTACTTGTATTTAAGGTATCAACCTACAGGTTAGCAGATCTATACTTGTACTTAAGGTATCACCCTACAGGTTAGCAGATCTGTACTTGTACTGAGGTATCAACCTACAAGATAGCAGATCTGTACTTGTACTTAAGGTATCAACCTACAGGTTAGCAGATCTGTACTTGTACTTAAGGTATCACCCTACAGATCTGTACTTGTACTTAAGGTATCACCCTACAGGTTAGCAGATCTGTACTTGTACTGAGGTATCACCCTACAGGTTAGCAGATCTGTACTTGTACTGAGGTATCAACCTACAGGTTAGCAGATCTGTACTTGTACTTAAGGTATCACCCTACAGGTTAGCAGATCTGTACTTGTACTTAAGGTATCACCCTACAGGTTAGCAGATCTGTACTTGTACTTAAGGTATCACCCTACAGGTTAGCAGATCTGTACTTGTACTTAAGGTATCACCCTACAGGTTAGCAGATCTGTACTTGTACTTAAGGTATCACCCTACAGGTTAGCAGATCTGTACTTGTACTTAAGGTATCACCCTACAGGTTAGCAGATCTGTACTTGATAAGAAGTAAAACAATGAACACTACCGGTATATTGTTTGTTTGTTTGATGGTGTTTAACGCCAGCAATTTTTCAGCTATATCATGGCGTCCAGTTTTTATTGGGGGAGGAAGCCGGAGTACCCGGAGAAAACCCCCGACCTGCGGTAGGAAAATTGGCAATCCATGAACACTATAGAATGAAAACATAATACACATTCATTTCTAAGAAATTATGCAGTTTTCAGTGGAATATCTTTTTAAATTTTTCAAAATATATTATTACCTGAGTTTTATCTGACTGCAGTTCTTCACATTTCTGCTTCACATAGCTACAGAAAGTTTCAAAATCTTTCTGTGAATTTGGCTACAAAATACAATGTACTATCAAAAACTAGAATTTATCAAAAAGAATTTTTTACTTGCAACGGAGTTCTTTTAAACATAAATATCTTCGATTTTTTTATATTTACGAGCCATAAATCTTATTAGTTCAGTCTCAAGTCATAAGGGATTTTTCAGATATAATTGCATGGGAGGCACATCATTTTGTAAACTCCACCATTCACCTAAAATTTTTTAACTGAAGTGCATCCTGACCACCCCTCCTCCTCCCAGTTTGGTCACTTCTGGTATTAATTGTAGATTTTTTTTTATTATTCTGTAATTTAGTAAGTTTGTGACTACATTTAATGCTAAACAATTTTAAAACGATCTGAAAGTATGGGTTGTGATGAAAACGAACTCAGAAATGAACTAAATGAACAATTGAAGACTGGATGATTATATTCAAACAAACAAAAAACTAATGAAGTGACTTATGTATGCTTTAACTTAAAGAAACTTTTCATAACATCAGGAGACAGTAAAATCTGCCAACTCACACCCATGCAAAAGATGCTGTTTTGCATATGGAGAGCTCTCCGATGTCCCAGGATCCCAGCAAAGTATTAAAGCATTAGACTGCAAAGAACTCACACCATTCCTACGACTAAATATCCCTTATTTTAGACAGTGGGCTTTTATGAATTTATCTTGACATGGATGCTTCATTCTTATACCTTAATAGTTAGTTCTGCAACTAAATATCTCTTGTGTTCATCTAAAATCTTCTGTTCTATGTTTTCAAAATGTGTTGATGGCATTCCAATTAAGATATCTGGAAAATAATGTGCAACTTATTATATTTTTGGCATCATTATATAAAACAATTTAATAACAAATATGAACAAATGTATGACACCACTGACACAGATATTACTGACCATATTTAAAGTGCCTTCCCATCAATACCATATATGTTTTATTAAAGACCATAGATAGAAACTCAATGAAACACAGATTTCAAAATGCATGTGCCCTTAATTTTATGAATCTTGGCAAATAGTTTCACAAAAATTTTTTACTGATTTTAATCTACTGAAGATGGGGAGACAAATACTGAGACACTTACCTACAGTACAGTCAACGGAATGCTGTGATTTTCCATAGCCCACGCGTGGTAATCACGCAAAATCCACTCAAATTATGCCCACGAATCACTAATTTTTTACCCACGCAAATTTGCGTGAAAAAATATTGAGTTTTTCAACTTTCCACGGGATTTGTGGATGCCGCGCAAAAACATGAAAAATTTTGAGTGGGCGTGATTTATACATGTTATAGGTATACATGAATGCTATTGAGTAAGAATTTGAATCTAAGACATTGTTTATACAAGTATATGTTACATTATCTTCTTTTGTTCAAATAATATATTAAGGATACTTTTCGTTGACGTAAATTTTCATATCATGATACGATTAAACCGGCAGGTAAATTTATTCAATTAAAACAAATACTGAAAAGCATCGCCTGCAGTGCCGTTTTTGCCAAAAGAATTAATGTGTTTTCAGAACAAAATCAGTTCATTTTTTTAAATTTTCAATACCCGTATCATAAAAGAAACACATATTTTTCAATAAGTGATTAAGTGTGTAGAGAAAAAGAACGTTTGGGATTTATTAACCCTAAAAACAGAAGAAAATCCTGCATTTATTTATACTTGTGTTTGTTGCTTAATCATATGAGCCGCTTTGAATAGCTATCACGTTGTTTGTCAGTTAGAAAAAATGAACCTTGTCTTATGATACGCATTTCATAATGATGAAGCATACGCGGTTTTTGTGTTTCTAGTTTTGGAACATTCATAAACTTTCACGATATCTAAATAAATAAATAAAAATAAACAAAAAACGCACATTCAAATAGTAAATGAAAACGGAAATTGTTAAATATTTGCACCAAAGAGGCAGAAGAAGTAGTCTATGGTGAAGAATGTTCATCATGGGCGGAGCTGGAAACAAATAAGATCTGAAAATTATAAATAGTGTTGAATACGTAGGTTCAACTGTATCTCATAGCATATCAACAAAAATATCACGTACTTTTAACACAGGTGCACGTATGTACATTTATGTACGATGACTCGGGAAGTGTTGGAAGTAGATTTGTTAATTGAAACCTGCGTATAATGCAATATGGCAATTAAACAAAGTTGTCTCCTGCCGTAAGGTGTTGAATGCTGGAGAGTAGTACATAAGAGTGGGATTGCAAACCTTGAATGATTATAAATCTTTAATAAATCACAATAAGCGTACTTGGTTATAAGGTGCAACTCAATTGGAAGGATTTCCGTTAATATTTAAATGTAATTTTACCAGCTTGTCTAAAATGATAAAGACAAGCACACAAGATATAACATTTGGTTGGGATATTTGAAATATTTCTTACAATTGAGCAATACTATCGATATATATATTTTTTAAATTGCGATCGTTCGGAAATGCAATATTTGAAACTTAACAATTGCCGTTTGTAGGTATATAAGTTTTTGGTAGTTTGTTTCATACAAAGTATCTAAAAATTTTCATTTTTATTTATTACTTAAAGTAAATTTACTTAAAGTAAGTAGCATTTATGGAGCCTTGAAAATTAACATACCGTATATTTAAAAAAAAAAAAATTTATGGACACGATGTTTATTTTACCAACATACATGAATAACTAAAGGAAGAAAGATAGATTTAAGAAAGAAAGAATATATAGATATTTTTATTATAATGTATGACAAGTAACAATTCTGTTGTGCCTGGAAAAGAAATATACACATTGTATATAACGTAAATACGATTGAACAAATACGTTTGCAGGTCAAGTTTAAAAACATCGTCTATGTTACACAGCGAAGTTTTTGGTAGTTTGTTTCATACAAAGTATCTAACAATTTTCGTTTTTATTTATTACTTAAAGTAAATTTACTTAAAGTAAGTAGCATTTATGGAGCCTTGAAAATTAACATACCGTATATTTAAAAAAAAAGAAAATTTACGGACACGATGTTTATTTTACCAACATACATGAATAACTAAAGGAAGAAAGATAGATTTAAGAAAGAAAGAATATAAAGATATTTTTATTATAATGTATGACAAGTAACAATTCTGTTGTGCCTGGAAAAGAAATATACACATTGTATATAACGTAAATACGATTGAACAAAATACGTTTGCAGGTCAAGATTAAAAACATCGTCTATGTTACACAGCGAATTTTTTATATGTAGATTAATTTGCGTGATCATTACATCATCCACGAATTTTGCGTGGACATATTATTCGTGGTATTATCGTGGGCAGAATCCAGTTTGCGTGTTTCCACGCAAATGCATCAAACCTAAAAATTACCACGCATTTTCCACTCATTTGCAAATGCAGGGAAAATCACAGCATCACGTTGACTGTACTGTAGTAGTTTGTAGAGACACTTACCTAGTAGTTTGTAGAGACACTTACCTAGTAGTTTGTAGAGACCTTTCCCAACACTTTTTACAGATTGTGACACACTAAAGAAAGGCGAGACAAATCTGTTTCTAGCAGTAATGATCAACAATCTCAATGACAGAGCCAAATCCTAAAAGAAGAAAACAGTTCCATGTAGACATCTAAATTAACTTTTAATACATTATAAACATACTGCCTTTGAACGAGGGTATTAGGGTAGATTATCACATGAAGAAAAAATAATTACCCGAGACGGTTGAGTGTGATAATTTTTTTCTTCATGTGATAATCTAACACCAGAGTTCAAAGGCAGTATGATTTTTATTATACTGAATGCAAATTATTTAAAGAAAAAACATGATCTACTATATAGATACTGTACTGAATTTTATTTTATTTTAATTGAAACTGCTTGTATTTTTACAATTTTAATCCAACCATGCTGTATTAAAATCAAATCAAGCCATTTTAACAATGTCAATCTATTGAAATCAGCTAATGTTCCTTAATACCATATGCAAATGACTTATCAGGGATGCCAACCTTTGCATTCAAGCTCATAACTGAAAATAAACCCATGCATATAACACATATGCTGTCCTTACTTCATATTTCAAACGAGTAGGAATGTTCTCCTTTTAAAAATCAAGTTTTTATGTGTAAATAGCACTTATAATAGCAAATGTGGAACGACCCATTTTCTGACATTTTGTTATCTATGTCTGAACTAGGCCATAAAATATGTAAACTGGGCAAGGTCCGATTGAATTGTTGATGAAAGACACATAATCTTTAGTTTCAATAACCTACAGTCCACATAGACCTACAGTCCACATATACCTACAGTACACATAGACCTACAGTCCCATCAGACCTTCAGTCCACAAAGACCTACAGTCCACATAGACCTACAGTACACATAAACCTACAGTACACATAGACCTATAGTCCACATAAACCTACGGTCCCCATAGCCATACAGTCCACAAAGACCTACAGTCCCCACAGACCTTCAGTCCACATAGACCTACAGTTCACATAGACCTACAGTACACATAGACCTAGAGTCCACATAAACCTACAGTACACATAGACCTACAGTCCACATAGACCTACAGTCCACATAGACCTACAGTACACCCTACAGTACACATAGACCTATAGTCCACATAAACCTACGGTCCCCATAGCCATACAGTCCACAAAGACCTACAGTCCCCACAGACCTTCAGTCCACATAGACCTACAGTTCACATAGACCTACAGTACACATAGACCTACAGTCCACATAAACCTACAGTACACATAGACCTTCAGTCCACATAGACCTACAGTCCACATAGACCTACAGTACACATAGACCTACAGTCCACAAAGACCTACAGTCCCCACAGACCTTCAGTCCACATAGACCTACAGTACACATAGACCTACAGTCCCCACAGACCTACAGTCCCACAGACCTACAGTACACATAGACCTACAGCTCACAAAGACCTACAGTACACATAGACCTACAGTCCCCACAGACCTTCAGTCCACATAGACCTACAGTCCACATAAACCTAGTCCCCCATAGACCTATGGAGCCCACAGACCTACAGTCCCCCATAGGCCTATTGTCCAAATAAAAATACAGTCCCCATAGAAAAGGTCTGGAATTGCTTTGTTCTTGATTCAAGTCACAATCATCTACGCAAAAAAAATAATTCATAAAATAAAATTAGCTTCTTACATTTAGCAATGAGTTATGAGCATTTTGTCTTCCTTTCTGTAGAAGATTTGACAGTCGCCACCTATGTACCTGTCCTGGAAAATGAATACTGTCCACTTCAAATTCGCTGAAAAATATAAACAAGATTTTTTGGCTTTATTCTATAATCATCTTTACAAATCAAAATAGATTTTTTGACTGCATCTATAACCTGAATTTTTACCAAATCATTTTTTGAACTTTAATAAAAAAGTAACAAAGGTAGTTACTGCTTCTTTAAAAATGCTAATTATAACCTAAGATCTCCCACCAAGACATAAAACAGGATACAGTTGAATCTTTTAACATATGTGATTATGACACTGTTTAAAGGCCTTTGGATATGAATTAGTATATACTTATTTGTACTGAGTAATTCCCCCCTATGCAGTCATACAACATGTACAAACAACAACTGCATTCAAGAAACATTTTGCAAAATATTTATGACACCAAACCCACTAAAAATTATTTTTTCCAATAGATGTATAAAAGGTGATAATAAAGTAATGAAAATCCTTCAAAGACAGAAATGGCCAGATTTGGTTAAACAGGAAGTAGGTGAGAGACCTGAAATCGAATCATGCAGATGCCACATATTAAATTTCAAGACAATGTGATTAGTAGTTGCTGAGATAACTGTTACGAAAGTTTTTTCCCGCCCGCCCGCCTTTCACCATATCATAACCCGGATTTTCACTCTGTGAAATCCGGCCAATTATGTGGTTAAGATCACACAAATGTTTAACTGCACTGCTGTCGTACCCTGTGTTCCAAACTTGTTGTAGCTGGGTTTCTGTCAATTTTTTCAATCCTCCATCAGAGTTTTGTGCAACTTCTTCAAGTTCATCAAATGTGGGTGCTTTAAAAAGATCACGAAACACTTGTTCTGCCTGGAATAATGAACAGCTGGTAATGTATATTTCTATAACTATAATAGTTACGAAATGTTATAAATTAGGTGATTCTATTAATACAGAAAACCACTGTTATATTTCTAATACTATGGATTATTTAAAAGGAACTAGATATCAGTGAGATGGTACCCATCTCTGTGGACCTTTAAGGTCAAGGTCAAAGGTCATCAACCATGGTATGCGACACATCGCCTTGATATTATCTACCCACATTCTAAATATCAAAAGCCTACCTCGAAAGATAAAAAAAAATTACAGCCTGGACATGAATTTGTCATTTAGAAAGCAATAGTGTAACCAAAGGTCAAACTTCAAGGTCAAAGGTCATCAACCATGGTATGTGACACATCACCTTGATATTATCTACCCACATTCCAAATATCAAAAGCCTATCTCGAAAGATAAAACAGATACAATCCGGACATGAATTCGTCATTCAGAAAGCAATAATGTGACCTAAGGTCAAAGTTCAAGGTCAAAGGTCAGCAACCATGGTATGCGACACATCGCATTGATATTATCTACTCACATTACAAATATCAGAAGCCTACCTCGACAGATAAAAAAGTTACAGCCTGGACATGAATTTGTCATGCAGAAAGCAATAATGGTCAAAGTGGCAGGCCCTAATTATTGTAAGCACTGAGTTTACAAACATCTATTCTTATATTCTGTGATCATATATAAGTATTATCCTTTAATACTAGTATAATTGGTTTTCCCTATTTTTCATATTGTTAGCTTCTTCATGAACAATGTTTCTATATTACCGGTGTTTGGCCATCTGTAACCGACTGTGGTAACACTATAGGAAAAGTCTTCCAATGAAAGAGCAAGGTTTCTGCCAGCTATAAATAGAAAGTAAAAAGAGTCTCAATAAAAATAATTAAGTACATTAACAGAGGTATATGTAGAATTAAATTTTTGCATGTAACATTTACACATCCCTAAAAATTTTGCATAGCAGCATTTTAATACTAAATTGTACATTTTATCTACTCTGTGTTGAAAAAACCTGCACAGACATACTTTTAAGCATTAAGATTTGTTGACAATTTTTCTTTTTACTATGAATACTAGTGAAGCCTTGTATCTGCTCAAGACACTTCCCTTTTTTAATTGATGTGTATTTGCTCAAGCTACTTCCATTATTAATTGATGAGTATAGCACGCTTTTTTCCAGTAAACACATGTTTTTAATAAGATTATACTGTACAACATGCATAGGTTTTTTTAGCACTCAGATTTGTTTACAAATTTAATTTTTACTTTTTCAAATTAAAGCCAACCATTTTAAAGTGGTTAGAAAAACAATAAAAAAACAACCCAAGAAAATGTGTATCTACCCACATTCCAAATACCAAAAGCCTACCTCAAAAGATAAAACAAGTGTGGACACAGAAAAACGTCTCGCCTGCATTCCGCATCAGTAACGAAAATAAATTTCGTCATAAGCATTACGTAAATAGCATTAAATATCAGCAGCGGCCTGTATACAAAATATTGTCACCATACCCTGCATAGTTACAGGGGAACAGCCGTAACCCAAAAACTTTAACGTAGTCGCTGGACCGTGAAATTGAGGTCAAGGTCAGGTGGAACCTACCAGACAGTCATGTACTATTCATCAGCAACCTATATACCAAATATTGTCATCCTACCATGCGTAGTTACAGAGGAACTATCGTAACCCAAAAACTTTAACATAGTCGCTGGACCGTGAAATTGAGGTCAAGGTCAGGTGACACCTACCAGACAGTCATGTACTAGTCATCAGCAACCTATACACCAAATATTGTCATCCTACCATGAGTAGTTACAGAGGAACTGTCGTAACCCAAAAACTTTAATGTAGTCGCTGGACTGTGAAATTGAGGTCAAGGTCAGGTGACACCTACCAGACAGTCATGTACTAGTCATCAGCAACCTATACACCAAATATTGTCATCCTACCATGCATAGTTACAGAGGAACTGTCGTAACCCAAAAACTTTAACGTAGTCACTGGACCGTGAAATTGAGGTCAAGGTCAGGTGACACCTACCAGACAGTCATGTACTAGTCATCAGCAACCTATACACCAAATATTGTCATCCTACCATGCGTAGTTACAGAGGAACTGTCGTAACCCAAAAATTTTAAAGTAGTCGCTGGACAGTGAAATTGAGGTCAAGGTCAGGTGACACCTACCAGACAGTCATGTACTAGTCATCAGCAACCTATACACCAAATATTGTCATCCTACCATGCGTAGTTACAGAGGAACTGTCGTAACCCAAAAACTTTAACGTAGTCGCTGGACCGTGAAATTGAGGTCAAGGTCAGGTGACACCTACCAGACAGTCATGTACTAGTCATCAGCAACCTATACACCAAATATTGTCATCCTACCATGCGTAGTTACAGAGGAACTGTCGTAACCCAAAAACTTTAAGGTAGTCACTGGACCGTGAAATTGAGGTCAAGGTCAGGTGACAGGTGACTGACTGGCAAGTACTCATCATAAGCTACCTCTGGACCAAATTTGATGGACCTAGGGCTTGGGCTTACAAAGATATGAAGCAAGATGTCAAGTGTTTACGCCGCTGCCGCCGCCGGATTCCCATACATATGTCTCGCCTCCAGCGACTTTCGTCGCAGGCGAGACAAAAAACAGTTCAGACACGATGTGTTTCGTATGGACGGACGGACGAACAGATTGATCACTATAGGGCATCCGCCACAAAGTGGCAGGCCCTAATAAAAAAACTAGAGGCTCCCAGGAGCCTTTATCGCTCACCTGAACCTGAAACCAAACAACCCTTTTTCATCCAGCTTTTCTTTGCTATAAGGAATCGCCCAACACTTCTGCAAAAATCATTAATTTTGACCTTTTAAGTGAAATAACTCCTATAAGAAGGATCTTTTGATGGTTAGAGGGAGAAGGGAGGTTCACTTCAAATTTTCTTTACCTGTTACACTTTTTTAACTATCAGTCGAAACTCTCGACCCCACCCCCCCCCCCCCCTTTTTTTCAGTTTTTCTATTTTAATCCAACGTAGCTATGTAGGTAGTCAGGTGTCATGATTTAGACAATTTTGGTAGAGGACATCCTAAAGATGATGTGTGCAATGTTTCAAAGCAGTCATTTCATTGGTTTAAGAGGAGAAGATTGTTTAAAATCAAGTAAATTTGATTAAAAAAATGTTCAAGGAGAATAATTCCTAAATGGTTCATCAGACAATCTTGACCCTAAAGTCATTTTAGTAGCCCTCATAGAGCAGAACAATTAAGCAATGCTAACTTTTTCTCTAGTTCTAATAATTTTAAAGATTTTGAGGCAAAAATGTCAAAAATAATCAATTTCGACAATTTAAGGGCAATAACTCCTATAAGAAGTCATCATACAACTTCAACCCAATGGAGTGTTTCATAGAGCTTTTGATGCAGATGAAGGCATGTCTCTTCGGTTTTCCAGTATCTGTTAAACTTTTTTAAATATAAGCCAAAAACTGTATTTTACCGCCCCCCCCCCCATCCTATTTTTAGCCATGGTGGCCATGTTGGTTAATCTGCAGCCATGGTTGGTGCAAACTTGGTTGAGGACATTTGACGGATGATGTGTACAAAGTTTCAAAGCAGTACTTTCAGTTGTTTCAGAGGAGAAGATTTTAAAAAATCAATTAAAACCGATTAAAAAAAACAGTTCAAGGGGAACAACTCTTAAACGGTTAATCAGACAATCTTGACCCTTAAGTCATTTTTGTAGCCCTCATAGAGCAGAACAATTAAGCAATGCTAACTTTTTCTCTAGTTCTAATAAATTTCAAGATTTTGAGGCAAAAATGGCAAAAATCATCAATTTTGACAATTAAAGGGCAATAACTCCTACAAGGAGTCATGATACAACTTTGACCCAATGGAGTGTTTTGTAGAGCTTTAGATGCTGAAGAAGGAAGGTCTTTCGGTTTTCCTGTATCTGTTATACTTTTTGAACTATTAGCAAAAAACTGTATTTTGACCCCTCTGTTCTATTTTTAGCCATGGCGGCCATGTTGGTTGGTCTGAGGCCATGATTTGGGCAAACTTGGTAGAGGGCATTTTACTGATGATGTATGCAAAGTTTCAAAGCAATCCCTTCAGTGGTTTTGGAGGAGAAGATTTTTGAAGAAAAGTTAACGACGACGACGACGACAACGACGACGGACGACGACGACAACGGACGACGACGGACGCCAAGTGATGGCAATAGCTCACATGACCCTTCGGGTCAGGTGAGCTAAAAACTAAATAAATGTGTCTCAGCAACACTGATGTCTGAGTTTGCACATATCAGTAAACATCCCCCTTTTTCTAAGTTGTCTAAAGCTTAGAGTATTAGGAGCAGCTCTACAATAAGGAGACATAATGTTGTAGATGTGTATACTATACTAGGTTTCATAAAGATGTGAAGTCATCTTCATAAAAAAAGCTTCAACTCAAAACGGTAAACCCGAGGTGGGACGGATGAACTGAACATCTATATGTCCCCCATATGTCCAGCAAATTTCATTGGCAACACATAAAAAAAAGGAAGCATTTTGCACATCATCTCTTTATAACAATTTACATGTTAACTTATATATAATAGTAGACAAACCTGTTTAATTTGTACCATAACATCAGCTATTTCCTTGGGAACATCTGACAACTCCAACGGAAATATCAATGGCTCCTTCTACATGATAATATACAAGGTTAAATGTGTTATATGTACCAAATACAACAAGAAGTATCCAATAAAGCATTTTGGAGATAATAACACCTTATATAAAAATGCTAGCTTTTGACTGGTCAATAGACAGTTAACAAATTTCGTCATTTCTACTGCTTGCAGAGAAATCTTAATTTTTGTATCACTGGAGTATTATGCAAATGTCACCCTGGGTACATGTGCCATGGTTCTTGGTAAAAATTACTTTAACATGGAATTTGGTATCCAATAAACACTAGATATCAGTGAGATGGTATATATCTCTGTAGGTCAAGGTCAAAGGTCATCTACCATGGTATGTTACACATCGCCTTGATATTATCTACCCACATTCCAACTATCAAAAGCCTACCTCAAAAGATAAAAAAGTTACAGCCTCTGACACGATTAGTTCAAACAGATGCACGGACGGACAGACTGATCACTATAGGGCATCCGCCACAAAGTGGCAGGGCCCTAATAAATGAGAAAGTTTCAGCTGTAAGGGAACATTAAGGCAATTCGATTAAATCTAAACAAGTTCTGTGAAATTTAAGGACTTCAATGTAAATTGTCAACACATTTAAATAAATTTTATTTAAAATCATCACATCAAATTACTGTAGGTCTTTGTTAAGTTTACCCTGAGATTCGATAACTTTCTATGTGATTTCTATATTTACCTGAGGTCATATGCAATTTCTAGGTCAATGTTACAATTACGTAATCTGTTAAACAAGAGGTTCCATAGGTTTATAGGTCATTGTTACCCTTTACTTCAGGTGCAATAATTGTCTAGATCTTTATTTGAAGTTTCATGAACTTTCGAAATCATGGTTACATACCTGAGGCTCCATAGTACTGTATAGGTCTGTCATTTCTTGTTTACATTAACAAATGTTCCCTAAAATTACATTATTATATTGATGCATGAATAAAATACACAAATTAGCATGGCATTTAACTTCATTTAGTAATATGTCCCACTTTAAAAAGTAATGATGCATGTGCTTTTACAGATGTCCCTGCAATATGTCCTGTAACAGATGTCTATACTGATTCAGAGGGACTTTTTTACAGGATATGTTTCATAAAGGACATTTTTTACAGGAAATTTTTCATTAAGGACATCTGTAACATGTATCATTTGGGCAGAGTTTATTAAATTCAATGGAGGTATTGAACAGACAGGCAGAAAATCAGTTCCATAACTGGTAACCTGTGTCCGGTAAATTTGTAAAAAAAAGACGTTGTAATATTGCTTAGTCAGAAACTTTAAATACCTAAACATGTCTAGATCCCGATATTTGAATGCAGACGTAATTAAATTTTATCACTCACTACATCAATTTCAAACTGTTTATAACTTTGTTATATTTGCGGTAACAGAAAATGTGGTTATTTTTTTAACGTAATAAAGGGGTCCACTGGGAAAGCTCTGACTCGCCTTTTAACTTAACACATTTAACATCTTATCTTTCTAGAATTTACAAGTTCTAAATGATTACAGTGACAGAGCTCCAGATAAGCTGTGTATTTGCATTATTACGCAATTAAATTTTCATAAAACCCAATTATTAAGGCTTTCCACTTTCCGAGTGGAAAGCCTTCCTGTTATTTGTCTGTTTATTATTATTATTATTCTTTTTTTTCCGCCAAGTTTTCTTTTCCCATTATAAATTTTGTTTCGCGACATGTCGTAAAGACATTTTGTACTATGGATGTATGAGACATTACGCTTTCGCAGTTAACCCTGGCTCACCGAACACTTGTTCTTTACGGAGTTATCTCCCTTATTACAGAAAAGCTTGTGTGCAGATAAACTATGAAACCGTAAAAGATTTCGCAATAAAACTTTTTGCAAAATGGTCAGCTATTGATCGCGACAATTTGTTACATATCGCGCAAAGTATTTTGACGACTCCTTGCAGGAGTTATTTCCCCTTATTTATTGGAAGTACATTTTGTAGCATTGTAACTCATGAACCAGAGGTGATAGAGACTAGATATTTCACAGTTGGTCATCATTGACCTTGACCTTGAAAAAGGTCACAAGGTCAAAGGTCAAGGTCATGTTCTAATTTTTGACCCTTTGTTGTGTGCAGATCTCCTCCTTTACTATAATAGATAGAGAACTGAAACCTTTACCAAAATGTGTATCATATTAAGATCTTGAATCGTCACTTTTTTATTTGACATTTTTATAAGAGTTATCTCCCCTAGACCAATAAAATTTTTTGTGAATTACATTTTATCACCATATCTCAGTTACTATAACAGATATTTATATGAAACCTTATATCATTGGTCATCATTGACCATGACCTTGAAAATGGACACAAGGTCAAAGGTCAAGGTCACGTTTGAAATTTTGACATTGTCTTGTCATCGCTATTGCATTGAAACGGTAAAAGATAAGCTATAAGTTATAATCGATAAAATGTTGGTCTCATTAAGGCGCAACTTTTTTACATTTGGAGGGAAAGGATCCGACTTCATCTTATAGGAGTTATCCCCCATTACTACCACTGATAATTAGGTTTTCATTAATTACTTATCAACTATTGATAGTAGAGGCATTGGGTCTTCACTATAGACCAGTATGACCCTTGACCTTGAAAATAGAAACAAGGTCAAAGGTCAAGGTCATCTTATAAATTTTGGTATTTATGATAAATAGTCATTTCTTCATAATTATACGACATATTGACATTGGATCTGCACTGTTTGTCCTTTATTGACCCTCAGCATGGTCAAGGTCATATTGACAGAAGTCAAGGTCAAAACATATTTTTCGGAAATTCTGCTTTTTCGTGTAAATTAAATGGTAAATCTTAATAAATGCTTTGTTTTTAAAGCATTAAGTATGCAAATATCAAAAACTTGCTGATCAAGAACATTTATGTCAATTAACGTCCTATTTTTTTACCTTTTTTATTTCGAAAGATAGCCGAATGGTTTTTCTTTCGTGTGTTTATTTTGAAAATAGAAGTCAATTTCCATAAACCAAAGTCAATGTCAAGGTCATTTTTGCGATAAGTGGAAAGCCTCTCATTTGTTCGGTAGAACCAATGAACTTATATTTTTTATAGCTTTGCGTTGCAAAATGCAATATCAAAGGCCTAAACCCAATCAATTTTTAGAAACATTCTTAATTTACTCACTGAGTGCATAAAATTGTTCAGTCATTACGTTAATTCATTCAAATAAATACACAATTTAGTTGCATAATTACGATTCCCATTATTTTGCAACGTAACAACCGAGGTATTCCGAATGTAATGTATATTTTATGCAGCATACGGTGCTCCGGGTATGGAGATTTATTTCACAAGAAGAGATGCCTGTTCCCTGTTGAATATACTTTTCTTACAAAGTTGTATTTATGGTTAGAACAGGTCTAATATTTTGTTGTGGCACCATGATAAGACATGGAAGAAAACAGTGTTTCTGTAGTTTTTGAGTTGGTTAAAAAAAATGATAAAAGTGATATATATAAAAAAATACCCAATGAAATAAATCATCAGATGGGTGAAAAACCCAACGGGGCTCGAAATAAGTGGTAGCTCGGCAGCCTGTGACTCCCTAAAACTTGGAAGGACTCCCTGGGTGTTTACCGTAAGGGCCCATTGGGCTCCTTTAAAATTTAGCAGGGCTCACCACACTGGTCGAAGTGGACAAAGTCGCCCTACGGCTACAGCGCCTCTTCCCTAAAGTTGCCCGATGGTTCACAGTAGATACTTGCATATGATCTGGTCCAAATAATTCACACCGACTTCCAATTTATTAGTGAATATGTTATTCCAATAAAAACTGCAAACAACATGCGTATTTAACATTTTTTAAAGGATTTACGTCTTTCAACTTGATTACGCGCCATTTGTTTATTTACCTGATGTGACTAATTACCGGAAGTTAACAACAAAGAAAAGTAAAATACAATGGCCCGTAACAAAAAATCGTAATTTTTTCGATAAACAAACACTTTCAATTTGTTTCAAACTTCAGTTCTTTCAAAGTGTATTGTATTTTAACAATTTTCTTTGATAAATATATGAGCTGCACTTGAAAGAATAAAGATAAAGAATAATTATTAACATCGTGATAAGTTCTGTAGATGGGTGTCCCATGAAGCAATTTTGATCAGAACAACTTTGTCCAAGTGGAAGTGTGCTGAACAAAAGAATTATTTCTGGGTTTAGTGTAATGTTATTCTATTTATCTTCTTCGAAATTTTGCTCAGATAAACATGGCATGTTCATAACAAACTGTTAGCAATATTATGATTTATACAAGAACTTCATGAATGATCAGTGTGAGACCAAAACTGCAAAAAATTCATACAAAAAATAGTGTTTTTCAGAATGGAAATGTACCCTCAGAATACTGCCAGAAAGCATATTTTTGCACCAAAACCCTCAGAGCTTGAATGGGACTCCCAGCAATTTTTAAGGACTCCTTGACTGGTTTATTAGGGAGTCCTTTTGACCCCCATAGTTACTTTGCCTATTTCTACCCCTGACCCAATTAAGAAAATCTCATCTGGAGCTCTGCAGTGAATTATATTTTAAAATTTATCTTTAGCTAAAATTATTGGGTATAGCAAAACATTTTATGGACTACAATAATGCTACTTTTTTTATCTTGTTAGAGTTACAATGAGGCCTCATTGCTCGAAATGGAGCAAAAACCCCCTTTGGACTTGTACCTATTTTCCGCTAGTACATGTATTAAACTGCTTTCAAAGTTTAATAAATTATTCTCCTTTCTCCACCATTCAGCTGACATTTCTACAATGCCTAATTAATTATTGAAACACTTTTTTATAATCATGGCATTGTGCACAAAATTAGGGACATCATGGGATGAAATGAGTTGCACCCATCATTTGGGACATCTGTGACAGGACATGTCCTTTTATAGACATCTATGACAGAACATGTATCATAACGTACATCTGTAACAGGAAATGCATCATTAGAGAAATCTGTGACTGGACAATGAATACGGAAGACCCAGGCAGATGAGTACCAGAATTTCAGAGCTTGAAAACCCCAATAAAATAAAAATAGTGCATTGTAAATGTATGTACATGCACATTTTGACTACTAAAATTATATTTGCACGATTTTGATTGAATGTAAAAAAAAATGTACTGCAGCACATGAATGGACATGCTGTAGAGCAATAACAATTGTTTATTATCTGCGGAATTACAGAATATCCAAATGAAACCTTAATATAAAGAAACAAGAATATTAGCCCTTTTCACCATTAGAATTTCAAAACATTGAAGATACTTGTAGTAAAAATTTTCCAAACATTTCAAAATGCTTAATTTAAATAGGTAAAACTATCCTTTTTTAAAGAAAGACATATATCTGCACAACATCTTATTTTTATAAGACATTCAGCTACTTAAATGGGTTTTTTTATTGTCAATAACAAAGTTTATTGAAAATGAGTGAACAATGTCACAACTAAAGAAGAATTGGCAATACCTCAAAGGACATTTCATTTGTTTTAATTTATATCAAACAGAACTTTATGAAATAATTGTTTATAGTCTGCTCATATACAAATATTTTTTATAATAAACATTTAAAACTGCAATTATTGGAGGTTTATGCAAGTTGAGTTTGTTTCAATTTCTATTTAATAGATTAACAGTTTACATATATAAATTTTAATGCAAAACTGATTTTTCGGAATACAGTTGTTGTTTTATATACTTTTATGTTTATCCTTGACTAAAAAGCAGAGTATTTTTTTAAAGCAAACAATTTTTTCGAAAAAAACAGGTCTGACAAATTGTTAAAAGGACGTAAAATGAAAGTAAACGTTTAGTACTTTGAAGGTTTTATAATTATAATCGTACTAATGTATTATGCTAGGAATAGTCCTTTTTTTATGTGAAAACAGGTGCCTAAGTCGACCGAGAAGGTATGCATGCCAAAAAATTATTCAGGTTTAGAGAAAGAGACGGTTACGTGTTGCATTTATGTGCATCTAGTGCTGTTTTATTTATTTTCTTTTGAGAGTCTTTCCTTGTATAAAATATTAAGCAAAGTGCACGTGAATAAGCGTGGCTAAAGAATTGTTATGGAGCAAATAATTATGCAGGCGAACTAACTTCCATTTTCACTTTCCATGAAGTAAAGTTAGTCTCGGGATTTATCGGTCAGGACGAGATGTCTATCCAACTTCCTTTTCCGGTATAGAAATCACGTCGGTATCATCGCAATTTTTATGTCTCGAGTCAATCTTCATCAAATCCTTTATTTATCTCTTTTTGTTATGTTGTAAAAATATCCAGAAACATAATTTAATCTGTAATAAAGTTTTAACTTCAATTTTTTTTAGTTTATACAGCTAAGAGACTAAAAATTACTTCATTAAAATTTCGTAGATAGATTTGTGGATTACTTATTCCTTTCACTGCTTTAGCCCGATTTGGTACGACCTTCCATAATTTAGAAGCATTTGGTGCAATTTTTTTACTGATACTGATAACCCTACATTGACTTTAAGAATTAAAATGAGTGTTCAAGTTGGATACATAGACCATGGGCGCATTTCTTGAACCCTTGGTCAAATGGAATGGTCAATTCGGCACCTGTATTTTAATACTTATTTTTTCTTAATATAATATTCCGTTAAAAAGACAATTTAAAGAAAACAATGTTTATTTCGTATCCTTAAAAAATTCAAGCAAACTTGACAATATATTAAATTCTACCAGTGCAATGAAATAAAAGAAATTTCATCATGTAATCAAGTTAAATAACATAAAATTATATTATGAATCGGAAGAAAAATTTTTATTTAATATATAAGTATATGTTATTTATTATTTTTGTATTAAAAGTTGGTGCATCTGGAAACACAAAAATGTTTTCAAAACGGTTATAATTGTTATTGGGATTATATCTCCTTTTTATTATTTTCCATTTTTCTCAAAGCATTTCTCACTTATTAAACCTCTTGGGTTTGGGCCTTTCAATCTTAATTTAATAATTAAATTAATGGGATAAAGACATAACACCTTTAAACTCATTACTACAACAAACGATATAATAATACAAATATAAATTAATTTCAATGTCTTATTATCGCTGTCTATTATAACAGTAATATATGCGACTATCAAAGATAAGTACAGTTGTAAATTTCAAAGAATCTTCCGAGGTGCCGAATTGACATTTTTTGTTGGTGCCGATTTGACTTGCACCATTTCTTTTACCCAAATCTGAAACATGATTCTGAATCATTTTCATGTTTCACTGTTTCTTTTACTTGTAATAGAAACATGATATCGAAACATATCAAACTGAAACAAACCGAAACCGAACCCGTTATTATTCATTCATATTATTACAACATTTTGTTTTGATAGAAACTGAAACATAGGGCTGTAACGATACACCACAGGAATTTGACCCCATATCATTTGGGTCGAAATATGGCCAGGAAACGAAAAAAAAGTATTGTCGCGAACGAAGTGAGCGAAGGAGTCCTAACGCAAAAGTTAACAATTCCTGCCTCCTACCTTTGTTGTTGAGTTCGCTTTGAGAATTTGCACTGGCAACATGATTGTAGGTGTTCTACGTACTCGTGGACATTTATTCTTTAAGATTATGACATCGATTCCTTTAATAGATCCATATTTTTGCAACCGTGAAACTTTTTCTTGGACTGAAACACTTTCTTTACTTCAGGGATTCGACCGCTTTAATTAATATCCAAATACATTTTGGCAAGTATGAGATTGTCAGTACACTAATGTCATTTTAAAGCTGGTCTGTGAGAGGTTACACTTTGTAGTATTTTGTGTGATAAAATTGACCATTGTTCTCTTCGAGCTTTTTGGGAAAACACTTATCCATTTAATCGTCAGTTTTCGGTTTATTAGTTAAAAAGTGTTGCCTTGATAAAATAAAATGTATTTAAGTTAAAAAGGGTATCGTTCCATACCTATACAAAACTTTGTCTTTAGCGCTAAAGATAAAGTCAGAGGATTTTCGGAACTATCGAACTGGTTACAGTTGAAAATAATAATTTGCCTAAAACGGTAAAACAGTGGATACCAGCTTTACATTAAATCTATGATAAACTACACATACACTTGTTAAAAAAAATTTTTTTTTAGTGTTATTTCTTCCGTCATGATGACCCTCTGGGTAAACTTTTAAGGGTCAGATAAGTTTTTTATGCGTAAAACATGTGTCAACAGTAACACTAATTCGGTGACTGATTTTTCCATTTTTATATGCCTTTTTTTAATCTTTAATTTTGTACCTGTGCTTTTATTTGTACATAGCAATGGCGGACGCAGCACCCGCGGCAGCAGCAGCAGCACCAGCCGGTGGTAGAGGAGGATTCAGAGGAGGTTTTGGGTCAGGTGGCAGAGGAAGGGGGAGAGGTAGAGGTCGTGGACGTGGGAGAGGAAGAGGACGTGGAGCCAAGGAAGGAGACAAAGAATGGATGCCAGTAACTAAGCTAGGGCGTCTTGTTAAAGATATGAAGATCAAGTCCCTTGAAGAGATCTATCTGTTTTCTCTTCCAATCAAGGTATGTTGCATTGGTAAGATTTGAAAAGGGGACAAATAAATATTTTCTGTTTTACCATTAAGTTTATAAAGGGTAACATTTTCAAATGTGTTACAAAGAGGATAAGGGTATAATGTTTTCAAAATGTTTGTATTGGTGTGAGCATTTTTCATCACATTTTCTTTCCAATGATAAATGATACAATACTGTTGTTGGTTCAGTAGCTCAGGGTTCCCACTGAGGCGCATATATATGCATGAAAGTTGTTACAGTGTACTGAAAATACGTTTAGGCTATCAACTACAGTGAAACCTCTCTAAAACGGCCAGCCATCGGACCAAGTTATACGGCCGGTTTGTAGAAGTGGCCGGTCTATTGTAATTAGTATGAAGAAATTTTTCAGTTGGAATTATCTCCCTTGTATTTATGCAATTGCGTCTTTGTTCTTTTCCTTGTGTATTTTTTTTAAAATATTGATGTAATTGTGTTTTAAGACACTGTTT
This sequence comes from Limnoperna fortunei, assembly GCA_944474755.1. Taxonomy (NCBI): domain Eukaryota; kingdom Metazoa; phylum Mollusca; class Bivalvia; order Mytilida; family Modiolidae; genus Limnoperna; species Limnoperna fortunei. Next base: position 81,735,711 of record OX104117.1, on the reverse strand, counting down.
AATGTTTTACTTAAGTTTTTAAATAAAACTTGTAAACTCAAATATATTTGATTTGTTTATTTGTAATAAATAGTATGAGTAAGCACTACGATGTATATAAGGTAACAACAGACATAAACAATGGGACAATCCAAATACATACACATCAAATGCGCAAATGTGATAAAAATAAAATCAATACACACATATTGATATAAATTAAGCTGACGTAATATTGTCTAAAAAAAGCTGTCTAATGTGGTCTGTTTCTTCTGACACCTTTTTCTGACTACCATTGCTTCCAACTCGGTAATTGTGATTTGAGTGTACTGGAGTATCGAAGAAACGGTGGTTCTCTTGTAGATATCTCGCAGCTGGGCTAAGGTTTCCTCCAGTGACATGGTCTGTTTAATTTCCTCGGTAGGTAACTCGGTGTTTTCGTCGTCGCTGTCGTCTTCCGGTTCAGGTTTGTGGCTGGTGACAAGATCTCTCCCAATCGGCGTTGTCTTCCTCTGTAGATACGCTGTCATCGAAGCATGGATCGATCTCTGCAAGTTGGAGTTGTTTCGCGAGTTCACTGAGTGGTACGTCATCGTCAGCATCGTCTTCATCTTTCACAGAATCTTCGCAACGAGGAGGCATTGTCTAGAAACATTAAGATGTGGCGGCGTTGCAGTCTCATCGTGGTGTTGACGGTACGAATCCAGTCGATAAAAGTGTTGGTAGTCATCCATGATTTCTTGTTGGCATAGTAGGTAACCGGTAGACTAGACTTGTTGACATTCTTGAAACATCTGGGGTTAAACGATTTTCCGATTACAAGTGGCTTTAACTTTTCACCAGTTGCACTGCAGGCAAACATAACGGTCAATCTCTCTTTTGCGTTTTTTCCTCCTTTTGAAGATTGGTCGCGGGTTCCCAAGGTCTTGTCTGGTAAAGCACGGTAAAAAAGGCCGGTCACGTCACAATTGAAGATGTCTGATGGTGCATAATCTTTGGTGATCTCAGGTAATCTGTTGCGGTAGTCTTCTACTGTTGTAAGATCAACGCTGGCGCTTTCTCCGCTAACTTTGAAGGCGTGAACTGAGTAGCGTGATCTCCATCTTTCTAACCAGCCATTCGATGCTTTGAAGTCCGGTATCTGTAACTCAGTAGCAAACTGAAGTGCCTTTTCCTGAATTATAGGGCCGGAGATTGGTATGCCTTTCGCTCTTGCTGTGTTAAACCATTTCCATACGACGTCATTTATATAAAAAAATTTGCAGTTGTTATTAAATCTCTGCTTAGTAGCACTGGCATTCTGTTCATATTGCTGCAGGTAAGTGTCCTTTTTCCGTAGGATGTCACCAACTGTTGACTTTCCTACGTTGTACTTAGCAGCAAGCTCTCTCTGGGACAGTTTTGGTACGGAGTCACTGTCCTTGATAAGTTTAACCTTATCGCCTAATGTTAGCTCTACACGTTGTCGTTTAGCTGGTTGAGACATTTTTGATACCAGTTTAAAATTCAACACATATTTATTTCGTTTTACGGCTTGGATCATTATTTATTAATTGCAACATCAAATAAATAACATTAAATCGTGCTCAGTACAAGCGTTAAGAATAACTGTGTAATTAAAAACATCAAAGAAACAATCGCATTTAATAATTAAACGACAGTTATTTTAATTAATTACACATGTTTAAATGTAAGCTTGGGTGAAGATCATAAACCTGTCAACAGCTGATTGAAATTATTCAAGCGTGATTAACAATAGATTAACAATAGACTACACGCCGGCCGATTTCCTTGATATGTTTTTGTAAGTATTACCTGTACGATTAGGTGGCCGGGATAATGAGGTCAAATTCCTTTGTAAATTGTCGTTCTGATATAGGAATAGCGGCCGATGTACGGTTTTAAGAGGTGACCGGTATAACAAGGGTTTAAGGCCATTGTTTTCAATAGACTTCGGCCGGGACTATATAAATCGGCCGATAAATCAAGGTTACCGGTTTTCAGAGGGGCCGGTTTGGAGAAGTTTCACTGTATTCACTTTTGTCATTTTTTTATGTTTTAGCTCAGGCTGTCGTGTTAATTTGGTCAACACAAAAAAATGCATGTTTCATCTCCTAGGAACTGCAGTTGGCCTGAATCCAGGGCTCACGCTGGATCAAAATTGTAGGGAGAAGTCACTTCTCTTTTGTGGGGCTGACAGGGAGAAGTGAGGATAGAACAGGGAGAAGTGGGTGGACAACAGGGAGAATTTGCATTATATGTCGTGAAAGCGTCCTATTTTGTTTGTTTTTTTAATATGTGTTAATTTGGCATTTGAATTTTTTATTGTTACATGTTTTTAGCAGTTCAATTTATTGAGGATAAAGTAAAAGATTTGATTAACTTTTATCACACATTATCATAAAAACATTTTCTTTGAAATTATTAATTTTGTTTAGAACAATCATTCTTTATTTTGTAACTTTAAAGTTGTATAGCTCTTCATGGGCGTCTTAATTGACAAATAAACATATTCTATTCTATTCATTCTATTCTGTATTAAACATAACTTTAAAAAAATATATCTTCTGTCACAAAACTGTTCATTAAAAAAAATGTTTCTTTGTCATTGGTCTACAAATTGATTGAATTATAATGAAGTACTATTAGAACTAGAAGTAGAAAATTACATCATTGTGACAAATCTGTTAAAAGTATTTATACATATTTAACTTAAATTTGTTTAAAGTAAATGCCTAAATACTATTTTTTACTACGTTTCTATCATTGCAATACTCATTTCAACACTATCAGCATCGTATATTTGCAATCTTCGGCATTAAATTCATATCCGCTCTGGAACCTTTTACGTATTTTTGCTCTGAACTGGTTTCCGGTCATATTTTAAAACTACGCTTTATATACCAAATAAATGTTAAAAGGGTACCAGTTGACTTTCTTGCGCGTAACATAATAAACATGACGCTGTATCAAAAAGCGAAGATTTCTTAACAAAATGGGAATAAAATTTGAAAGGTGACATCAGGCGATTCTACAAATTGAAAGGGCGACTTCACTTCGCTTTTTAAGATGATCGAGGGCGAAGTGGGACCACGATAAGGCGACTTCTTCGCCAGAGTCGCCCTCCAACGCGAGCCCTGGAATCAACATTTATAGAGACGAAAAAAAAATTATAAATATTTCTATGAAAATATAAACTTTGGACACGTGCCAGTTAAACATTATGCATGCTCTGGTGTGTATTACTCAAATTTATGCACGCACACATAAAATCTGTGCACAGTGATCCTTGTAATGTCATTTTGGATAAAAAGCATTACCTTCACATTTTATTATCATTTATTTTTTGTTGTATTGTTTAAAATAAAATTTAAAATGTTAGTTCGGTATGATTTCAGTAAATGTAAATGTTCCTTTTTCAGGAATGTGAAATCATCGATTTCTTCTTCCCAAGTACTCTGAAGGATGAAGTGTTGAAGATAATGCCAGTACAGAAACAAACCAGAGCCGGACAGAGAACCAGATTCAAGGTATACAATTTGAAGGACAAATGCTCTCTTAGTTTGAAATCTGCACATTTATAATAACCATAGGGTCTGTATTTACAGCTAATTTTGAAAAAAGGGGTGGAGTTTTTACCATGGATTTAAAGTGGGAAGTCAAAAAGGATGGATAATTACTTGTGATTTTGGTGTTAAACCTTAAATTAATAGCAATGTTCTTTACCTTGAGAATTTTTTGTTGCTTATAAACTTTAGCTTAAAAACAAAGAGTAAAATATAAACAAACGATATAATGAAACATTTTCATATTGCACCAATGATGCAAGTTATGTATAATGTACATTGGAATCATGGTAATATACTGTAATCCAAGAAATGCACAAGTTTTCTTACTATAGTGAATTCTTAATATTTAGAATTAATGATAACATTTTGCTGGGTACAAGTCCAAGTATAAACAGATTATGAGAATGGGGCAACAGCAGTCAACACATTTATATTATGTGCCAAATGATGCATTAGAGTAAGACAATTTATAGTACTTCAAAATAAAAATAACCCCAAAATTGTGTTGATATGTGCTGTTCTTGTTATTTCCAGGCATTTGTTGCTATTGGAGATCATAATGGCCATGTAGGCCTTGGAGTTAAATGTTCAAAGGAAGTAGCCACAGCCATTCGAGGAGCCATCATTTTAGCCAAGTTGACTGTCATTCCAGTCAGGAGAGGATACTGGGGTAACAAGCTCGGAAAACCCCACACAGTACCATGCAAGGTAAGCAAAATGTCAGGGGACGTGATCTTGTTCTGGAAAACTAATACTGTTTAAATATACAATATTAATAAGTGCCTTGATTTTACATAAATACAATGGAAGAAGGCTTAGAAATGGGGAAAGGGGGAGACTCGGCTCAACCTTTCCACATTTCATGCATAGTACATTTTTTCTTTATTTTTAATTCTTTTAAATTTCACTTTAAAATTCTCCCATATTCCACATCTACACAATGTAAGGTAATAAAAATGAATGACATAAATTGAGTCTTGGGGGGTTTTTTTCTTGTTTTTTTTTTTTTTTTAGTGACAAATGAGTTCTACCTTTCGGGGTGAATTATAAATGCAAAAACATTTGGGGTGAATTATAAATGCAAATATAATGGTAGCTCCTTTGAATTTTTTCAAAGAGGTCTTATTACACATAATGGTGCAGTCCTCAAGTGATTTACACCTGGGGTTTATGCATATCATCTGCTTGTTTACTGGTTCCTTGGTTTGCTACATACATGTTTATGGCTCTTGAATTGATCTTTCTACAACACCTAATTCATGAGTTTTACCATTTTATTGGTATCATAGCATTGTTTATAAAATTTAAATTCCCAAAGTGCTCAATTTTGATAATGATTTGGTAAAAAGATGGCATTCCAGCTCATTTTAGTTATCTTCATTGCACTATCCGTAATATTGTACTTAACTAAAATTTTTGAAGAAATGTTTAGTTTTTGCACAGTAACTTAAAAGCTATAACAACTAGACTGAAACTGTTAATTTTAAAAATTTAAATATAGTTGAAGTCATTTAGGTTCTAGGTGAGCAATTACAGGCTCCTGGGAGCCTCTAGTTTTCTTTGTATTTTATATTGTCACAGAAATAAAATGCGTGTTACTTTATTTTCAGGTTACTGGAAGATGTGGCAGTGTACTTGTAAGACTCATCCCTGCCCCCAGAGGTACAGGAATTGTTAGTGCTCCTGTCCCCAAAAAGTTGTTGACAATGGCTGGTATCGAGGATTGTTACACGTCGGCCAGAGGCTGTACTGGTACCCTTGGTAACTTTGGTAAGTAATACTGTATTGGTTCTTTTAGATCATAGAGTTTTGCAACACCATTTTGTGAGAAACAACCATATTTGTATTTCTCTCCATAGTTTTTCTATAATTCTATTTTTTAACATCTACCTGTGTTTTGGACAATTGAAGTAGAATTGAACTTGATGATAACACCTTGCACATACAGGGTCCCCTTTCCAAAAAAATGTTTAAAAACAATGTATTTTGATCAGGCCAACTACCAAAAACAAGCAGATAGACTGTTACTAATTTAATACATAAAGAGGAAACATGGCTTGAACCTGTTGCGAGGCCATTGGTAAGAAGACATGTTAAAATGTGCACAAAAGAAATCGACACACAATGCTTGTAAAAGACAGTCGTTTGTTATTTTCCTTTTGTTTTCTTTTTCAGCCAAAGCTACATATGCAGCTATTGCTAACACCTATTCCTACCTTACACCTGACTTGTGGAAAGAAACCACCTTCACCAAAGCTCCATATCAGGAATTCACAGATTATCTGGCCAAGAACCACACTCGTCAACCTGGCCAAAAACAGGAAGTCAAAGTCTACTAGAACTGTCCAATTAAAAACAGATAAAATTCTGTCTTGAAATAAAAAAAAATTATCTATTGGAGAAGTTTTTGTGCTTTTTTACAATGATCAAGTTACTTCATGGAATACTACATTTAATAGTACATTTGCATTTCTTAATATTTGACTGTTTGTTCAAGGTAATAAAACAATTCATACTTGAAAACCTAAATTCACAGCGAACTAAAAATGAAATAAATTAAGGTAAATCACATCATGTGAAATAAATGGAGTTCTTTCAATCCTTAGAAGTGACATCACACTGAATGTCTATGTAGCTAGTAAACAATGACGCTCAAGAACATTAAAAAAGTACCTCTAAGTTTTCTGTGACATATTAAATATTCCTCAATGAAATAAACAAATAAAATCAAATATTGAAAACATTATTACTTGTGCCAAGACACATTCAAATTAAACTTGTGCGTGAAACAATGTTCTGCAGCACTAGTGATCATATTCACTTAGAACAATTGATTCCTGTAAGGGTTTGGTTCTTTATCATCTAGGGTCAGCTTTTCACATTCATCTTGAAGACTGCTATACAATATGGACTTAAATTGCCAGCAATATTCCTGTAATGTCCTTGTAAAAATTGCTTAAATTTGTGCTGGTAGAATATTGATCATAAATGCCAAGATGCACGTGTTCTGACTGACTGAAAATTACAAAAGTAGTCAGTAATTAGCCTCTATGATATGATACAGTTGCGATTTATGCACAAACGGATTACTAAAGGGATGAAATGTAATTCTCCTAGCTGGTTATTCATAGTTTAACACGGAAGGAGTTATATCCCTTTTGGTCATTTTTGTCTCGCCTGCAACAAGTCTTGGTTGGCTAGATCTATATATGGGGATCCACAGTGGCAGCGTTAACATTTGACATTTTGCTTTGTATCTTTGTAAGTCTAAAACCCAAGTCCGTCAATTTGGTCAAGTGGTAGCTTATGATGAGAACTTGGCAGTAAGTCACCAGACCTTGACCTCAATTTTACACTCCAGTGACTTTATTATTATAGAAAAGTGGGGGGTATATAGTGATCATGGTGTCCGTCCGTTACACTTTCTTTTATTTGCAACTCCTCCTACACCACTGAATGGAATTTGATGAAACTTACACAGAATCTTTGTCACATAGTGCCATTGTGCAGGAGATATTAAACATTTTGATCGGAATGATATTTGGGGTTTCCCATAGAAAAACATGGACATAAGGGGATACCCATCTTTTATTTGCAACTCCTCCACCACTGAATGGAATTTTATGAAACTTGCACAGAATCTTGGTCACATATTGCCATTGTGCACCGGATATTAAACATTTTGATCAGAATATTATTGGAGGTTTCCAATAGAAAAACATGGACTTTGTCATTGACATAGGGGATGCCATTCTTTGGGGGATGGGGGATGGTTACATGTTTTATCTGCAACTCCGCCTTCACGTTTAACTAGATAAAGTTTCAAGTTCATAATTAAGAACACCTGAATTTTCAAAGTAATTGTGAGCGGGGGGTATCAATGGTGAGCATTGCTCACAGGTTTTTTTACTCTAGTTTATTATTATTTTTTATTAGAGCAGTCCAATGGAACCATGCTTGGGAGGATGACAATATTTTGTATATAAATGGCCAATGAATAGTGCATGAATGTTGGGTGTCGCCTGACAGTGGTCTCGATTTCACAGCCCAGTTTCTATGTGAAAGTTGTTAGATTAGGGCAGTTCCTCTGTAACCATCCATGATAGCATATCGGTAGTTGGTATATAGGTTGCAGATTCATAGTACATGATTGGTATTTGTCACCTAACCTTAACCTCGATTTCAGGGTCCAGTGACTACATTAAAGTTTTTGGATTGGGTTAGTTCTCCGTAAGCATGCATTGTATATTTTAAATGATGACAATTTATAATACTATTTACAAGTTTCTCATGACATTTTTTTCATTGCTAAGGCGCGGATCCAAGGAAAGGCGTACTGGATGTAGAGATAGAGCGAGAGAAAATGAATTTTATATTTCATTAAAGAAAATTTATTATTTATGGTATGGTCATAGTTGAAAAATAAAACCAGCTAAAGGAAGGGGCAAAAGCAAAAAAACGAGTATAGAAAACTTTGTCTTGATGGCTACCAAATGCTTTGATTCCCGGAGCTTCCGGGGGGGGGTGCTGGGCCTTGAGCGGCCGCCAGACGCCTCGCCGAACTCTTACGCCTCCCCTAACACAAATTCCTGGATCCGCCCCTGTTATTATGCAGGTGAGATATTTTTCTGTGTCCAAAATATACATATAAAACAAGTTGAAAGATCTTACCTTTAATGCAATTTATTATGTATTAAGTATTACGGTTTATGTAATTGCATATAACTTGAACTTAACAATGAATTAGAAATGAAAGGTGCTTATAAATACAATACACATTATTTAATACAGTGTAGATAGTGAAGCATATTTTTGTCATTTTTTATTATGCCCCAGCGACGACAAGCATTGATATTTAATTCGTAGAATGTTCGTACAGATAATGTGGGCATGCAGGGCCAAAAGATATTGACTGGTGAAAAATAATTGAAACTGGAGATACTTGCAGGCCATGTATGGGTACATGTTTTGTCTGGGTGTTCAATTTTACAATTTTTATGTTTTAGTAGGATATTTGTACAGATAATGAAACTGTGCAGGACCAAAGAATTTTGATTTTCATTAAATTTTCTTAAAACTTTGCCTCTTGTGAGACATTTATTATATCGCTGGTCAGGCGGGGGCATAATTTGTGTCTTAAAGAAATGAAAGACAAGTGGAACGACTTGCTGTTACTTGTTTATTTTTTTCCGCCAATTAAGTTCACGACATGCAAATACATTTTGTACCATGGATTGATTAGATATAATTCTTTCACAACATGGGTCACATAAACCCTGTGTTATGGAATTATCTCCCCTGATACAGAAGCATTGCCAGCAGATACATTTTAAATTGTAAAACCGTAAAAAATATCGTAACATTGTTAGTAATGGATTGTGATACTTTAAAACATCATATTAAGGAAATTTTTATCTTTCAGTTATTTCAATTTTTATTGCAAGTTGACAGTGTACCGCTGTAACTTACGAGCTAGAGGAGACTTAGGGTTTTCACTACTGCTTATCATCAACCTTGAAAAAGGTCAAGGTCCTATTCTAATTTTTGACATTGTGTTGTGTACGGGTCTTCTCCATCATAACAATATAAGATGTTAAACTAAAACATTGATCAAAATGTAAATTATCTGTCCTGGCTAAATATTGCACGTAGCGATATATCAGTAACTATAATATTGATATATGAACGTTCACTGTTGATTGTTGACATTGAACTTGAAAATTTCTAATTTTGGACATTGTGTAGTGGGCCGAACTTCGCATTTACCATAAGTGATAATTAACTCAAACCTTAACAGAAATATTGATCCATTTAAGATCTTGAAGTGTCTTATATTTTAAATGACCCTTTGTAAGAGTTGTCCCTTGCATCGATGAATTAATTGCAAATAGCCTTGTCTCAATAACTTGACATAATCTTCACTGTTGCTCATTGTTGACCTTCAGCGTGGTCAAGGTCACGCTGGTAGTCTTCAAGCGATTTCATTAACTATAAAATATTTTAACATTGTCAAATTTTTACATTTTTTTATTACCCATGTATGTTAAGCAGTTCATTCATATACATGATTGTTTCTTATGACTAATATATGCATATATTAAAAGGTGAGTGGTCAAGGTCATTAAAGTTCACTGACGTCTTATAAAATATCTAAATAGTTTTTTTCAAATTTGTTAATTTCTTAAGGCAATTTACTTACGTTGTATAGATGTTAAATGTCGAGGTCATTTGATATAGTTATTCATTTTAAATGCCTAAGTGGAAAGCCTATTAATCGTTCTTTAAAACAATTGAACCCATATTTACTACTACTTATATTATTATTATTATTATTATTATTATTATTATTATTATTATTATTATTATTATTATTATTATTATTATTATTATTATCGTCAGTGTCAATACCATTAAGATAGCAGTTACATAATATTACAAGAAATGTCATAGAAATAAAAGTCTTAAACGTCTACAAATCGCTTGCTTTTTAAAATAAAATCTTGTACCTTTAGAATTAGTTCCGTCAGATCCGTATAGCAGGAGGTCCCTGAAAATTCCAATGTAAGATGATGTTATTTCGAAGGGTCGTGTATTTTTCACAAATTGATAAGGAAACGTCGGTCTGGTTGCAGGTCAGGTACATGGCTTGTCCTGGTATCTGAAACAGGAACCAGCAGACCAAGGGATACTGATTTTCATTAAATTTTATCGAATTTCCACCTTTAGCACTATCTTAATTTTGAATTAATTAAGTTCTTTGTTAAGGTCAACAATTTTATATTTAGTTGGCACTGTCACGTTAAGGGGGGGGGGGGGGTGGATCTGTATTCTCCTGCTACAGGTGAGAGAATCTCCTGGAATGCAGGCAACTACTAAAGTTTCATGTAATGTCTAAGTAACTACCAAAATTAATAGAGCAAAACTTCTTTTCTTCAGTTATGATCAGTTACAGAAGTGACGAAATCGGAAAATGTAAGCGTTACCTTTGCTTAGCAAATTTATGGGGCATTCCCCTTTCGCCCATGTAACCAGTTTGTCGGGTCACCTGAATCGAAGTCGGGTTAGCTTTATCCGTATATTGTAGCGTCAATCAGCTCTTTACATTTTTATAAACTTAAAATACAACGAAGAAGCAAGCAAGAATTTTTTACTGCAATATATTCTACTTTGAAAACAGAATCGAAATTGGAATGTCTCCAACCAAATTACCAGTTTTCACTGTTAAATATTGATCCAATATTGGTGAAATTTTTTATTAAATGTTTGTCGACGGTTTTTTTTCATTTAAGGGATGCAGGACATTTTCACTGAAAAATAATCTGTCAATGAATTTTCTTTAGATTCGCCATATAGATATTTTTTATACAAGTTATCATAATTCAAAATGAAATGGAGACGACAATTCTAAGTTCTGGCAATTTGTGTCTAATCCAAATTGTTTTACATGAACAATAAAATACGTTTAAACTAACTAAATTCAAAATGAAAAATAGGGGTTTCAGAGCTTATTTTCGAGCGGTTGAGCACTGACATTTTTAATTTCCTAATACATGTAGATTGTACAAAGAGGAGCATAAAATAAACACTAAAATAAAAGATTACAAAAATTCTGTCCAATGAAATTTTCTCACTTTTTGATATTATGTCAAGCAATTGGTATACATTTTAGTGAGGTCGGGGTTCTCTCCGGGTACTCCGGCTTCCTCCCCCAATAAAAACTGGACGACACGATATAGCTGAAAAATTGCTGAAAGTGGCGTTAAAACAACATTCAAACAAACAAACAATACATTTTAGTGATAGAAAGAAAAATAGGGGTCTCTGAGTATTGTCCATTGGGAAAAAACTGGTCAAAAAGTGCTAAAAAATGGGGTGGGGGTGTTAAAATTACCTCCTTTGTTAAAAGAAAATAGCAAAGAAAACTGACCAAACAACAATAGCCAAAGGGGCAGTTACGAATCCGGATATAGAAAAACACAACACATAAAAAACATAAAACACAGAAAGTGAGTAACCCGAACCAAATAAAAACCATGTCTAGGGAAAAGTCAAACCCAGGAATAGGAAACACTACCTATGACTCGGCGAAAATGTCAGATTGTATTTGAGACACTGATTTCCCATAACGATCAATTAAGTCATGGTGACGAGCATAGAACTTCTGGAGAAATAACATCAACATAGGTACAACAAACCCTTGTTTGAGTAGTTAAGCAGTCAACAGCAGTGATCAGTCTAGAAAATGGAATACCGATCGCGGGATCTAGAATTACGTTTAAGTTGTGAAATGTACAAACCATATGCTGGAGCTGCTGGAATGTTGCTGTCGATGAACGGGAAGTTGACAATTGGAAAGCTGAAGTCATCACGTTTGTCGTAGAGTCTAGTTTGAAGTTTTCCTGAGTCTATTTCTAGAAGTAGGTTTAAGTAAGAAGCTGACCTTAGTGTATAGGTAGTGTCTTTCATTTCAAGCTCGCTAGTGTAAATTGAATGCAAGTAATAACCAAATTTAGCATTGTTCATCAATATAGCGGAATGTGAAATTAAAGGTCTGGGCCAGTGTCTGTTCCCTTAATAAAAATTTCATTTCCATTATTTTTGTCAATACCGAACCAATTTCAACCATTAATAAATTGAAGTTGTAATTTTTAAATTTTTCTATTGTTTTTTTTTTTTTTTTTTTTTTTTTTTTTGGGGGGGGGGGGGGTCCTTTGTTGACTTACTTGCACCAAATGCTCAGTGATAACTCCAAAATTTTGAGAAAAATTATTATCAATTAAACACTTGTCTAGTTTCGGTAACTTGCAATGAACTTTTTCAATTTTTGTTCCGAATTGTTGACATTATTCATTAAATGAGCTTTCATTGGTTTGTCAAAGTATATTGTTATCTTTTACAGTTTTCGATATAAAAGCGGTTCAATACAACCTTTTTTCTTATCTGTTTTTTGGGGGGGGGGGGGGGTCTGTCTACTTACTGTGGTCGTATTTAATGCTTCGTAGTTAAAGTTAAATGTTAGTTCTAAAGTTGGTAAATATAACACACATGTCTATTTTTTCTGATAGACTTGATATTAAGAGTGTTGTCTTAAAAATGTCACCCACAATTCAATTTTAATATAAAAAATAAAAAACTGCAATTAGTGTGTTTATTGGTTGTTATTTTTGGCCAAAGACAGTTAGATAGAAGGGTTTTTTCTGGCGAAGATTAAAAACCACGTCAAGTATTAAATAGTTGAATATTGGTTGTGCAAGATGTCGGTCTTGTAGTTTTAAGTCAATACCCTCTTTGAAGATTCCAAAAACGGTATTTCGTTTCGTTAATCAGATGTAAATAATCACACAAAGTCACATGAAAACTTGGTTTTCCGTCGTGTTTAGCTGTCAGCTCTCTCTTTGTCAGCAACGTCACTTGTTCATAAATCACAAGTTGGTCCTTTAAAGGCTCTATAGCTGTACAGTCATCAAAATAAAACACGATGGTTTCGCCTAAACATTGATCTCTCTATGAGTTTGTCTAATTGTTACAGATTAGCATATAATTACCACCTGTATATGTTTATCTCGACATTGATTTTAAGGTAGACTATATATTCATCGACAAGTAATCAGGAAATCGCAAAAATAGATATCTGGGTGCGGTTTATACAGTTAGTCGGGTTAAACGAAGATGGAGGATGTTGCTTAACTGATCATCGATAATGGATCCGGTATGTGCAAGGCAGGGTTTGGTGGGGATGATGCCCCCACGACTGTGTTCCCATCTATTGTTGGAAGACCTAGGCATAAGGTTTGTTTTTCCACAAAGTTTAAATACTTGCTTTCTTATTTTTTTAATGATGTAAAAAACATATAAGAGAAGTAGGGTAGTCATCGGGTATATGAAATAATTGTCAACGAAATTATTTTCCCATCACATAAATTGGATTACATAGTTCAGTGGAGTCTTTTAGGTTTTCCTTTGCGAAGTCTAATTCGCGGTATGTATGAGGGACTAATTTTATTGACTAACAGATGATCATAGAATCTTTCCGAACTGAAAATCCGACGCCCATCATATTAAAAAATAGATGGTCCTTTCGATTGCATCCGAACGAACTCCTGCACGTATGAAACAAATTTAAAGAGTAGCTATAGTCACGTGTTCTATTTGATAATTGTAATTGAAGTAGATTCAATTCTTATGCAGTTTAATGATTATGCTTTGCAGGGAATTATGATAGGTGCTGACTGTAGAGATAGCTATGTCGGTAATGAAGCCCAAGCGTTTAGAGGTGTGCTGTCGCTGTCCTACCCCATAGAGCATGGGATAGTTACTAACTGGGATGACATGGAAAAAATCTGGCATCACACCTTCTACAGTGAACTTCGTGTACTACCGGATGAACACCCTGTACTAATGACTTAATCCAAAAGTCAACAGAGAAAAAATGTTGGAAATTTTGTTTGAAAAATTCGACGTTCCGGCAAGTTATGTCGCCATTCAAGCTGTTCTGTCGCTTTATGCGTCTGGGCGTACAACTGGGATCGTATTAGACTCCGGTGATGGCGTTACACACTCCGTTCCAATATATGAGGGATATGCACTTATGCATGCTACTCTCAGACTCGATTTGGCAGGAAGGGATATTACCGATTACCTTATGAAAATGTTAACAGAAAGAGGATATTCTTTCACGACTTCCGCAGAACGGGAGATTGTTAGAGATATTAAGGAAAAACTTTGTTTCGTTACAACGGATTTCGATGCGGATATGATTCGTTCTGTTACGACAATGGATCTGGACAAAATTTACGAACTTCCAGATGGGGAAATTATAACTGTTGGCAACGAACGCTTTCGAGCAGTGGAATGTCTGTTTCAGCCATCATTCATCGGAAATGAATCTATGGGTATTCACGAGTTTGTGTACAACTACTCTATTGTGAGATGTGACGTTGACGTCAGAAAGGACCTATTCTCCAATATTGTACTTTCAGGAGGGACGACTCTGTATGATGGATTGGCTGAAAGGTTAAAGACAGATATAGGACATATTGCGCCTACAAAAATGGCCGTGAATATTGTTGCGCCAGCAGAGAGAAAATACTCTGTTTGGACAGGTGGATCTGTATTAGCATCGCTATCCACGTTCAATAATATGTGGATCAGCAAACAGGAGTACACAGAATATGGCCCAAGTATAGTACACATAAAATGTTTTTGAATATGATCATAGCAAATATCGCTACTGGACGACTCTCTTTTGATACTTATCGATTTATGCATACATTCTTGGACATGTATTATATAAACAAACAGTTTCGCTAGCCTGATGTCATTTTATTGATTTGTTGTTTTTTGTCTAATAGCTGTAGAAAAACTTGCCAAATAAAAAATACCTATACTATCTATTAAGGCGAAGTTTCATTTCTAACTAAATTCTTTGGTTTCTATGATGTGAGCGGATAGAAAATTTCCCGTAGCAGAATCCGCTCAAGAATGTGGCGCAAATAATGATGGTAACAACGATACTGGGTTTCGGTTAACGGATACAAACACTATAGCTTTACCTTGACGTTACGTTTACATCAATAGGTTCGTTGAGAAGACAACAGGACATCGACACCAACAATTATAACGAAAACAAATAACAGAAAGCGCAAAAATCCCCACAAGTCAGGGTTACTGTGTCCACATGTGTCCACGAATCCCTGACAAACTTAGCTAGGAAATTCCCGGACTAGAAGTCACTATTTTGATTGGCTACATCATACCTTGATGTAGCCAATCAATAGCTCACTTTCATTCACGATTTGGTTAGGGATATCTCGATGTAATAAACGAAAGGAAACGATTCAGTGCTCACGACTTTCGAGCGCTTCGCTGACCGACGCGTGTGGACCCGTTTTGTCAACGCCGAGAGAATCAATGGAGATAAACAGCGTTATCCAGTGCTTGAAGACCCAAAACGAAGCGATTTCCCGCCTCAGCGATACAGTAGAGATGATGTCCGTAACAAAGAAGGAGACAGCAGTACGTGCCGCTCAGTCCGACGTCAACGTGATCAAGTGCCAAATTTGCGAAAGGATTGGACACAGTGCGCGATCTTTAAGTATAACAAGAAAAGATATGGTTGTAACCATATCGGGGAAACTCAATTAAAGTTATTGGAGGATTAAATCAAGAAGTCATTTTGTATTGTAATATCTGATAAATGTCCTATAATGAAAATAGAAATTGTGTAATTAATACTATAACCAACAATAACAGTAAAGAATAAAAAGCTTCGCCGAGCGTGTTTTTGGACATTTGAATTATTTAAAGTAAAAGAAAGATTCACGAAAATGCAATTGAGACCTGTATTATGTCAATTATGATATTATGGATGAAAATGGGCGTAAGTCAAAGGCAAAACCAAAGGAAAACGCAACAAAAGAAGGATTGCAGATTTAACAAACGGTAAAAATGTCATGAATGTTAATAATTTGGGACAAAGATTGCACACCGACTTGATGAGGGAAGTATTACGAATCTGTAATTCCTGTCGAAAATTTAAATGATGAAAACGTTTCTACTTTAGCATTGTCTTATTATTGGTTTTATGCACTTTTTAATTTTCCAGTTATTTTGTTGTTGTCGCATCATATAGAAATAAATTATTTAATTAAATTTTTTAATACAGGTCTCAATTGCATTTTCGTGAATCTTTCTTTGACTTTAAATAATTCAAATGTCCAAAAATGTTAACTAAGTCCACTATAAGGCTGCATATGTCAAAAGCAATTGACTTTCCATATTGGGACTCAAACGTACAGGTTCAACATGTTGCGGTCGTATCAAGCTGCGCTCGGCGAAGCTTTTTATTCTTTACTGTTATTGTTGGTTATAGTATTAATTACACAATTTCTATTTTCATTATAGGACATTTATCAGATATTACAATACAAAATGACTTCTTGTTTTAATCCTCCAATAACTTTAATTGAGTTTCCCCGATATGGTTACAACCATATCTTTTCTTGTATGTACTTGATAATGGTATTTTATTTCACGTGTTCACTCAAGACAGAAGAAAGATTAAAAACAATGACTTACGTTTACAAATCTGTGTACCTAAGAAATTTGTCAAAACAGTTTTGACAGAAACTCATAATTCGTTATTACCATATGGGTATACATAGGACATTAGCTAAAACCCGAATGCGATATTATTGGCCGTCATTGAATTCAGATGTCATTGAATGGGTTAAATCATGTGAGCCATGTTGTCAGAGAAAAAGACCTCAAACATTGACAAAAGCTAAATTGGTCCCCATGCCTGTTCCAACAACACCATTTCAGTCAGTTAGTACAGACATTCTTGGTCCTTTTAAACCATCAAAGGATACGGGCAATGCGTACGTCCTTGTGTTCATTTGCTACATGACAAAGTATGTCGAGCTCATTCCTCTACCAAACATACGAGCAGCTACGATAGCCGAAGCCTTTCTTAGAAATGTCATCTGTCGACATGGCATACCAAACGTCTTACATTTCGATAGAGGAACTTCATATTTAGCAAATATAGTGACTGAAACATGCAAATTACTTGACATTAAGAAGATGAATAAAACTAGCTTTCATCCTCAGTGCAATGGTCAAAGTGAAAGAATGATGTCAACGATTTTGAATTCTTTAGCGAAACATATCGAGGACGACGATATGAACTGGGACAAGTTTTTACCGTTTATCCAGTTTGCATACAATTGCAGTCCGTGTCTGGATAGTACCGATTACAGTCCGTTTTTCCTTGTACATGGACGCCAGCCTCGAACTCTATTAGATGCAGATATTGACAATTTTGACATTCCGGTTACGTGCCGTGATTATGTACTAACGTTGATGGAACGTGTTGAAAAGGCAAGAGCCACAGCTATTGAAACTCTAGAGGAACGTAAGAAACAGATGAAAGATAAAGCAGATAAATCAGTCCATGAGCCGCAGTTCTCAGTTGGAGATATTGTGTACGTGTACCGACCCGTTGTCGCTCCTGGTAAACAGAGAAAATTTATCAGGCCTTGGGTGGGACCATTTTATATCTCTGAGAAATTGTCCCCTCTCCATGTCAAAATTAGAAGGAAGTCAGATGGGAAATTGGTCAAAAATAGGGTACACATAAACAGGTTAAAGCATGGGTTTCTTTGGGTTGATAAACCACAAGACGTAAACCTGAAGGTATAGATGCCGTAGAACCTTTTGTTCTGGAGACGATGAAGTTCCCGCAAACAGCATAGATAGTCAGCCAGAAACAAATGAAAATGAAGTTGTAAATGATGTAACTGTTGATGTAAATGATGACGAGTTTGAGGTTAAGAAAGAAGTATTCAAATGGTACCTGGTTGCATAGAGTAAAATGGCAAAATTATGATGCAAAGCATAATTCCTGGGTAAACTTCAAAGATTTAAATAAGAAATGTCAGGAATATGTTACTGTTATGCACAATAAAATTTTTACTGATAGAAGAAGTAGCAAGAAATAGATGTGATTAGATGTAATAGGTTAACCGGTTAGATAAGGTCAAGATTGGTCTCACCTCTACGATACAGTACGATTTTACTGTCTATGCATATTTTTGTAGTAGTTTAGTGATGTTTCATTAAGTAGTTTTCGATTTGTTTTTCTTTAATACCATTTTCAAGACAGAAGTTTTTGTTTTCTTAATTATTTTTCTAATTGGTTAAAATTAATATCTTCAGATATTTTAGTGAATTTGCCATTCATGTTTGAGATATTTTAATATCATGACGTCTGGTATTATTTTTTTAATCAATTACGAAAATGATCAAGTTTAAAATATTAATTTTTTATTTCCACTTTATTACTTTTTGGATAAACTTTATGGTATATTTTTATTTATATTTTTTTTAATTTGATTTTTTTCTATTTTGTTTATCAGAGAGTGGAACTCTGTTTGAAAAGCGAGAGATGATGTTGCGATTAATCTCTGATGCAACATAGATTTAATGTGTATTGTAAACTCTTGAACTCTGTCTCAATAAATAATTGGTATGTTTAGATAACCGGGTTGCAGACACATAAAACTTGTCATTAGTCTGTCCGCTCTTTAAATGTAAAATGTCAGCCTGGTCTTTTAATGCATGCTCCAGTTTTTAATGTATAATGATATAGTCAGTTTGTAGTTGCAGTTCGATTAATAAACATGTAGACTCTTAGTATTCCGAGCTCTTTGTTCTTATTATAATAATGGATACATAAAACGTATGCACCGCTAGTTCCCCGTGTTGCAAAGCACGCAACATTTACATCAATAGGTTCGTTGAGAAGACAACAGGACATCGCCAACAATTATAACGAAAACAAATAATAGAAAGCGCAGATATAAAACAAAATTGCGGCGCTTATTCAATTTAAAGGACCCCTAAAATCTCCACCTCAATTGTAACCAAAATACCGCACCTGCATGCACAATCAATGATCAACAGCAGGGACCTTTATTTCTTTAAGTTTTTAAGTGAATTTCCAATTGCCCATTCAGAACAGTAATTAGAAAGGGTAAGTAATATCTTTTACAATAACGGTTTTGTTTAAGTGAAATTTAATTTCAATTGGATTGTGTTTGGACAACACGAACTGTGCGATTAACGTGTTATTTAATGGAAAAATTTGTCAATTAAAAATAAAGAACAGACTAGTTATAGAAGCATAAAGCACATTTATAGATATTTACATCATATTAATGTTTAGGAAAATTGTTCATATGTAAACGAAGTCCGGTCTAAGCGCCTATAGAATAATGACACATACATCATATTACAATGAAAAGCATGCTCAAATATCAGTAAACGTAGCAGATTGGAGCTGAATTTAATGTGTCCATTATAAACCATTTAACATATTTACATACAACATAAATAATATTAACATGCAAAAACACTCTAGAATCTTTATCTGAATTAGAGATGCCGAGTATAACACTACGTCAACTTGAATATATCATGTATTTGAGTTTGGGAGGGATGATGGGAAAAACATATAAAAACTGCATAAACAATTTCATCAAAGAGCATGCGTACAGCGGTAACAATACAAAAAATTAACACGATGATTATGTAGCAAGGGCGATAATTGCATAAAATAACAATTTTTCATATAATTTGTAAAAAGCTCATTTTGCTGTCTAACCATGTTTGCCAGAAATCAAATTTATTACCATAAATGCACATTTAGCTTAAATTTACTTTCAATTCAAACCAGGGTCAGAACTATATAACAGATTCTTGAACAGATGTACTATAATCCTAGCTACTGTTAAAATTTTGAAATTGCCTCCTTTTTTCAATCTGGTTTGATTGACGTAAGAAAAAAATAACAATCAATAAAAAAAGATTACAATGTAATTATTTTATTAGTTTTAATGTAAACAAATACAAAACTCATATAAGGCCAAACAAATATAAAATAGATATTAAAGGTAACCAAATCAACAAGTACCTCATAACAAAGTTAACAACGGAATAGAGTTGATGTTCGTGATTAATGATTGTGCCTTTTGAAGTGACTCGACTTTCAGCTGTGACATGTGCTTTCAATGAATTCGTATTTTCCGTATTTTTTATTTCAAATAACACTCAATGTGACCTAAAAATTATTATCTTCCAACGCTATATCCAAAGAAAAATACATTTATATGTAATTAAGAACTTTATCGTCAGAAATGCACAATTATACATCTATAGTGTTAAAAACAATACAAACAATTATTGCAACAGAAATAAACACAGAGTTATTTGTAGACGAATCATACAGTATTATAGTTCTCTTTCCTCATTATTCATTCATCAACCCTGAGATTGCGGGATCGAGTCTCAGGGCAAGCAGGGTGTACTCGACTCAAATGTAGTATTTGCCAGTCACAAGATATAGGTGACGAATACCATTATATTATGACCTGTTCATCACTTGATGATGAAAGAAAACTATACATTAAATCTAGATATTATACTAATCCAAATATTATTAAATTTAATGAATTAATGAACTGTAAACATCTACCAGATTTAATCAATATTTGCAAACTTATACGAATTATTCACACAAAACTAGAACCTCCTGGGTAGACTTGTATACTTCAAACCTGTTTAAGCTTTTAAGACACAAATGTACTAAATCTCCATTCCATGTGTACCTCCATATTATTCTATATTATAGCTATGTAAGTTAGTATTACTCTATTGTTACTTAATTATACTTTATATTATGTATTTTTTTTATTTCTCTGTACCTATTTGGTTTATGAGAATAAAGATATATATACTCCAATCTGACAAGGATTGTCGTTTTTATACCGATGGTCGGGGATTTTCACCGGGTACTCGGGCTTCCTCCCCTAATAAAAACTGGACGCCATGAAATAGTTTTCAATTTTATTCCAATTGCACATTTTACAAAGCCTATCATTTCTATTATGTTTTTGTAACTGTTTATACTAATATAAAGTGGTCACTGATTTTTATGTGGCATACATTTTTCTATTTTCAAAATGGATTTGTAATAAATATGCATTCATTTCCTAATCTAATTTGCAGTTTTAATAAATTTATTACTTTCTGCGGAACAATTTTTTTGAAAAATAATTTTCGAAAAAAAGGTTTGTATTTAAATTTTTGTCTTGTTTTTATTTTCTCTTTCATATAATTATTTTTTTGTAGTTTATTTGTCTATAAAGTACATCTTGATTGTAAACCATGAATTAGTTCCCTTTGAGTGCAGCGATTTGTATAACAAAAATGCATCATCTAGAAGTTGGTCATTAGTATTTTAAATAAACGAGTTAAATATTTAACAGATTGGATTTAAATTACAGTAACCAACTTCTACATATATAAATTTTGTTTAAAATACTAATTGAGTTAGGGCATATTATCTACTACAAAAATTGACAACAACTTTTAAATTATATGTGTCTTCATTACTCAACATTTATATCAATTTGTCATAGTCAGGTTTTATAATTAGATTTTTTTAAATGATGTTTAACGCCATTTTCCGCAATTTTTCAGCTATAGCATGGCGTCCAGTTTTATTCGGGGAGGACGGCGGAGTACCCGGAGAAAACCCCGATTTGCAGTGGGAAAACTGGCAATCCTTGTCAATTAAGATTGGAGTCGAGTACAACCTGCCCGTAGACCGAATTTTACTGCCGTTTTAATCCGAAGTTAGTTTTGTGATTTGTCGGATTAAAACTCGCCAAACAAAGCGAGGGTACGATTATTCGTTCTATACCTGTCCGCAGTGAGAATCGTAATCTCAGTGTTGACAGACCACGTGATAAATTGTAGAATAACAATTGTAATCATAATTTATTTTATTTTCAGTACATTTTCAAATAATCTGGTACTTCTATCGCTAATCAATATAAAGAGTAACACAGGTAATTTATTATCTACTAGAAATTTTCCAACAGTGTTTAAATATCTTTGTCTTTGTAGTTTAACATCCATATCCACTGTTTGGAGTGAGCTAAATTTGTATTATATGTTTATTGTTTAATGAATTCTGCAATGCTGCAAGTGTATAGGACATTTAAGTAGAAAATGTACTTCATCATAATATGTCTCTTCTTTGTATCTTGCTTTCGGTGATCTATTTCAAGATACAAGAAATCTGCAAATAGTTATTCTGTATTAATGTCAATATATTTTTGTGTTCCAAGGTTTGCTTTCAGAATAAATAGTTTACCATTCTTGAACTTTTATCTTATAACTTTTTATTAGATTTTATCCCGAAGAACATATTTATTTCAGCGATTTTAATTAAACTGAGCAAAATTTGTGTTTTTTAAAGTAAATTGCACCTTCTTTGATATCAAATGCAGTACCAAAAAGGCTCTTACATTATAATAAAGATTTTCTGCACAAAAACGCATCTTTTAACAATGATAGATTTTCTAATCTGTACAGATATCAAAATGTAAAGGATTTCTACCGAACTCCGAAAGTGAAGCATGATTTACTGGTTCGGGTTACTCATTTTCTAATTTTGTATTTTGGTTTGTGTTTTGTCTTGAATATTCTTCTCTATATCCGGAATTGTAATTGTCCCTTGAATTTCGGCTCTTGTTATTTTCTTGCCATGTTTCTTACTGCTATTTTGTTTTAACTTATTATATTTTTACAGAATTTTAAATTTAAGGATTCAAAATAAAAATTTTAATATATTGATCAATAGCTTAATTACTACTAGAGGTTTCTTTTAACTTTTTTTAATTAAAATTTACAATTCCCCAAATTCATATCCATTTTCATATCTATATATATATATATATATATATACCCGAACCAATATATATCTATTATATTTATTTATATATTATACTGCATTTTAATCATATTGTTTATATTACTGTATTTAATATCTTTTATTTTTAGTTTATATCAGAACAGATTTACTTATATCTCTCATTTGATATGTATATTTACTATATTAAGTTAATTTTTTTTACTCAGATCTGTTTTCTGACGGATTCTTTTGGTCACATGACCTAGTAGATTTTTAGGTGGGAATCAAGTTGGTTATTCACTTATTAACTCTCTGACAAAGGGTAGCCATTGCTGTAATATTTTTGTAATATTGTGTTCTAGTTTACTTGGTTTAACTGAGGTCTGATGATATTGTTTACATTGAGATGTCTTTGACGCAGTAAATGTGTATAGACAGCCTTTATAAGATAAGATAATGGTGGTTTCCCTGCTGTACTTTTCCTGTTATATTTATTATCTCAACACTTAATAGCGATCACAGCTCGCAGAGCGGTGAGCTCTACGGCAATTATGTGTCATGTGATCAAAATGAAATCACGTGATCAAAATCTGCTTATGCTGATATTGATTTTTTTTCGTCCGGAAGTTGATATCGTCAAAAAACAGTAACAAAGTGAACGAAGAAAGTACTAAAAAAGTAGCAAAGAAAATCGACCGAACAACAAGAGCCAAAAACCAAGGGACAGTTACAAATCCGGATATAGACAAACACAACACAAAAATAAAAAAACATAAAACACAGAAAGAGAGTAACCCGAACCCAATAAAAACCATGGGTGCACTCAGGTGCTCCGGACGAGTAAGCAGTGCCTGCCTCTAATTAGACACCCGTCGAGTTACTCATTGTAACTAAAAATAATACTACTTTAAAATAAGTTGACATCGATAAAAAATAAATGTTATATTTAAAATTAACAACAAAAATTTCATACTATTTTTTTGCAATCTAAATCGATCTTTAAAAACTGACATTCTAATATGACGTCCTTCAAACGCTTTGGAAACACACCTCTATTTAAATATTCAACAAAATACGGCTGTTCCAGCCATTTCAAACCCCCCCCCGTGTGTTGATGTTTTTGCTTTAAAATTTATTTTGTTTTGTACCTTTGTAAGAAAATCCAATAAATAACATGTTTTCACAATAACAAGTCCATTTTCTATTCTATTCCTTTATTGTTTACATGTCACAAGTCTTCCTTAACTTTAGCTACGTTGTGTATTCAAAGGACGTTGCGTTGTTTACAATGACGTTCAAAGCAAACCGCGAGACTTTTCCCGCCCCCACCACAAACGAATTTACCGTTACGTATCAAAATGAAAACGCAACCGAATTTCAAAATGTTGATTAATTGTGGAAAATAAACTGTCGATTTAAATTTGCACCATTGTGGATCTAAAACAGGAGCATAAGATCGACCAAATGCGGTAAGCGGTTTTCATTTCTCACGCAAACACAGCAACAGTCCCAGACACGCCACACGGCGACTGATGTAATGAAGCATTTAATTTTGTCGTTCTTTGTTTTGATTGTTAAATTTTATTGTAAATGTTAATAAATATGTTTGTTTGTTTTTAATTTATATTTCTTCGTTTTTTTTTCTACTAAGTTTTACACGAGAAATATAATAATTTCGAAACAAGGGAGGTTCTCGGAAATTGGAACAGCCAAAATAAACCTTTACCTAGGTAGTCGCGAAATGTAAAATTTCTGTATTTTCATATCAGAATCGAAATAATTCATGGCTGCCCCAATTTTATGGATTATTTAAATATGGGTAAGCATTATATTCATGATATTTTACCATTCGCTAACGCTCATGGCAAAATATTCATGAATATAATGCCTACCCATATTTAAATAATCCATAAAATTTGGGCAGCCATGAATTATTTCTTAAATCAAATTATATTTCATGTGACGTCACCGTTACAAAACAAAGGCGTCACGTGACCACTGGAATTAAGAGGCACTTTTAGGGTGTTCAGAAGTTACGTCAATTGTGAAATGCACATTAAATATTGATAATAAAGGACTTTTTATAGTCTGTGCTCGCGTTTTTTTCAAATCGATGATGAAATAAAGAACTCAATTATCCTGAGATATAGCCTGGTTATTCACTAGTACTATGTATGAAACCAGGCTTTATTGTGTGATCAAAAGCATCTCATAGTTTAAAGACGTGGTATATATGATACTTAAAACAAATGTAAGCTATTTATGTTTATTGTCACATCGTACACTTTTGTTTTAATACTACCTTGTAGTTATTTAAAAGATGTTCATTAATATTAAAACCCCTTACGATACCCCCTATAGCGTACTTCTAAATTGTCCAATGAAATTGTCGTTAACAACCATGACCATATTTGGTTGCGACATGATAAGGTGGTTAAGTTTCAAAGCGGGAAGGAACCAAAATGCATGACGAAGTTGCAGCAATCGTTATCGACAATGGTTCAGGGATGTGTAAAGCAGGATTTGCTGGAGATGATGCTCCAAGAGCTGTCTTTCCATCCATCGTTGGACGTCCTCGACATAAAGTAAGCAATAGTTTGCTTTTTGGATATCTTTGGCGTAAAATAGGGCACAACAATAAGTGAGTGTGTTCTGCTTATGTGTACATTTTGTATGTTAACTTGCAACCGAAGGAAAATGTTTAAAATCATATAAAACAATATTTCCATTTAATATAGAACGCCGTAGCTGTCTTTACATAGGGATTTTGTCTATATTCGATGGTATTGACATCATATTCTGTAGAAACAAGTTTATATTGAGTGCATATGTCTTTACATTGAGTGCATATGTCTTTATATTTAATGCATGTATAGTCGGTACTCTTGACTCTATGTTGGGCGGGTTTTCCATTATATTCGGTGGTTTTATCATTATTTTATGTTGTATCTATATTATTTTTCACTAAAGTCAAAATCTTTTGGCCCTGCATGCCCCCATTTTGTGTACAAAATTTCTACGAATGAACTATCAATGCGTTTTTTAACTGGGGCATAATAAAAAATGACAAAAATATGCTTCACTATTTATACTGTATTCAATAACGTGTCCTTTATTTATAGGCTTTTGTTTGTTTGTTTAAATGGTGTTTTAACGCCAAATTCAGCTTTTTTCAGCTATATCGTGGCGTTTAGTTTTTATTGGGAGAGGAAGCCGGAGTACCTGGAGAAAACCCCAGACCTGCGGTAGGAAAACTGGTAATCCTTGTCAATTAAGACTGGAATCGAGTACACCCTGCCTGCAGTGATATTTATAGGCACCTTTAATATAAAATTCATTACCAAAAAATACATAGACATTTCCTGCTTATATGCGATTGCATAAACTGTTATACTTTAAACATAATAAATTGCATTAAATTTTGCTCTGTGGTTTTCAAAAGGAAGCACTTTTAGCTTGTTTCATATCTATATTTTGGGCACAGAAAAATCTCTATATAATATAATGATAAGGCCACCGAATATAATGGAAAACCCACCCAACATAGAGTTAAGACTATACACTCAAAACCACTCAACATAATGACAATTACCAGTGGCGGATCCAGGGGGGGGTGGGGGCGTAAGGGGCGTACGCCCCCCCTTTCAAAAACAAAGAAAAGGAAAAAAAGAGAACAGGGAGGGTAACAACCAGCGCCAAAAGCAAAAATATATTCCCCGCTCGTCCTCGCCTTAAATTAATGCATTAACGGTACTACCCCTGCCGTAAACGCGCCTTTGCGAGGCGCGAGAGCACCACTTCTTGGCCCTCCTTTTCCGATATCCCCTTTTTACGCCCCCCCTTTCGAAAATCCTGTATCCGCCCCTGATTACACCCAATATAAAGACATAAGCACTCAATATAAAGACATAAGTACTCAATATGAAGACATAAACACTCAATATAATATAGATACAACATATGCACTGAATATAAAATATAAAGACATATAAGCACTCAATATAAACTTGTTTCTACCGAATATAGACAAAATCCCTATGTAAAGACAGCAATTGCGTTCCATAATTTATGCTGAAACTGGTATGGTTATCGTTGCAACAACTTGAATAGTAGGTCCAACTGTCAACGAGCTCCGGATGCAGTGGCGGATACAGAATTGCTCACAAAAAGGGGGTGGGGAGATATGCAAGAGGTCTGTGTGGCGCTGCATTTTGTCTAATACTTGTAGCATTGAATACATTGAAGAGTGGAGGTCGTTCATGGTCAGGTGTTGTGTTTCCGATTTCGTTTCACCTTAGTTCACGTGCACCATTACACGGAGCATAATGCTAAATCATTTTCCCACAGAATAGCTGCGAAATCGTAGCTCCTGAGAAGTTGAGGTTGTTTTTTTAAATCTGGGTTTTGGCATTAAAAATCCAAATGAAAAAGCAACCCCATGAGCTACGATTTCGCAGCTACAGACAAACATGAGATTTTCATCCACAATGTGGGGCAGGCCAGGGGTGCCTCCTCTTCCATTCAGGACCGGATCCGTTTATTTAGGTGTATCAAACTTGATATCGCGTGAAGGCCACTCGAGGGATGTATACTATAGACATTTGTATTTTATTACAAAACATTGCGCGACAAAATAATACAGTAATCAAATTTGAACCAAGTCATTCAATATATTTATAAAACCCGCGTCTAATATGAAAGATGCGCAGCCTAAATGATAACATCAAACATTTTATGGTTCATTATCATAGCACCTTTATCAGTGCCTCGGCATTCCATACATCTTTCTCTGATGTGTTGGTGACGTCACAAAACTGTCAATATAAAAGTACAGCGTTTCATATTGCAAACAATTTGTCTGACATTTTTGTATCTGATTTTAAGCTATGGTGCGTGTATACACTGTAAAAATGACGCTTAGATTCTAAACACCTCTATTACATGTTTAGATCTAAACGCGTTTAGGATTATGTTTAAAATCTAAACGTGTACTCTTTTATACGTGTTTAGAGTTAAACACGTTTCGATATTAAATGCCGAATGTCAGTAACAGCTAAAATAATCTATACACGTTTAGAGTTAAGACACGTTTATACCGCCTATCTGAATGCGGCTCGTGTTCCAAGTACGGTGATGTTGTCCAACAGAAATTATAAGATTTTTGATAGGGCTCCTAAAAGATCGATAAAGTTGGGATACTCCTCTAGCGGCCGGGAGTCGTGGGATTAAAGACCCCCTTTCACACCCTCTTGACTAGAGAAGAGAGAATTCGATCAGTCTGTCACGGACGATTAAATACATTATAATTTTTCCCCAAAAAGGGTGTACCCTTTGGGATCCGCTAGTGTATTTCTATAGAAAAATACAGCATTTCGTTCAAAATTTGGGGAACTTGAAATATTTCTCGATTGTTCTGTCGCGGTTATCGTTCGTATAACATAGGTGGCGTTGCTGTTGCTGTACAAAAATTGGCGCGATGGAGGACATAACCGTCCGACCAAGGGCATTAAGTTGTCGGTGTAGGACGTAAAAAAACTCCCCAAGTCAGTTAGGACATAACGAAGGCGTGCACACTCATTCAAGACGCACTTGGGACAAAAGATGTAAAAGAACAATTTTTCAAGTTCCATAGTATGAGCAGTCGAACTAAGGTATGTTAACATAAGGTCGTACATTTCCATAACATTGGCTTGTAAGGGCATGACTCCCAGTCACAAGACACCATTGCCAGAATGTGGCCCGCGTGCATAGACACAATCTGTTTGTTTGGGTTCTTAATCATTTGCATTATTGATTTATATGTTTGACTTGACGATGTTGACATTATCATGTCTTTTATTACTGAGGTAAAGATCAACATAAAGCTGTTTAAAGTATTTGTAAAAAAAGGGGGGGGGGGGGAGGTGGCTCACAAAATGACTGACATGTTAGCGTGACGTCCTAAAATATGAATATGAACCACTGTTGTCATAAATTTAGTGTGGAGATTGTATATTTGGTTAGATTTCACACAAATCTGGGTTAAAATGAAGGGCAGCGGATGTGCATGGAAAATATTTTCTTTTGGGACAGACCATATAACTTGAAAGGGGGTCCTTGATTTTTTTTCTTTTAAAAATTTTTTTTGCACGAAAGAATTTATTCTAATACAGCTACATGTAAATGTTACTGGAAGAATGACATTACAAGTTCAGATTTATACTTTTGAAACAGAAAATAAATTGGATGGCCTTTCATTGAGGCTTTTGAAAGACAGACATATATACCATGCTACCAGGAAAATTGGACCAGCTAGAAAATTGGCCTTGCTGTGTGATGAGCTAAAAGCAAAACATCTGCAAAGCACAGAAGATAGCAAGAATGCAACAGAGGTACATAATGTAAGTAAATGTAAATTCTGAGAAATTATGTTTTAATCTCCCCATTGATTTTGTTCTGAAGACCACTTGCTATTTTTTTTCACACTTTTTTTTTGCACCCGTGACAACATGAGGAGGAGCATTCAGTTCTACTCAAGTCTGTCCATACAAAAATTGCACCGCCAATTTCTGTTAAGCTATTCCCATCTTTGTCCCACGGACACATTCTTTATTGAATTACTTTGAAAAAAATAATGTATTTTGTTGCAATTAAAGTGCAATAAATTTTATTCAAACTCTTTTATTTGAACAAACTCATATATTTTAACATGCAAACATTGTTAAGGCCCAGTTATTAATACAAACAAATTTTATTTTTGTGCCCTCGTGACGACATGTGAGGAGCATTAAGTTTTACTCAAGTATGTCAGTCCGTATGAAAATTTCTGTCAAGCTTTTGTCAGAAATTAAACCCGACATGAGAGTGATTTGAAAGTTGGTTGGTGGTTCAGTATGATGAACTGAACGTCTTTAGCCATGTTCTGACCTGTCAGATCACCTTTTTCTGTTCAGTGGGGTCATATCTGTGTCCCATGGACACATTCCAGCCATTCCTTTTTTTTCTTACAATTCCATTCAAATATAATTATTGTTTTAAAATTTTTTAGCTTGACCAACAATTATAATTTGATTGTCTTATATTTTCAGCTCGACCAATCTTGTCAGTTGATTCAAGAAAAACCAAGAACAGAAAATTGTTCTGATGACGCATCTAATAACGAAGACTTTAGATCTCATTAGCGAGATGGAAGTAAGTAGCATTGAGTAACTGCTGGATAGGTAAAAGAACAATGTGGATTATTATGATCAATGCATATAATTTTTCTTACAGATATTAGAGTTCATACACATTTTACAAATGTTATTTTAAATTTTATAGTTTGAAGTATTTTTATGCCCCATCTACAAAAGTAGGGGGGGGGGGCATATAGTGTTCGGGTCTGTTCGTCGTCCGTCCCAAAAGATAAAAGCTAAAAAATAACTTGCTTTCATTCAATTGATCAGTTCATTAATAAAGATCTTTATAGACTCATAGTTTTATTTCAAAATTATTATCCGTAACCTGTATTTTGATGAGAATTACATTCCAATACACATTTATGGCTGTCAAAGTTTTTTTTTCAGTTGAAAGATCTGAATCTATCCTCGAAGTCCAAAAGTGCTCCACGATTACTGATTATCAGAAATAGCAATGGGAGTATCAACAACAACTACATTGTTGGTGATGGTATCCAAATTCAAAATCAGATTCAAAAAGCCTTGAGAAACTACTGATGGTACACTAAATTTTTTACCTATCCCAAATGCTTTCAACTACTTGGATTTTTACAGATTGCCCTTTTCTAAAGACAATGCCCCTTCCATGGTACAGCAGTTTTTACGACGTTTGAAAAACAATATTAAGAATAAAGGGACTCGAAGTCAAATGATGATTTCAACTAATTGGTATGAAACAATTAATTGGTTTTGGTACATATACATGTACATGTAATGAGTTTGATTCTTATCTTGGATTCTAAATGAAGTATAACCATAAACCAAGGCCCAAAACAAGGACAAAAATAGCCAATTTGATTATACAATTGGCCAATGCCGGCAATGGTTCATTAAGGCCATATTAAAATAATTCCTAGATTCTCGTCCAAATTTCTTGAAAAAATGGGGCGGCAGGTGAATTTTATTAATTTTTTTTCATCCATTTTGATAAAATGTTCTATTTTTTAAAGGAAATTTATCAAAAATGAACATAATTTGCCAAAAAAAAATTTAAAAAGACGGCTGAAAAAATCAGGGCGGGAGGGGATGAGAATCAAGAATATTTTTTTATATTGGCCTAATCCCTGATTCCTTGGAATCCATTTACCATGGTATTTCTTATTTGATTTTAAGACATGTTATTAAATTATCATTTAAACATTTTTTTTAAATGATAATGTTTTCACCTTTTTCGTTGGGGCATACGTGTTTCAGTGCTTTAAACCAGGTTTATTCCAAAACATACAAGTCAATGTATCTACATAAAACTTTGTACACTTATGTGTTATAACAAGGACAACACTGATTAGCAACAATTTCAAATTTTTGTTGTCTGGGTCAATTATTTACTTTTTAATTGACCTAATGTTGATGTTTTTTATTTAACAGCTTATTATTATAGTGTTTTTGGCATTTTATGAAGCAATATAATGAACTTGAGTTTCAATTTGGTAGCTGTTGTGTTCACATTTGTATACAATCTACTTCATCTTATTTTAGCTGTTAGATTTTTGTCTTATATGAACATGTATTTACTTACTTTTCCATCATTTGAAAAAACATTCAGATGTATATATTGTGTTTTGTTAAGTTTAGAAACTATAGGCAGGGTTTGAAGCTTAAATAATTTGTGTAGGGGCCATGTGGGCTCCCAAAAAAATGAATTTAGTAGTCCACATCTAAAAGTAGGGGCTCACAGGTGCACATAAGCTGTCTTTAAGTTATCACAATAATATCCGGTTGGCGACATGAGTCATCAACCCGATTTAAGTAAATGCAATGGGCGGGATGCTACCAATGGTAACAAATGTTCCATTTCCATGTTAAGTTTAAAAAGTTAAAAAATGGATTGTCGAAACAGTAGGTAATGTCCTAAAATCGCGCAACCAATTTAGCGGAACAGCTGCTAAATTAACGTAATAGCCATAACTCTGAAAGCGCCCCCTAAAACGAAGCATGCACAATAATAAGTAAACAATGTTTATAAAATGTGAAATTATAAACATTGACATCGTGGGCAACAGAGAAAAAGATTTTAGTTTGCACACATTCAACACTCCCCATCGTGGGCAACAGAGAAAAAGATTTTAGTTTGCACACATTCAACACTCCCCAAGTGGACGACAGAAAAAATAATTTTAGTGGCCAACAATCAAATCTACTCGCCAATGGCGAGTGGGCGAGTGCTAATTTCAAACCCTGATACTAAGGTATTGAACTACAATTGTAGCAGTTATATTTTTGTAAAATCTTGTTTTGCATGTTATCATGTTTATATAGATTGCTTTGGATTTTTTCCATGTATTTTGATATGAAGGATATTATTGTTAAGGCAGTGTTGTCTGGTTACATTTGGTTTCTTATAACTTGGGTTTAGTTCACCCGTCTATATGAAATTAACAAATGATGTTTCTAACAATTTAAGGATGTTTGCTATTCTAAAGAAATTGAATCTATGCATTTAACTGATTGATATTCAACACAAGATTTTACTTAAACTTAAATTTGTATTTAAGAATGATACATGTTTTTTATTTTGTATTTTAATAAACTGGTAATTCTTCATTCTATTATTATTTTTTCTATATTATTCACCTATGAACCTTACTGTCTGTAATTTTTGACAAAAAATTTAATCGGCTGGTTTTCTGTTGAACCAACAAGGTACTGAAAAAGGTGTTGAAAATCCAAAAAAATGATTTCGAGTATGCATCTGCCAACTATTTTATCGAAATGTTTCCACTCCTCCCTCTCCCAAACATATTCAACTAAGTTCAGAGTTAATTTTGCTCTACACTTATCCTCACATATCTATTTAATGAAATGCTTGCATGTACCAGGCCAGGACCATTGTGATCTTCAATTTGTCGGTATATCTACCTTGTTTTGTCTTTTCTCTCGTTTATTTAAGATTGATCCTCCAAGTTTGGAAGATTTGTTATTTCCTTTATATACCAACTCGGCCAAAAAAAAAAAAAAAACCAAAAAATAGTTGTTTGAATAAGACAAGCTTATAACTAATCAAACAAAGCTGAATGAACTAACATATAATCTTCTGTCAACAACATATGTAAAGAGAAAAATTAAGTAGTGTCTTCATTGATTCAGGATGACACTGACTGACACTTTGAAAAATAGAAAATCTGGATGAAACTACACAAAAACACTGAATAGCACATGTTTACATTGGCAGATCCAGGACTTTAGATGAGATGATATTTTCCCCCAATAAATGGGTTCTTTTAGGGCTAAATGTCCAAACACATGAATATCTAAACACGTTTAGCATCTAAACACATTTTTCATCTTTACATGTTTACACTCTAAACGTGTTTAGATTTTAAACATGTTTAGATTTTTTTGGCGTTTAAAAAAAGGCATCAAGAAAGTGTTTAGGATTATGTTTAGTATCTAAACGCCATTTTTACAGTGTAGAGCCCTATAGCACGAGATACCGCTCATTTGCTGTCAATCCGATACTGTAAATTACGAGTATTGTAAATGATTTGTGGAATGCCCCAATGAAATTTTTCTACGTCAAATTTATTACCACATGGTTTATAAGTTACAATGTGGCAAAATTTTAAAAACTGTAACGATGTCAGATTTTAAGGACATAACAGAAGAACAAGAAATGAAACATTTTCATCATGTTCGTCAGTGGGAGCAATCTTATGATTTTCCAAGTAATGTATGGCCGAAAGATCATGATAGTTCAAGTTTGGACGATATCACGTTGTCAAAAATTGCCGAAAACATGGGAAATGAACATTAATCAAATGTTTTTACCAAAATGGGAGAAATGTCTTAAAGTCAAACTGTCCAACGATATCTTCCACCTGGAGATTTCAACTTGGATTTTACCATGTCGGACAGTGAATCACAGTGAATCAAATTCTAGCAAAGTGGAACGGTAATTCGTCGAGGTTTGTGAAACCTGTATGGGCAGACAAGTGTAGTCGCGTAGTAAATGGTGGATGCGTGTGGCAGAGGTTATATCCGGGAAGCAGTTATGTTCTCTGTGCCGGAGAGTGCCTTCTAAAATGCGTTTGTTAATACGGATCAATTTACTTTGTGTACACATACGCATGTTACTGTATAGTTTACATATGCGATGCTCGCTATTAAAAAATATCTTTATTCAATAATGCATAATTATACCCCTAAGGGTTGAAAGCATACAAATAAACATTGAAACTTCAAATACACAAGATTGTTTAAGTGCATTTATTTAAAGAATAACAACTATATGTGATAGATAAAAGTATTATCAGTAGTGGTGAATCATGCAATCACAGGTTCCACTTTCCTCAGTACAAGTGACTTTTTTTATAAATGGAGCAACGTGTTGCAAGTGATTCGATGAAGACAATATTTTCACTAGGTTATTTATTTGTATTATGTCATTTTCCAGTTTGAAAGTTTTAATATTTTTATATTCGAATTCATCTCTAATAGATTTGTATTTAGGGCATTTGAAGAAGAAATGGAATTCGTCTTCAATGTCAGTTGTATGACAGTACTGGCATGTTCTATTTTCTCTTTTTATTCGTTTATATCGCCCTTTTTCAATTTCTAAAAAGTGATCACTTGTTTGCATTTTGCATATATTTTTTCTATTTTCGAAATCAGTTTTCATAATGAAACTTTCAATTAATCAGTTTTCATAATGAAACTTTCAATTTTGTATTGCCCCGTGCGGGATCCGGGTGGCTAAAAGAATAGACCGCAGTCGCGCTAGCTTGTCGTAAAAGGCGACTAAATAGCGCCCAGTATTCTGACCGGCGTGTCAGGTCGGTTTGCCTAAAAACCGACTGGGATGTGTGCCCCAGGTGGTTGAATGGGGTACCCCTGGCAAGCTGGAGTTGTCAGGCCATAATACGGAAAACCTGACCGCAAACCATATTAGTGCACCGTGTTGGGAAAAATGCCACGTTAAAGAACGCTGCTGTAGTATTCGCTATGAGTAGGGATTTCGATCCCGCTACAGGAGGCTGAATTGCCCGACCCTATCCATCCTCCCATTTGCCAGTGGCAATCTAAAATCCGTTACCCCTATTTTTCCTTGTGTCCCATCCCATTTTCATTCATCATCATTTCATGTTCAT
Source organism: Limnoperna fortunei (assembly GCA_944474755.1). Classification (NCBI taxonomy): domain Eukaryota; kingdom Metazoa; phylum Mollusca; class Bivalvia; order Mytilida; family Modiolidae; genus Limnoperna; species Limnoperna fortunei. The sequence continues at coordinate 81,700,619 of OX104117.1, read as the reverse complement.
TTTATCATCCATTTCATGTTCATTTTATCATCCATTTCATGTTCATCGCCTGAATATAGCTGAAATATTGTTGCTCGGGCGTTAAACACCATTAAACAATCAATCAATCAATGTTGTATTCAGTTTTAATTTGGCTGTATAGAAATATTTTATTGTCATTAGTAGATGATTTTAGTTTATTAAAGAATAAGTCTTCATATTTATTTTTCAATTTTTGTTTCATATTATTAAGAGATGTTTGATTCAAGTATTCTAATTTGTTTAAATCAATATCGTTTGATATGCATATATTATTCACATATGAATACCACGAATATGTTCCATTTGTATGAAGATTTTTTGATAAAATAAAAGCATCGTCCAATAATGGATTGCTAGTGCGACTTAAAAATCTTATTAGATACTTGACGGATTGCATTTTAATGAATGTATCTAATGGATATTGAGCTAATTCGGCTCGAGCTGCTATATTAACTGCTTGTTTGCTGAGTCCCAGTATAAATTTACAGAATTTCAAGTTTGATTTTTCTATCTCTATAAGTGAAATGATATCAAATTTTGGATTATCTTTGCTTCTGTTTAAAGATTTAATAACTTTTTCATAAAAGTCCATATACCAAATTTCTGAGTTATATGTAAGAATTGGTCTAACTAAAGATTCAAAAAGTTTTTTATATACGTTTAAAGGTATATTTGTTAGTGGGTTTAAATATTTAAACATTGAGAACATTACTTTGTTTCCCTTTTTGGATAGTTCTAAATGAGAGGAGTGAAATTTTCCTGATGATTCAATAATATTTCCTAGATATTTATATTTCAATACTATTTCTATTTTTTCTTCACCAATGAAAAAGTCATTTTTATTATCTATTATATTTTTTTGTTTGAATATCATAATTTTAGTCTTTTTTGTATTAATTGAAAGTTGCCAATTAAAACAATATTCATGTAGTTTGTTTATAGATTTCTAAAGTCCTTTTGGAGTTTCAGAAAGTAGTAGGATATCGTCTGCAAACATTAAACAGTTTAGAGACATATTTTCAAGAGTAACTGGTTTACATTCCTGAGAAAAAATGTCAGGGATGTCATTTATATATATATTAAAGAGAAGAGAGCTTAGGTTATCTCCTTGTTTTACACCTCTTTCTATAGTAACAGATTCCGATAAAAAGTGTTGCGATTTGACCGAGGCAGTAGAACATTGGTACATGTTTTTGATTGTATTCCTAAGTCTTTATTTTTTAACAGCTTATATAGTAGACCGATTCTCCAAACAGAATCAAAGGCTTTCCTTAAATCTACAAAACAGCCAAAAACTTTCTTTTTTTCATTGTTGACATATTTATTCAATAAAGTTTTAAGAACAAAGAGACTGTCCCACTATTATGATGATCCTTTGAACACACTAATATGAATATAGGCACAGCCTAAATGCGAGCATCGCATATTTTATGGTTCAAGACGTTACTAAATAGCACCCTTACAGTGCCTCTGCATTCCACTGGTGGCATGACTTCTTTCTATAAAATAAGTTTCTTTAATATTATAGCTCACATAAAAACCTTGCATAATATGATTGGTAAGCAAGCCGTATGCATCCGGCTATGTATACGTCTACAGCCGTATACATAAAAGCATATTTTTATCCCGTATCGGGCCCTGGGAAAACAAATCACGATGGCCGCCTTCGTTCCGCTTCGATTGAAAAACTAACAATGTCTAATGTTTTAAACGACGTAAATAAAATTATATGTAATATATTTGTTTAAACAGAAGGGAATTAAGAAACAAAACTATAATATACTCAAATATCAGCGATAGAAGGCAAGAAAAAAAGGGGGGAGGGGAAGGTTCTGGCTCAATGTCAGTCACAGGTAACAAATCCTTTATGATTTTGTTGTGTCCGCTATAAAAGTGTGTCAATGCACAAAACAACAAACGAGAAACGTGTTCTCAGGCGCACTAAAAGTTAATAAACATGTACCTGCACTAACTGCATCATCGTGCATTCTTCAGTCAAGACATCGTTAAAATTCGTCCAAAGTCCAATGATATTCATTTTAATGGAATCAAAGTGACAATACCGTCAATCATTAGTTTTCTTATTTTAATTCACATACCAACGTCCAAATCCACACATCAATTAAAGCCAATACAAGCTCCAGTTTTCCACCGATATTGAATTTGGTGCTTCGCAAACTTTTACCTTGACACTTCCCAGTTTAAGGATACAATTGGGTTTTGAACAGAAGACGATTTGCATTTAAAAATATAAATTTTCGCTGTTATTTAATATATTAATATGTTCTCTTATTTTTATAAATTTGATGTTCAACAAAAATATAGTTGTTTTTTATATAAACTTTGGTTATAAATTCCGAATGGGCTTCGATCGTCGAAGCGTCATAAAAGTAATGAGGGGTGCCACGAGGGACAATATTTATTGAATATAGTTGATTTTATCAATAATACAATAATAACGTAATTTGACCAATTACCGAGTGTAATTTAGTTTTATAAAATCTATGAATAAAAATGCATTTTTTTTAATCTCATGCGTGTACTTAAAAAGTATATTTTCCAAAAAATACGGATAACTTGAACACGTTTTCACAAGAAATTACGCTATGTACATAGTTATTTCTTAAATTTTTTTTCAGTTAAATATTCCTAAGGTGTGAGCTATAATATAATAGTTATTCCGGTCTTAGCCAGGGTATATAATTTCACATTCAAGGCTTAGGATTTATATTCCATAATGTCACATTCACGGCTTAGGACGTGTATTCCTAAGCCGTGTATGTGTCATTATATACCCTGTCTAAGACCGGAATAACATATAATGTATCGGTGACGTCACAAAAATATATAAAAAAATACAGCGTTCCTGAGATTACAAAAAAAAGCCTGACATTTTTGTTGTTATTTAAAAATCAAACACTTTTAATTCTATTGATGTCAAAATTATTTTTTATACTTAATTCATTTTAGTGCTCGTGACTCGTCTACAATATTTTCCTCTGATAGCCCAGTTACCATCTGAGATCACGAGACTTTTTTTCACGCATACATGTAGCCGTATAGAACGCATCTGCGATACTCGCAATTATAATGGTATTGATTCATGATGGTCTTTTGGTTATGATAATTTTTTTAACCTTAAATAGTGTAACATTGCTTAGAGCAACTGCTGATACGATTATGCTCCCTTGGATGTCCTCCGGTAAAATTGTAATTGGTACCACCCAACACATAAAAAGCTGCAATAAATTCAAAAATTCTTACTGTTACCAAACAGTGGTATATGATTGACTAAAGTCACTTAAGATAATTTCTTTCAATTTGCAGGGTGTCATGGTTGGTATGGGCCAAAAAGACAGTTATGTTGGGGACGAAGCACAGAGCAAGAGGGGTATATTGACACTAAAGTACCCAATTGAACACGGAATTGTTACCAATTGGAACGACATGGAGAAAATATGGCACCATACCTATTACAATGAACTAAGAGTGGCTCCAGAGGAACATCCAACCCTTTTAACAGAAGCCCCGTTGAATCCCAAAGCCAACAGAGAAAAAATGACACAAATCATGTTCGAGACGTTTAATTCCCCTGCAACATATGTAGCAATTCAAGCCGTTTTATCGCTGTATGCATCAGGAAGAACCACTGGAATCGTGCTCGACTCCGGTGATGGAGTTACACACACAGTCCCTATTTATGAAGGTTATGCGCTACCACACGCAATTCTCCGTCTCGACTTAGCTGGACGCGATTTAACCGACTATCTGATGAAAATCTTGACAGAAAGAGGATATTCCTTTACAACCACGGCCGAAAGGGAAATAGTCCGAGACATCAAAGAGAAGCTTTGCTATGTTGCGTTAGATTTTGAGCAGGAAATGGGTACCGGTAAATCGAAATCGCTAGAGAAGAGTTATGAATTGCCTGATGGACAAGTTATAACTATAGGCAATGAAAGATTTAGATGCCCGGAGACATTATTTCAGCCATCGTTTCTTGGAATGGAGTCAGTTGGTATTCATGAAACCACGTACAACTCTATCATGAAATGTGATGTAGATATTAGGAAAGATCTGTATGGCAATACTGTGCTCTCTGGTGGCTCCACAATGTATCCTGGCATAGCTGATCGCATGCAAAAAGAAATTCAGTCACTTGCACCAAGCACAATGAAGGTCAAAATCATTGCACCACCCGAGCGAAAATATTCCGTGTGGATTGGAGGGTCAATCCTCGCATCCCTTTCCACGTTCCAGCAGATGTGGATCAGTAAGCAGGAATATGATGAAGCGGGACCGAGTGTTGTCCACAGAAAGTGCTTTTGAATAACTTAAATATGCAAATCAAATATTTATGACAGTTAGTGTAATATTTTTAATGACATAAATTATTACTGTGTATAAATTTTAACAAAATTGATTTGTCTCTTTGATTTGTTTATATTCAGTATGTTATGAAACATTTAAAAGGTTTTAACAGTATTAAAAGGAAAAACCATGTCATGACACAATTTGAATATTGTTTGGGTAAACAAAAACATACTCTACTGTCATCTTTGAACCAAGTGAGAATTACCGGAAGAAAGTAAATTGGAAGATACCAAGGATTAAAGAGAGCTACAGACAGAACATAGAAAAAAGCAATAGCACACAGAAAGCTCACAAACAGAACGCACAACAAAGCCATGGCATAGGACAGCTCACTCACAAACAGAACGCACAACAAAGCCATGGCATAGGACAGCTCACTCACAAACAGAACACACAACAAAGCCATGGCATAGGACAGCTCACTCACAAACAGAACACACAACAAAGCCATGGCATAGGACAGCTCACTCACAAACAGAACGCACAACAAAGCCATGGCATAGGATAGCTCACTCACAAACAGAACACACAACAAAGCCATGGCATAGGATAGCTCACTCACAAACAGAACACACAACAAAGCCATGGCATAGGATAGCTCACTCACAAACAGAACGCACAACAAAGCCATGGCATAGGATAGCTCAATCACAAACAGAACACACAACAAAGCCATGGCATAGGATAGCTCACTCACAAACAGAACACACAACAAAGCCATGGCATAGGATAGCTCACTCACAAACAGAACACACAACAAAGCCATGGCATAGGATAGCTCACTCACAAACAGAACGCACAACAAAGCCATGGCATAGGATAGCTCAATCACAAACAGAACACACAACAAAGCCATGGCATAGGATAGCTCACTCACAAACAGAACACACAACAAAGCCATGGCATAGGATAGCTCACTCACAAACAGAACACACAACAAAGCCATGGCATAGGATAGCTCACTCACAAACAGAACACACAACAAAGCCATGGCATAGGATAGCTCACTCACAAACAGAACACACAACAAAGCCATGGCATAGGATAGCTCACTCACAAACAGAACGCACAACAAAGCCATGGCATAGGATAGCTCAATCACAAACAGAACACACAACAAAGCCATGGCATACAGATAGCTCACTCACAAACAGAACACACAACAAAGCCATGGCATAGGATAGCTCACTCACAAACAGAACGCACAACAAAGCCATGGCATAGGATAGCTCAATCACAAACAGAACACACAACAAAGCCATGGCATACAGATAGCTCACTCACAAACAGAACACACAACAAAGCCATGGCATAGGATAGCTCACTCACAAACAGAACGCACAACAAAGCCATGGCATACAGATAGCTCACTCACAAACAGAACACACAACAAAGCCATGGCATAGGATAGCTCACTCACAAACAGAACGCACAACAAAGCCATGGCATAGGATAGCTCACTCACAAACAGAACGCACAACAAAGCCATGGCATAGGATAGCTCACTCACAAACAGAACGCACAACAAAGCCATGGCATAGGATAGCTCACTCACAAACAGAACACACAACAAAGCCATGGCATAGGATAGCTCACTCACAAACAGAACGCACAACAAAGCCATGGCATAGGATAGCTCACTCACAAACAGAACGCACAACAAAGCCATGGCATAGGATAGCTCACTCACAAACAGAACGCACAACAAAGCCATGGCATAGGATAGCTCACTCACAAACAGAACACACAACAAAGCAGTAGCGTACAGAAAGCTCACAAACAGAACGCACAACAAAGCCATGGCATAGGATAGCTCACTCACAAACAGAACACACAACAAAGCAGTAGCGTACAGAAAGCTCACAAACAGAACACACAACAAAGCCATGGCATAGGATAGCTCACTCACAAACAGAACGCACAGCAAAGCAGTAGCGTACAGAAAGCTCAAACAGAACACACAACAAAGCTATGGCATACAGTCAATCACAACCAGAACGCACAACAAAGCAGTCGCATACAGAAAGCTCACAAACAGAACACACAACAAAGCAGTAGCGTACAGAAAGCTCACAAACAGAACGCACAACAAAGCCATGGCATAGGATAGCTCACTCACAAACAGAACACACAACAAAGCAGTAGCGTACAGAAAGCTCACAAACAGAACACACAACAAAGCCATGGCATAGGATAGCTCACTCACAAACAGAACGCACAGCAAAGCAGTAGCGTACAGAAAGCTCAAACAGAACACACAACAAAGCTATGGCATACAGTCAATCACAACCAGAACGCACAACAAAGCAGTCGCATACAGAAAGCTCACAAACAGAACACACAACAAAGCCATGGCATAGGATAGCTCACTCACAAACAGAACGCACAACAAAGCCATGGCATAGGATAGCTCACTCACAAACAGAACGCACAACAAAGCCATGGCATACAGATAGCTCAATCACAACCAGAACGCACAACAAAGCAGTAGCGTACAGAAAGCTCACAAACAGAACACACCACAAAGCCATGGCATAGGATAGCTCACTCACAAACAGAACGCACAACAAAGCCATGGCATAGGATAGCTCAATCACAACCAGAACGGACAACAAAGCAGTCGCGTACAGAAAGCTCACAAACAGAACACACAACAAAGCCATGGCATAGGATAGCTTACTCACAAACAGAACGCACAACAAAACCATGGCATAGGATAGCTCAATCACAACCAGAACGCACAACAAAGCAGTCGCGTACAGAAAGCTCACAAACAGAACACACAACAAAGCCATGGCATAGGATAGCTCACTCACAAACAGAACGCACAACAAAGCCATGGCATAGGATAGCTCAATCACAACCAGAACGAACAACAAAGCAGTCGCGTACAGAAAGCTCACAAACAGAACACAACAACAAAGCCATGGCATAGGATAGCTCACTCACAAACAGAACGCACAATAAAGCCATGGCATAGGATAGCTCAATCACAACCAGAACGCACAACACAGCAGTCGCGTACAGAAAGCTCACAAACAGAACACAACAAAGCCATGGCATAGGATAGCTCACTCACAAACAGAACGCACAACAATGCCATGGCATAGGATAGCTCAATCACAAACAGAACGCACAACAAAGCCATGGCATAGGATAGCTCAATCACAACCAGAACGCACAACAAAGCAGTAGCGTACAGAAAGCTCACAAACAGAACACACAACAAAGCCATGGCATAGGATAGCTCACTCACAAACAGAACGCACAACAAAGCCATGGCATAGGATAGCTCAATCACAACCAGAACGCACAACAAAGCAGTAGCGTACAGAAAGCTCACAAACAGAACACACAACAAAGCCATGGCATAGGATAGCTCACTCACAAACAGAACGCACAACAAAGCCATGGCATAGGATAGCTCAATCACAACCAGAACGCACAACAAAGCAGTAGCGTACAGAAAGCTCACAAACAGAACACACAACAAAGCCATGACATAGGATAGCTCACTCACAAACAGAACGCACAACAAAGCCATGGCATAGGATAGCTCAATCACAACTAGAACGCACAACAAAGCAGTAGCGTACAGAAAGCTTACAAACAGAACACACAACAAAGCCATGGCATAGGATAGCTCACTCACAAACAGAACGCACAACAAAGCCATGACATAGGATAGCTCAATCACAACCAGAACGCACAACAAAGCAGTCGCGTACAGAAAGCTCACAAACAGAACACACAACAAAGCCATTGCATAGGATAGCTCACTCACAAACAGAACGCACAACAAAGCCATGGCATAGGATAGCTCAATCACAACCAGAACGCACAACAAAGCAGTAGCGTACAGAAAGCTCATAAACAGAACACACAACAAAGCAATAGCGTATAGAAAGCTCACAAACAGAACACACAACAAAGCAATAGCATAGGATAGCTCACTCACAAACAGAACGCACAACAAAGCCATGGCATAGGATAGCTCAATCACAAACAGAACACACAACAAAGCAGTAGCGTACAGAAAGCTCACAAACAGAACACACAACAAAGCCATGGCATAGGATAGCTCACTCACAAACAGAACGCACAACAAAGCCATGGCATAGGATAGCTCATTCACAACCAGAACGCACAACAAAGCCATGTCATAGGATAGCTCACTCACAAATAGAACGCACAACAAAGTCATGGCATAGGATAGCTCAATCACAACCAGAACGCACAACAAATCCATGGCATAGGATAGCTCAATCACAACCAGAACGCACAACAAAGCAGTAGCGTACAGAAAGCTCACAAACAGAACACACAACAAAGCCATGGCGTAGGATAGCTCACTCACAAACAGAACGCACAACAAATCCATGGCATAGGATAGCTCAATCACAACCAGAACGCACAACAAAGCAGTAGCGTACAGAAAGCTCACAAACAGAACACACAACAAAGCCATGGCATAGGATAGCTCACTCACAAACAGAACGCACAACAAAGCCATGGCATAGGATAGCTCAATCACAACCAGAACGCACAACAAAGCAGTCGCGTACAGAAAGCTCACAAACAGAACACACAACAAAGCCATGGCATAGGATAGCTCACTCACAAACAGAACGCACAACAAAGCCATGGCATAGGATAGCTCAATCACAAACAGAACACACAACAAAGCAGTAGCGTACAGAAAGCTCACATACAGAACGCACAACAAAGCCATGGCATAGGATAGCTCACTCACAAACAGAACACACAACAAAGCAGTAGCGTACAGAAAGCTCACAAACAGAACACACAACAAAGCCATGGCATAGGATAGCTCACTCACAAACAGAACGCACAGCAAAGCAGTAGCGTACAGAAAGCTCAAACAGAACACACAACAAAGCCATTGCATAGGATAGCTCACTCACAAACAGAACGCACAACAAAGCCATGGCATAGGATAGCTCAATCACAACCAGAACGCACAACAAAGCAGTAGCGTAGAGAAAGCTCATAAACAGAACACACAACAAAGCAATAGCGTATAGAAAGCTCACAAACAGAACACACAACAAAGCAATAGCATAGGATAGCTCACTCACAAACAGAACGCACAACAAAGCCATGGCATAGGATAGCTCAATCACAAACAGAACACACAACAAAGCAGTAGCGTACAGAAAGCTCACAAACAGAACACACAACAAAGCCATGGCATAGGATAGCTCACTCACAAACAGAACGCACAACAAAGCCATGGCATAGGATAGCTCATTCACAACCAGAACGCACAACAAAGCCATGTCATAGGATAGCTCACTCACAAACAGAACACACAACAAAGCTATGGCATACAGTCAATCACAACCAGAACGCACAACAAAGCAGTCGCATACAGAAAGCTCACAAACAGAACACACAACAAAGCAGTAGCGTACAGAAAGCTCACAAACAGAACACACAACAAAGCCATGGCATAGGATAGCTCACTCACAAACAGAACGCACAACAAAGCCATGGCATAGGATAGCTCACTCACAAACAGAACACACAACAAAGCAGTAGCGTACAGAAAGCTCACAAACAGAACGCACAACAAAGCCATGGCATAGGATAGCTCACTCACAAACAGAACACACAACAAAGCAGTAGCGTACAGAAAGCTCACAAACAGAACACACAACAAAGCCATGGCATAGGATAGCTCACTCACAAACAGAACGCACAGCAAAGCAGTAGCGTACAGAAAGCTCAAACAGAACACACAACAAAGCTATGGCATACAGTCAATCACAACCAGAACGCACAACAAAGCAGTCGCATACAGAAAGCTCACAAACAGAACACACAACAAAGCCATGGCATAGGATAGCTCACTCACAAACAGAACGCACAACAAAGCCATGGCATAGGATAGCTCACTCACAAACAGAACGCACAACAAAGCCATGGCATACAGATAGCTCAATCACAACCAGAACGCACAACAAAGCAGTAGCGTACAGAAAGCTCACAAACAGAACACACCACAAAGCCATGGCATAGGATAGCTCACTCACAAACAGAACGCACAACAAAGCCATGGCATAGGATAGCTCAATCACAACCAGAACGGACAACAAAGCAGTCGCGTACAGAAAGCTCACAAACAGAACACACAACAAAGCCATGGCATAGGATAGCTTACTCACAAACAGAACGCACAACAAAACCATGGCATAGGATAGCTCAATCACAACCAGAACGCACAACAAAGCAGTCGCGTACAGAAAGCTCACAAACAGAACACACAACAAAGCCATGGCATAGGATAGCTCACTCACAAACAGAACGCACAACAAAGCCATGGCATAGGATAGCTCAATCACAACCAGAACGAACAACAAAGCAGTCGCGTACAGAAAGCTCACAAACAGAACACAACAACAAAGCCATGGCATAGGATAGCTCACTCACAAACAGAACGCACAATAAAGCCATGGCATAGGATAGCTCAATCACAACCAGAACGCACAACACAGCAGTCGCGTACAGAAAGCTCACAAACAGAACACAACAAAGCCATGGCATAGGATAGCTCACTCACAAACAGAACGCACAACAATGCCATGGCATAGGATAGCTCAATCACAAACAGAACGCACAACAAAGCCATGGCATAGGATAGCTCAATCACAACCAGAACGCACAACAAAGCAGTAGCGTACAGAAAGCTCACAAACAGAACACACAACAAAGCCATGGCATAGGATAGCTCACTCACAAACAGAACGCACAACAAAGCCATGGCATAGGATAGCTCAATCACAACCAGAACGCACAACAAAGCAGTAGCGTACAGAAAGCTCACAAACAGAACACACAACAAAGCCATGGCATAGGATAGCTCACTCACAAACAGAACGCACAACAAAGCCATGGCATAGGATAGTTCAATCACAACTAGAACGCACAACAAAGCAGTAGCGTACAGAAAGCTCACAAACAGAACACACAACAAAGCCATGACATAGGATAGCTCACTCACAAACAGAACGCACAACAAAGCCATGGCATAGGATAGCTCAATCACAACTAGAACGCACAACAAAGCAGTAGCGTACAGAAAGCTTACAAACAGAACACACAACAAAGCCATGGCATAGGATAGCTCACTCACAAACAGAACGCACAACAAAGCCATGACATAGGATAGCTCAATCACAACCAGAACGCACAACAAAGCAGTCGCGTACAGAAAGCTCACAAACAGAACACACAACAAAGCCATTGCATAGGATAGCTCACTCACAAACAGAACGCACAACAAAGCCATGGCATAGGATAGCTCAATCACAACCAGAACGCACAACAAAGCAGTAGCGTAGAGAAAGCTCATAAACAGAACACACAACAAAGCAATAGCGTATAGAAAGCTCACAAACAGAACACACAACAAAGCAATAGCATAGGATAGCTCACTCACAAACAGAACGCACAACAAAGCCATGGCATAGGATAGCTCAATCACAAACAGAACACACAACAAAGCAGTAGCGTACAGAAAGCTCACAAACAGAACACACAACAAAGCCATGGCATAGGATAGCTCACTCACAAACAGAACGCACAACAAAGCCATGGCATAGGATAGCTCATTCACAACCAGAACGCACAACAAAGCCATGTCATAGGATAGCTCACTCACAAATAGAACGCACAACAAAGTCATGGCATAGGATAGCTCAATCACAACCAGAACGCACAACAAATCCATGGCATAGGATAGCTCAATCACAACCAGAACGCACAACAAAGCAGTAGCGTACAGAAAGCTCACAAACAGAACACACAACAAAGCCATGGCGTAGGATAGCTCACTCACAAACAGAACGCACAACAAATCCATGGCATAGGATAGCTCAATCACAACCAGAACGCACAACAAAGCAGTAGCGTACAGAAAGCTCACAAACAGAACACACAACAAAGCCATGGCATAGGATAGCTCACTCACAAACAGAACGCACAACAAAGCCATGGCATAGGATAGCTCAATCACAACCAGAACGCACAACAAAGCAGTCGCGTACAGAAAGCTCACAAACAGAACACACCACAAAGCCATGGCATAGGATAGCTCACTCACAAACAGAACGCACAACAAAGCCATGGCATAGGATAGCTCAATCACAACCAGAACGAACAACAAAGCAGTCGCGTACAGAAAGCTCACAAACAGAACACACAACAAAGCCATGGCATAGGATAGCTCACTCACAAACAGAACGCACAATAAAGCCATGGCATAGGATAGCTCAATCACAACCAGAACGCACAACACAGCAGTCGCGTACAGAAAGCTCACAAACAGAACACACAACAAAGCCATGGCATAGGATAGCTCACTCACAAACAGAACGCACAACAATGCCATGGCATAGGATAGCTCAATCACAACCAGAACGCACAACAAAGCAGTAGCGTACAGAAAGCTCACAAACAGAACACACAACAAAGCCATGGCATAGGATAGCTCACTCACAAACAGAACACACAACAAAGCTATGGCATAGGATAGCTCAATCACAACCAGAACGCACAACAAAGCAGAAGCGTACAGAAAGCTCACAAACAGAACACACAACAAAGCAGTAGCGTACAGAAAGCTCATAAACAGAACACACAACAAAGCAATAGCGTATAGAAAGCTCACAAACAGAACACACAACAAAGCAATAGAGTACAGAAAGCTCACAAACAGAACACACAACAAAGCCATGGCATAGGATAGCTCACTCACAAACAGAACGCACAACAAAGCAATGGCATAGGATAGCTCAATCACAACCAGAACGCACAACAAAGCAGTCGCGTACAGAAAGCTCACAAACAGAACACACAACAAAGCCATGGCATAGGATAGCTCACTCACAAACAGAACGCACAACAAAGCCATGGCATAGGATAGCTCAATCACAACCAGAACGCACAACAAAGTCATGGCATAGGATAGCTCAATCACAAACAGAACGCACAACAAAGCCATGGCATACAGATAGCTCACTCACAAACAGAGCACACAACAAAGCAGTAGCGTACAGAGAGCTCATAAACAGAACGCACAACAAAGCAGTAGCGTACAGAAAGCTCACAAACAGAACACACAACAAAGCCATGGCATACAGATAGCTCACTCACAAACAGAACACACAACAAAGCCATGGCATAGGATAGCTCAATCACAACCAGAACGCACAACAAAGCAGTAGCGTACAGAAAGCTCACAAACAGAACGCTCAACAAAGCCATGGCATACAGATAGCTCACTCACAAACAGAGCACACAACAAAGCAGTAGCGTACAGAGAGCTCATAAACAGAACACACAACAAAGCAGTAGCGTACAGAAAGCTCACAAACAGAACACACAACAAAGCAGTAGCGTACAGAGAGCTCATAAACAGAACACACAACAAAGCAGTAGCGTACAGAAAGCTCATAAACAGAACACACAACAAAGCAATAGCGTATAGAAAGCTCACAAACAGAACACACAACAAAGCAATAGAGTACAGAAAGCTCATAAACAGAACACACAACAAAGCCATGGCATAGGATAGCTCACTCACAAACAGAACGCACAACAAAGCCATGGCATAGGATAGCTCAATCACAACCAGAACGCACAACAAAGCAGTCGCGTACAGAAAGCTCACAAACAGAACACACAACAAATCCATGGCATAGGATAGCTCACTCACAAACAGAACGCACAATAAAGCCATGGCATAGGATAGCTCAATCACAACCAGAACGCACAACAAAGCAGTAGCGTACAGAAAGCTCACAAACAGAACACACAACAAAGCCATGGCATAGGATAGCTCACTCACAAACAGAACGCACAACAAAGCCATGGCATAGGATAGCTCAATCACAACCAGAACGCACAACAAAGCAGTCGCGTACAGAAAGCTCACAAACAGAACACACAACAAAGCCATGGCATAGGATAACTCACTCACAAACAGAACGCACAACAAAGCCATGGCATAGGATAGCTCAATCACAAACAGAACGCACAACAAAGCCATCCATACAGATAGCTCACTCACAAACAGAGCACACAACAAAGCAGTAGCGTACAGAGAGCTCATAAACAGAACGCACAACAAAGCAGTAGCGTACAGAAAGCTCACAAACAGAACACACAACAAAGCCATGGCATACAGATAGCTCACTCACAAACAGAACACACAACAAAGCCATGGCATAGGATAGCTCAATCACAACCAGAACGCACAACAAAGCAGTAGCGTACAGAAAGCTCACAAACAGAACACACAACAAAGCCATGACATACAGATAGCTCACTCACAAACAGAGCGCACAACAAAGCTGTAGCGTACAGAGAGCTCATAAACAAAGCAATAGCGTATAGAAAGCTCACAAACAGAACACACAACAAAGCAATAGCGTATAGAAAGCTCACAAACAGAACACACAACAAAGCAATAGAGTACAGAAAGCTCATAAACAGAACACACAACAAAGCAATAGCGTATAGAAAGCTCACAAACAGAAGACACAACAAAGCAATAGAGTACAGAAAGCTCATTAACAGAACACACAACAAAGCAATAGCGTATAGAAAGCGCATAAACAGAGAGACACAACACAAACATGGCATACAGAAAGCTCACTCAATCTATAAGTCTTGGCAACTGATTTGTCCTCGCCATGACACGACTATATGCACAAGACATATGCTTTAAAGTATATTTCAGGAAAAACGGGGATGTAGTAAGATGAAGCAAATTCATGACTACCATATAATGTAACAAGCTTTAAAATACATTTTAATTTACCCATCCGCGATATATATTGAACTGGTGAAAGCAGAATCTGTATTTTGTTTTGTGCTGACGACATTGAAATCAGCGATGGATAAGATGCATTTTGTTTGGCTAGTGCTGATCAAATGGAATTGGTTTTAGCGCCAGTATTTACAATTGTTAACTAAGTGGGCTATTGGCGTCACTTTGAGGCTGTCGTCCATAAACGTGTTATATTTCAATCTATATCGAACACAATTAGTCAGGGAGTTTAATTACGAATGTCTAATACGCTTAAAATTAACAAAAAAACAAAAATTTAACTAAAAGATAACTTCCTTTTATCGTATCCCTTGTATCAACATTAGATGGTAGCTACGCGGGATGATACCCATAACGATATTTGCATGAGAAGGATCTTGATATGGGTTATAAGCTAACGTGTGTCAAGGTACGGATAGTCAACTTTTACTAGTAATTACATATCTGCGGATAGTCAACTTTTACTAGTAATTACATATCTGCGGATAGTCAACTTTTACTAGTAATTACATATCTGCGGATAGTCAACTTACTAGTAATTATATCTGCGGATAATTAATTTTTACTCGTTTGACATATATTTATAATAATAATACGATAAAAATGTTATCTTGATGAAAGATGGTCGAAATAGATCAAACATCTCTTCGTCTAAAACAATTTCGAAAATTGGTTAAATATTAATAGTTTATCCCTTGGTAAAAATTACTGGTATTAGCGAAAGTCACAACACACAAAACCGCACAAAAGGGATAATAATGACCAGTCCCTCATACCAGACCAGTAAAACATACAAGCTTGTATATACTTATTCAATGACTGAATCATTAAAAATACATAAAATGCATGCAGATAATATGGAGACGGTAGTTATAACCAAGCTTTATCTTGATATAAATACCCGGTTAATAGTACCAGTACGGGTTATAGTAAGCACATATTGATTATTAAATTCGAAAAAAGTGGCATTGAACACCATTAAAACAAACACGCACGTTAACCTTGTACAACTTCTGCGCATGTCGTAAACGCAAAACTGATATTTTTAGACAGTTATACACTTTACTTGAAATCTGGCAGGTTTGACAATTCCCGCGGACAAAATTTCATCATGAAAAACATTTTTGCCATAATGTGTTTACCCAGTTAAAGACCCTTTAAAAAAATAAAATTATTTCATCATCATGAAATTATTGTTGACTTATGTAGCATTTGAGACTTGTTAAAAATCCTTAACTTACTTTGATACAAGTACCATATTCGATCCTGATTGAGTGGAGTATGTTTTTTTTTCGCCAGTAGCACACGTAAAAAACCTATAAATTCAAGAAGTCATCCCATAACAACAAAAAACAACACTTATCATTGTTTCTGATGAGGAAAATTGACATGGACTTCTGTGAGACTACAATCCCATATGGATTTTGGCTTTGCAGTATAATAGGTCTTTAACAAACAAATAATTCTTTGCTGATCGGAACTCAAAACAGGCGTCCGCGAGGAATCCTTATGTTTGATCGTCAAACATTCTCAGATAAAACTTTATTTGAATTCGGCATGACAATATAAACAATTATAAACAAGAGCTTTACAGAGCTTTTGATCGAGTAAATACATCACAAGAGATTGTAACAGTACAAACTGCAATTAAAATACACTGATCAGAATAAAACAAGAAGGTTAGTAGTTATAAGCACCAAGACATAAAACAAGCAGGTTAGTGGTTATAAGCACCAAGACATAAAACAAGCAGGTTAGTGGTTATAAGTACCAAGACATAAAACAAGCAGGTTAGTGGTTATAAGCACCAAGACATAAAACAAGCAGGTTAGTAGTTATAGGCACCAAGACATAAAACAAGCAGGTTAGTGGTTATAAGCACCAAGACATAAAACAAGCAGGTTAGTGGTTATAGGCACCAAGACATAAAACAAGCAGGTTAGTAGTTATAGGCACCAAGACATAAAACAAGCAGGTTAGTAGTTATAAGCACCAAGACATAAAACAAGTAGGTTAGTGGTTATAAGCACCAAGACATAAAACAAGCAGGTTAGTGGTTATAAGCACCAAGACATAAAACAAGCAGGTTAGTGGTTATAGGCACCAAGACATAAAACAAGCAGGTTAGTAGTTATAGGCACCAAGACATAAAACAAGCAGGTTAGTAGTTATAAGCACCAAGACATAAAACAAGCAGGTTAGTGGTTATAAGCACCAAGACATAAAACAAGCAGGTTAGTGGTTATAAGCACCAAGACATAAAACAAGCAGGTTAGTGGTTATAGGCACCAAGACATAAAACAAGCAGGTTAGTGGTTATAAGCACCAAGACATAAAACAAGCAGGTTAGTGGTTATAGGCACCAAGACATAAAACAAGCAGGTTAGTGGTTATAAGTACCAAGACATAAAACAAGCAGGTTAGGGGTTATAAGCACCAAGACATAAAACAAGCTGGTTAGTAGTTATAAGTACCAAGACATAAAACAAGCAGGTTAGTGGTTATAGGCACCAAGACACAAAATAAGCAGGTTAGTGGTTATAAGTACCAAGACATAAAACAAGCAGGTTAGTGGTTATAGGCACCAAGACATAAAACAAGCAGGTTAGTGGTTATAAGTACCAAGACATAAAACAAGCAGGTTAGGGGTTATAAGCACCAAGACATAAAACAAGCAGGTTAGTAGTTATAAGTACCAAGACATAAAACAAGCAGGTTAGTGGTTATAAGCACCAAGACATAAAACAAGCAGGTTAGTGGTTATAGGCACCAAGACATAAAACAAGCAGGTTAGTGGTTATAAGTACCAAGACATAAAACAAGCAGGTTAGTGGTTATAAGCACCAAGACATAAAACAAGCAGGTTAGTGGTTATAAGCACCAAGACATCAAACAAGCAGGTTAGTGGTTATAGGCACCAAGACATAAAACAAGCAGGTTAGTGGTTATAAGCACCAAGACATAAAACAAGCAGATTACTAGTTATAAGCACCAAGACATAAAACAAGCAGGTTAGTGGTTATAGGCACCAAGACATAAAACAAGCAGGTTAGTAGTTATAAGTACCAAGACATAAAACAAGCAGGTTAGTGGTTATAAGCACCAAGACATAAAACAAGCAGGTTAGTGGTTATAAGCACCAAGACATAAAACAAGCAGGTTAGTGGTTATAGGCACCAAGACATAAAGCAAGCAGGTTAGTGGTTATAGGCACCATGACATAAATCAAGCAGGTTAAGATGTGAGGACGAAGACACTACAAAGCTGAATGGACAGCAAGTTTTACTTTCTATTTTACTAAGTATCCTTAATTTATGCAAGTTGAGCTTCAAACCTGCTGAAACAAAACTCTTCTCTAAACATTCAAGGCCACATAAAGTAGTTTTAGGAGTAATCAATTTTCTGGCCAAGTAAACTGTTGAACATGTGTTAGCCAGTTGAGCAATAAAGTCTCTATTTTAGAAACATTTTCTGTTTTAGTTGTGATTGTGCCTTGTTTTTGTCTTTATGTTGTTATTCATCTCGTTTGATTGGTCGTGATGTACTAGTGATTTGTTTAGTTACGAGAAACCGATTAGATAGATATCAAACCCTCGCCAGGCTGGTTTACAATAGGACGATTAGATAGATATCAAACCCTCGCCAAGCTGCTTTACAATAGGACGATTAGATAGATATCAAACCCTCGCCAAGCTGCTTTACAATAGGACGATTAGATAGATATCAAACCCTCGCCAAGCTGGTTTACAATAGGACGATTAGATAGATATCAAACCCTCGCCAAGCTGGTTTACAATAGGACGATTAGATAGATATCAAACCCTCGCCAAGCTGGTTTACAATAGGACGATTAGATAGATATCAAACTCTCGCCAAGCTGGTTTACAATAGGACGATTAGATAGATATCAAACCCTCGCCAAGCTGGTTTACAATAGGACGATTAGATAGATATCAAACCCTCGCCAAGCTGGTTTACAATAGGACGATTAGATAGATATCAAACCCTCGCCAAGCTGGTTTACAATAGGACGATTAGATAGATATCAAACCCTCGCCAAGCTGGTTTACAATAGGACGATTAGATAGATATCAAACCCTCGCCAAGCTGGTTTACAATAGGACGATTAGATAGATATCAAATTCTCGCCAAGCTGGTTTACAATAGGACGATTAGATAGATATCAAATTCTCGCCAAGCTGGTTTACAATTGGACTGAAATGTTACTTTAATACGTTTGGTTTTTTACTAACAAGGTTGTCCCAAAATTAAGCATGAATCGATTTTTGACAGAGAAAGCAACAACGGTCAGCAATAAAGATTACTATGTCTATTACTGTCCATAATAGAAGAGATTGACCTAAAATGACCTTTTTATCCATTTTTGCATTTGTTCATTATATTGAAAATTTTAACATCAAAATTGATCAGCAAGCTGGTCAAACCGGACGGAAATTGTTTATTGACGTGTATAGGAGTCAGGGGTGTAGCTGCCAATACAATAGTACGCGGCTGAAGCCACGATTTTGACCAATACAAACTATCACTGCATTCAATAAACTGTACAATTTAAGTACTAAAGAAAGCACATAAGAACTCCACAAAATAACCAAAGTGCACAATTTTTTTCCAAATTTTCCGGGGGCCGAGACCCTCCCTATTTTGTGAATCCACATTGTAATTAGTCTAGCTATGCCCCATGGGAGTAACTGACCTTAACCACTCTTTTTTTGTGAAAAATAAAGTGTAAATAGATATGTTTAGACAAACGACACCTACAAACTCAAATTTTGTCATACAAAGTTAGCTTTGAGCTGGTTTTTCCTGAAGGTCAGCCAAAAAAAAATAAATACAAATCGTACCATAGTCAAAAATGCACTTTATACACTATACATGCATGTGGGTGCTAAAATGGGCAAATTTTGTATGTAACAATACCTTCCTGGGTTGGGCTATTTAGAAGTCTATTATGTTTATCAGCAATCTTTGATGGTGGTTATGATCATCAACACATCATGTCCAGGACCTTCAGTAACCAACTTTGATTTCGATTGTTTTCAGAGAAAGTGAAATGTAACCCCCCGAGGCTTTTAAGAGTCTATATCACTGCTGTGATAATTTCTTCCTTGGGTTTTATTACTTTGCAACAATGCCAGTACATTCCAAAACATACTTTTGCAGATGTCCAACCAAGAAGTTGTATGCTTTTATTTCTCCAATAGGCAATATGATCAAATATACTGTGCTGGTAGTCACAACAAAAACATATTAACAACCATTAATACAAAGTCTGGCATCCGCTTTTTAATTTCTGTTTCGTCTTTCCAAAATTTAAGCATTGGTAATTTTAGTTCATTTGTGGCTGTCTGAGTTACTCCAATAAAAATTTGTTTTCTGAGAAAACAAGTGTGGACTGGGAGCACACTCACAAAGGATACCCCCAACTTCGCTTTCAAGTCCAATTATCTCCCTTAATGATATCCAAGGTCAATAAAAATCCTTCATGCACATCTACATATAATGTACTTTCTTTATGCTAGGTTTTATTCAATTTCATCAAGCAGTTTAGGAGGAGAGTTTTAAAATGTCTTAATTTTAAGTAAAACCATCTAGCACTGATACAAAAATATATTCAAAGGTTTAACTAGAATTTCAATAATTGAAACATATTATTTGTGCAGCAGAAGCAGCCTATATGTGGGCTTTCATCTCCAATGTAAACTGGATGCCATGATATTGCTGAATGTGACATAAAACAACAAATCTAAATTTTTTGCCTAAAACTGTTTATAAATAATTTGTAACACAGGTCAAGCAATGACAAAAGTACAAACACAAGTCTAGATCCAAATGATTTACTATGAATTTTGATTAAAAAAATTACAAATTTCCCCAACTGTCTTAAAATTTGATAGCACTTATTAATTTCAACATTACTAAGATATACAATACATAATCGATAAGGTACGGGAAAAAGTCCTGAAAAATGAGAAAATAACACACTAAGCGGGATTATAGGGCAAATAAATAATAATAAAATCTCCAGCACTTTTTGACAATAATGCATCATTCCTAACGATGTGTATAATCAATATAATCAGCAAAAATCAAATCGTCTCCCCTTGTTGGTTCCAAGATGGCTGCTGTAAACTAGCTGGTAATAAATAAGATCAACAAGAGGCGACAAAGTGGGGAGTTATCCTGCTGTCTACTCCTCAACAACGATTTCTTCAACTTTCAAAAGGAACTCGACAACTTCTTCCTCAACCTCCTCATCATAAAGAATATCTGTATCAATACCTAGAAAATAAAACAAAACATTCAATAATTTAAGTCAAGCTGATGTCAAAGCTTTCTAATTACTGTTAAGTTACATTTCGCCTGTTCACTAACAAGAGCATTTTTTGTATCATCAAGGGGACATTATAATGATTGGAGATGTCGTTCCTATAAATATCTACTTGGATAGTGTGTTCCCATAAAAAAAATATCATTCTGTAAAGGATTGATTGATTGTCAAGGAAAGAGTGATAACAAACACAGATATGCCCACTTTTCACCAAGCTAAATGTGGTGTGCTGTAACTCTGCTAATACATCAAAACAAGTAAATTTTAAGTTGCAAATGAAAATATGTGCTTCACAGGAAAATCACTTTTTAAAAAGGTCACCTTAAAAAATATTTAGTATTAAAAAATATCACAAAATGCAATTAAAGTGCCCTGAAGGGATGAAAAGTGTTCACCTGTAGTATATGTTAAGTGATGATGGAGAAGTGTTTACTATGAATATATTTCAGTTTTAGATGGGAAGTGATCAATAATTGTCTGTTAAATATTTCTAGTAGTTAAGGTGTCAGGCTATTATTCCTGAGAAGTAAAAAAATCCTTCACTTCTTGATTGCTTTTTATTCACTATTTTTACTTGACAAATTTGTCACGGCATATGTATTTTCATTGTAATACTGGTATATCCAGGACACACTAACACTAACTTTTAATTTACACATATATTTTTAACAGTCCTAACCTCTGACCCTACATATACAGGGATCGACATTAACTGTAAAACCTACTTGTCCATTCGGACAAGTAATAGTCAGGTTTTACTTGTCCGAAAGTACAAAGTACTTGTCCGAATTCCTGCATCGAAATTCGACTTTTATATTAATTTTTTTCTGAACCTGACACTGACAAGTGGCACGAAATGTCAATTAAGATGACACGACGTACGTATTTAAAATTATAAATTGTTGGCCAAATTTAACAAGTTATGAAAATTTTATGACAGAAATCGAACTTCTTTCCATTTATTTGTATCAATAAAACGACAATTAATTCATTCATTTCATTATTTTATTGAAATAAATTGTTTTAGTCTAAAACGTCCGACAGTTGTATCGTAGTTATTTTAGAACATTTTTCCAGAAAGGCCGATATAAAATTAGCATCAACGATTTCATTGGATGATTATTTATAATAAGTAAGAAACGGGATATCATTGGTTATTGTTAAGTGACGCGTGTTTATATTTAGAAAAGGGGAATTTTGGTTGCAATGCAGGGTTTTATTTTTAACACAATTAATGCGAGAATCGCCGCTTAAAGGACTTTTTAAAAATTTACGATTGTTCTAGATAAATTTGATTTTATTTTCACTTGTCCGATCGGGCAACTGAAACAAGCTTTTTACTTGTCCGAATTGTATTTTTACTTGTCCCGGACAATCGGACTACCGTTAATGTCGATCCCTGATATATTTAACATACCATTTCGTAGAGCTATTCTTCTCTTCTTATAATGAGCATATTCCTCCTCTTTATCTTCTCTGTATTTCTGGAAATCTGACATAAGAGTTCTTCTTTTCTCTATTTGCTCCTAAAAATACACAATAAAATAATGTTAGTAAAATGGATCAAAGAATCAAATGAGTGAGGTGTTACTAATTATTATTTGGTCAGAACACACAAAAAATGTCTACAAAGTTTAGAAGGCTTGCCATTGAACAAAATATTAGTTATTTCACTCCCTGGAAGTGATGTCAAAATGTCCTCAACGACGTTCCCAGCAAACACAAAAGCACAAAAACATTCAATAAAAAGTTCCTCTAAGTTTTTTGACGACATATTAAATATTTGTCAATATAGTAAACAGGATAATCAACCACACATTGTGAATGTTGAAAGTACAATAACTCGTGCCAAAACACGTTTAGATTTAACTCATGCCAGGCACTTCTTATCGCATTTTCAAAATACACTCTGTGCAATTGATTGTCCTATAAATAAAATTTTGTTTTTTTAGTATGCTCAACAGATAATTGTCTGAATGGTTGCTCAACGTCTAGTCTGTGTTTATTCAGGATTAGAACAATTAATTACTTTGTAGAAAAACTCACATATACAGTATGCATTCAATCAGCTTTACAGTTTGTAAGGAAGCATTTGAAAATTTTCATATAAAGTTCAGAATTTAACAGTGGCTGCTTTTCTGAAAAAAATAATGAACGTAGTAGATGAGATGATCATCCAATAAACCAAATTTGGTTTAATTTAGTCAAGAAGATGGAAATGTAAAAGTTTACAGAGGACCAAACATGCAAAGTGATGACAACAGCTAACTGCCAGATTATGACTTACAGTTGACACATTGGACTGTCTCAGTCTGTCTATGGTCTCAAACTGTTCAGTATACTTCTTCATGTTCTTCTTGATGCTCTGAAGCAGAAAATGAAATTACCAGTTAATTTAACATATTTGAGACAGGAGATTTTACGTAACAAAAATGTTGTTTTAAACTTTAGTAACAGTACCATTGGTACAATTGATTTTAGAGTATTGCACGTATCATTTTTAATGCAAATTTTAGCTCGTGTCTTAACTCAAATACATGATTGCTGCCAACAACTATTATTTTATTTAAACTTGTATGTTTTTTATCTTATAAGGTAGGTACTGGAATTTCTTTTAATTTTATCTGAAAGAAAATATGCACTTGAAACAGATATATATAATTCATAAAAATTAAAAAAAAAACATTTCAGAATTTAAGTACAGAGGAAAATTCAAGCCTATGGGTACTGACCTTAGTTTGCTCCGGTGTTAATAGAGATGGTGGTCTAGGTCTCCACTGTAGCTGACAAAACCGCTCCAACTGTTGTTTTTGTAGAAGTCTTCCTTGGAATGACCACATCCAATAGGCATTGTCAACCTGCAGTTCATAAAAAATGTGACGATTGTAAAGTCTTCCATCACAGTAACAGATGGTTGCCCAAGAATTCAACAACAAATTAAAAATATGATGGTCTGTTTTAATACAAGACTGAGAAATAGTTTTTCAAAATCCATTTAGATAGCACATTTTGAATTTAAAAGTACCAGTTTCTATATATATTATCTAATTACTATGTGCTAAAATAGATATAATAATACATGGTGTTGTTAAACTACAATAATTGTCACCTGTATTTACATATTCCAATAATTTTATTTAAATTGTCCATCATATAAATGTTTATAACCTTGTGTCCCCACCAACTGACGGCAGATACTACATATCTACCAGTAGGATCCCATTCCACGTCTGTTGCCATGAAATGCTCAGTTTGGGCCATCACTGTGACATCCGAGGCATCTACAAACTCGAGGACACCATTCATACTAAAAATAAAAAATTACATCCTCAGTCTAAAAATGTCACATTTTCCTCCAGTTTGCCTTTTACAAAATGTCCTGCATGAATAAACTTCGGGTCAGGTATTCATTTTACATTCTTTCGTTCAGTTCCAATGAACACTAACCAAAACAAAACAGTTTGCATTAATGCAGTAATTTCCTAAAATGTTTATTTGATGCTAAATGAGAAATACAACTTGTGGCATGTGATACACGTTTTGCCAGGTACTCATATCACATTAACATTTCATTCCAATTGGATGTACAGATAAGGAAAATTCATTTTCGAGTCGCATCTTGCAATACAAATTGTCGTATATTCTTTGTCATAAATGTTTTGTAGTAGACATAAAATATTTGGAAAATTTGGAATAGTATTTAGTGGCACTTTCACGAAATTTTCAGCTATATAATGCCATCAAATTCTTAGTGGTGGTGCAGTTGAAGTATCCTACCTTCTTGGTCGAGGTTATTCATGTTCTCACTAAAATTCAAGTTTTCTTCTGGGCCATTCATTACAAAATGCCACTTCTTTTACACAAAAATTTATTATATATTTTTTACCCTTTTTTACATACCTTCTCAGTCCTGCTAGCACAATGAACTGCCCTGCTGGACTCCAGAACAGATGATTTGCTTGTCTTCTTTCCAAGGTTTCTAAAAAAAAAAAAAAAAAAAAATTCAGCATATTTTTCCATATATTGTAAACTTCTCACCTCAAATAAAGTTAAGAGAAAGAAATAGGCACACATTATTGTTATAAATTTTAATGAATGCAAATATGCAAGAACATTAAAAGTCAAATCAAGAGCATGGGCCCCCATTTACATAGAGGTCAAAAGGTCATCAACCATGATGTGCGACACATTGCCTCGATACCCATATACCAGTTATCAAAAGCCTACCTCAAAATAATTTATAGCTCTGCCACTATTATTTTTGGATAGCCAGATAGATAGACTGACAAAATGGCAGGGCCCTTATTACCCGGTAACAGATTTTTACATAGAGGTCAAAAGGTCATCAACCATGATGTGTGACACATTGCCTTGATACCCATATACCAGATATCAAAAGCCTACCTCAAAATAATTTATAGATGTGCCACTATTATTTTCGGATAGCCAGATAGATAGACTGACAAAATGGCAGGGCCCTTATTACCCGGTAACAGATTTTTACACAGAGGTCAAAATGTCATCAACCATGATGTGTGACACATTGCCTTGATACCCATATACCAGATATCAAAAGCCTACCTCAAAATAATTTATAGCTCTGCCACTATTATTTTCGGATAGCCACATAGATAGACTGACAAAATGGCAGGGCCCTTATTAACAGATTTTTATTCTTGTCTGCCCGTGAACCCCAGCAGCTGAGAAGTAAAAGTTAATATGTTGGTGGCAAAGTTTGTCTGTCAGACACAAATAATGCCCCTTCATGACCAGCGACATGATTGTTGCAACAGGCAGAAATTAAAAAAAAATTGAATGAAAATAAAAATCGTTTGGTCCTGCACTCTTTCATTATGTGTACAAACATTCCATAAAAATAAATGCTGTAGCTCTTAAAATGAAGAATGATAGCGAGACAAAACATGTTCCATTATCTAACTTGTCTTGTTTACAAACTATCAGATGAATGCAGGACAAGACATATTCCCTTATCTCACTTGTTTGGTCAACAAACTATCAGATGAATGCAGGACAAGACATGTTCCCTTATCTCACTTGTTTGGTCTAAAAACAATATCCAACAATCTGTAGATCAAACTATAATATCACTCAATATATGTAACATTCTACAAGAGTTTAATCCATTCCACTCAGTGGCATAGTTGATACAAGATAGTTTAAGAGATGGAAGCATTACATAATTTTCAATTTAATTGAGAGGGTATTTTGCTCCACCTATTAGAAGGCAGTGTTTAATCCTGCAAGTTTCTTTAAAAAAAAGTTTATAATTAGGCTTTGTTGTGGTTAGCCTTTCCACGAACTTGTATTTTTATATGATCCCTTCAGGAACAGACTGGCTTCTAGATTTTTCTTGTAGAAGTGACACTTACTAATCAATTCTACTTTGCCTGTCTGTCGAATACTGTAGAATGACACACATATCCTTGGACTCTCTCCGTGGATAAAGGCAAATCTGTTCCCTGTAGGTTCCCAGGCAAATGCCATTACATTTTCTGAAATAAGAGTGGACGAAATCCAACAATTTATCACAGATACAATTTGTAACACAGGAATAGACATCTATGTCATTTAAAATTCACATCATATCAATGCAAACACTATTTAACTGAAATACTAAATGAATAAATTACAACTGATACACTTCAGGCAAAAATTACCTTCCAACTAAACCACCCTTTGGAGAACTAACAATTGATAAAGGATTTGGATTAATTAAAACTATTAAAAATTTTGTTAAGTATTACACTTGATTCACACTTCAAAAAAATTACAACTAATACACCAACAAAAATTTTTCATGCACCTTATTGACAAAAATGTTATTTTTTCTTTTTACCTTTTACTTCCACCTTGTCAACAGGGATTTGTTTTTCTCGAATCCTGAACAGTTCAAAATTGTAGTACATTCCCTACAAAAAATGTTTAATATATACATTACACATCTTAAAAAGAACCAGACATTATCCTTCAATCTTCAAGGCTGTTCCAGAATACTATAAATGGGGGATGTCCCTATGAGAGATGACTTTAAGTATCTTTATATGAAGTTCATGTTAATAAACGTAGACAAAATACATCTCTCTAAACTATATTTGGAATATTCCTAGTTTAATACAGAGCAATATGTCTGTATACGATAGTATCGAATAAAAGTTGTACTTACTATTAATCAATGAGAAGTCAATTTTTAAGTAATAATTTACATAAAATAGTGCTATGAGTTTACAGGGAAGTGAAGAATATATGTACATACACTGTATTTGAACTGATCTTTTTCCTCCACCTTTTTGGCTTTAGAATATCTGTCTACTTTGACACACAGATAGTCGCCATTCTTCTGCCAATGCATTTTACAATCGGCCACATTGAAGAGATTCTTGACGCATGCTTCCTCACGACCAGGCATTCGTATCAGTGTCACTCTGGCTGGGACATTCTGGTCTTCTGGTACCCAGTAGGCAATAAGGTTGTCTGTTGGGGACCAGCTGAAGTCTCTACAAACAGCAATGATTCACCATTAGAATTTGTTTTTTTGTTAGAATGTTGTTTAACGCCACTTTCAGCAATTTTTCAGCTATATCATGGCATCCAGAAAACCCGACCTTTGGTAGGAAAACTGGCAATAATATAATACAAATACATAACAAAATTGGAAGTTAAGGTGACTGATAAAGCATGCTGATTTCAGCTGTAATCATTAAAATCATCAGGTTTAAATCATTTAACTTCATGTATGTAAGCTGTTAATTTCATTTCACTCTACTGTCAACTTGGCTCAGCTGGTAACAATTATTGTATTGTCAATTTGTATACCCATATGGTATAAAAACAATTTGTGATTATGGACAAAGTGCAAGAATTAAAAAACCAGAGGCTCTTAAGAGCCTGTATCGCTCACCTGATTTTATAGGCAAGGAAGATGGCATTTCCCTGATGTTAAAGTAAGTCCTGTAATTTTCAATAAACTTTAAATAGGACCATCCAAACAATATTACTAGAAAGCTTTGTTTCATTGGTTAACCAGTTGTATAGAGAAGATTTTTTTTATTTGCCCATAGGGTCCTATGTTAAACTAAGTCCTGCGGCGGAGGTGGCCATTTTGAATTTCCAATTGCCATAAAAAATGTAAACTTTATAAAGGACCATCCAAACAGTATTGCTAGTAAGTTTTTGTTTCCATTGATTAACCGGTTTCAGAGAAGAAGCCTTTAAAAACTTTTTCCCATAGGGTCGTATGTTAAACTAAGTCCTGCGGTACGGGCCATTTTGAATTTCCAATTGCCATAAAAAACATAAACTTTATAGAGGACCATCCAAACAATATTGCTAGTAAGTTTTTGTTTCCATTGATTAACCGGTTTCAGAGAAGAAGCCTTTAAAAACTTTTTCCCATAGGGTCCTATGTTAAACTAAGTCCTGCGGTAGCGGCCATTTTGAATTACCAATTGCCATAAAAAACATAAACTTTATAGAGGACCATCCAAACAATATTGCTAGTAAGTTTTGTTTTGATTGGTTAAACGGTTTCAGAGAAGAAGCCCTTTTAAACTTTTTTCTCATAGGGTTGAATGTTAAACCAAGTCCTGCGGTGGCGGCCATTTTGAATTTCCGATTGGGATAAAAAACATTAAATTTATAGAGGACCATCCAAACAATATTGCTAGTAAGTTTTGTTTCCATTGGTTGGCCGGTTTCAGAAAAGAAGCCTTTCAAACTTTTTCCCATAGGGTCCTATGTTAAATTAAGTCCTGCGGTGGCAGCCATTTTGAATATCCAATTGCCATAAAAAACACAAACTTTATAGAGGACCATCCAAACAATATTGCTAGTAAGTTTTTGTTTCCATTGATTAACCGGTTTCAGAGAAGAAGCCTTTTAAAACTTTTTCCCATAGGGTTCTATGTTAAACTAAGTCCTGCGGTGGCGGCCATTTTGAATTTCCAATTCCCAGGCCACACTTAAAAATATTTCAGTTTGGACTTACCCTACCCATTGTTTTCAGGTTGGGTAGGTCGGTAGGTAAACTTTTTTTTTTTTTTTTTTGCATCATACCAGGTTGCCTCGACGGGAAAACTGTACAGCCGATTTTGAATCAATGGTTTCGTTTTGTTCGATTCGCTGTATTTCAACCTGACAGACGAAGACAGAGTGAATCTGTCCATGATTTTGCAGAATTTACAAACCGGAAATATGTCGATAATTGTAAAGATGGAACAATGACGGAAACGACAACGGGAATATTCCGGAAAAAAACTTTCGTTTTTTGGGCTAATAAAAAACTTCCGGGTCGGCGGGTTTTTTCCCGGTCGCTCGCGTTAGTGCAAACAAACATATTTTTAATTATGGCCTCATCTAAAACACAAACTTTATAGAGGACCATCCAAACAATATTGCTAGTAAGTTTTGTTTTAATTGGTTAAACGGTTTCAGAGAAGAAGCCCTTTTTAACTTTTTTCCCATAGGGTCCTATGTTAAACTAAGTCTTGAGGTGGAGGCCATATTGGTTTACCAATAAAAATAAAAAACACAAACTTTGTAAAGGTCCATCCAATGAACATTATGGCCAAGTTTGGTTTCAATTGGCCAAGTGGTTTCAGAGAAGAAGATTAAAATGTAAAAAGTTTACATACGCCGACGCCGACGGACGCAAAGTGATAACAATAGCTCACCTGACCCTTTGGGTCAGGTGAGCTAAAAAAAAGTAGCAGATCTGATATTGTCAATAACAGATGAATTCACACATACCTGATTCCTGGAATCTTTAAGCTCTTTTTTTCCAACAAACCAAAGGACTGAAAGAAACCAGTAAATATTACACAAAATAACAGTAACAATATAATTTACTATATGCATAATGTGCTAAATGTTACCTTATTCTGAAGTAATTTAGCAGGGGTCGGTCGCGCTGGGCTTCGCCAATGTCTATTTTTTTTTTTTTCATTTGGCGACAAAATATTGCGTCTGGCGATTTTTTTGGCGCCAAGGTTTTATAGTGTTAAACGATGCATGCACGTTTTAAATTTATCGGTAATCGGCGATTGCATCATTAAAGATCCTTTGTCGGCTTCTATGGTCGTAAATACACGTGTATTGTGTAGTATCAATTGTTATTAAAGTGGACAATGAATCTGAAAAAACGCCCATCAAGTTGGATCACTTTAACTGGAATATCTTTTGTTTACTTTGACTACATGGATGTACTTTGCTCCAGATTATATCAACATTATTTTCAGTATATACTGTATACTGTAACAATTTATGAAGTGGTACATACTGGGGTTTCATATATGCTAAGCGTGTCTGGACTGATTCTGGCAAAGTATGCACCATCTGGATTCCATCTGCAAAATAGTTTTAATCACAATGAAGATCAATTAAGAATTATGATAAATCTAAACACTTTTCTGTCGAAATAAAAAACAGCACACTAAATCCAACAGATTAATTTTTTCCTAGAAAAAATCATTAAAGTTCCATCAGTGCATTCAAACATAGCTTGTATGTGGCTAGTTTCATAAAAGGTAATGGGCTATAATAAAGCTGTGTGGGCCAAAGCTCTTTTTCCCAAAAGCTACTACCAATAAAATTAAGAACGAAATTCAATGATGATTTTACAATTATTTTCTAGAACCCCCAACACCAAAACAATTCGATAACAAGTGTGGACACAGAAAAACGTCTCGCCTGCATTCCACATCAGTAACGAAAATAAATTTCGTCATAAGCATTACATAAATAGCATTAAATATCAGCAGCTACCTGTATACCAAATATTGTCACCATACCATGCATAGTTACAGAGGAACTGTCCTAATACAAAAACTTTAACGTTGTCACTGGACCGTGAAATTGAGGTCAAGGTCAGGTGACACCTACCAGACAGTCATGTACTATTCAGCAACCTATATACCAAATATTGTCATCCTACCATGCGTGCTTACAGAGGAACTGTCGTAACCCAAAACTTTAACGTAGTCGCTGGACCGTGAAATTGAGGTCAAGGTCAGGTGACACCTACCAGACAGTCATGTACTAGTCATCAGCAACCTATATACTAAATATTGTCATCCTACCATGCATGGTAAGAGAGGAACTGCCGTAACCCAAAAAACTAACGTAGTCACTGGACCGTGAAATTGAGGTCAAGATCAGGTGACACCTACCAGACAGTCATGTACTAGTCATCAGCAACCTATATACCAAATATTGTCATCCTACCATGCGTGGTTACATAGGAACTGTTGTAACCCAAAAACTTTAACGTAGTCGCTGGACCGTGAAATTGAGGTCAAGGTCAGGTGACACCTACCAGACAGTCATGTACTAGTCACCAGCAACCTATATACCAAATATTGTCATCCTACCATGTGTGGTTACAGAGGAACTGCAGTAATGCAAAAACTTTAACATAGTCACTGGACCGTGAAATTGAGGTCAAGGTCAGGTGACTGTCTAGCAAGTACTCATCATAAGCTACCTCTGTACCAAATTTGATGGACCTAGGGCTTGGGCTTACAAATATATGAAGCAAGATGTCAAGTGTTTACGCAGACGCCGCCGCGGGATTCCCATACATATGTCTCGACTCCAGCGACTTTCGTCACCCAGTTAATATTTTGGGGAATTACCAAATTTGAGGCAAAAAACTTCCATACTTGTCATATTCAGTCAGAAACCCTCTTATCCAACCTGCATTATTGATTCTTAAATCATAGATGTCACTATTTTTCTTTATTTTGTTCAAGTCAGCCTTTCCACAATTTTATTGTCATACTGTTCATATATCCTTATATCAGATGATTATACACTCTGAAATCTTACTTGAATATGGGCCATGTTGACTGTGTTTCACAGTGAAATCCTCTTTTCTTCTGACCAGTTATAATGTCCCATATAATGATTGCATTAGGTTCATCACCGTGGGTCTGCAGCGGACTGAATGTGATTAAATACTTTTCACAAGGTGAGAAGTCAATCAACTGTACACCTGGATGGCTGAACCTCATAATCTGTTCAAATTTCTGTCCTCCCCATAATGCAATACCTTTAGCATGAAAAGTGGCCAAGTAACTCCCTTGTGGTGACCATCTAACATACGTCTCTGTCCACCTCTAAACAAAAGAAAGAGATGAATTTAGATATTAATGTTAATTTTAAGCCTCAGACTTGTGGTAGGGAGAACATTCTATGAATATTGTACAGTGGATTCACCTTAATTGCACAAGATTTTAAAACACCAAACCATTTCCTTCACTCTCAATGTACAGTGCATGAAAATATAAAGAAAATCAAAAATTCCTGTTTACTGCACACATTTTCCAGATTTTTTCAAAAACTGACATTTTATCCTGTAACCCATTATTTAGTCAATATAATAGCCAATTTAATAATTTAGGTATTTTTACAATATACTTTTTAAAATTTATGTTAATTATTAATGAAAGGCTGCATATAAGGAACCTTACCAATAACTTTTGTTTAATTTTCTGAACCTTAACTTATTTTATTGTGTTTTGTTAATTTTCTGCGTGTCATAATATATTCGTTACAATGAAACCCATCTCAACTGAACCCCCTCTGATTGATTTATTGAACCTTTTTCTAATGCCATCAAGCAGTATTTCAGCTATATTCAGGAAGAGAACAAGTTAACATATATTCAATCGATGAAAGGAATATGATTGGTCAGTGGGAATAAAATTGTGTCCACCACTGGCTGTATTAGTGGTAAAGGTCACCAGATTCGCCCAAGAAATGTCCTATGTGGCCATAAAAAAACTACTGTTGCGACTTAAGCTAATTCATACCAATGTATAAACAAAACATTTAAAAGATGGGACTACGTAAAAAACACATGATCATGGTCCCACATCGCCTTGTTCATCTTTAAAAGTGAAGCTGAAGTATTTTTGACAGTGTAATTTACAGACATAAAATTATGTGATACAATGATGTCATTTTCTTCTTCCAGGTCTACTTTATTTGTAATTAAATCAACTTATGCACCACTTATAGAAACATTTAATTTATGTAGTTTCGTAGCAGTTAATTCTTTATCATTGCCTTGTTGAATATTTATGGAAATGTGATTTATTCATGAAATAAAACAATATTCCTATCTCATTGATACTCACTGTATGCCATGCTATGTACCACTTTCAGTGGCTTATCAGACCCAAATGTGGCTCAGGTACAACATTATACTATAATTAGCCACTTTGAAAAGTTTTGGTCTACCGATAACATAGACTAGACAAGTATGGAGCACTGGTTAGGGACGGAGAATTTTGAACTACAATTACCCTTAAATTTTTTTCTAAATCTACAAGTCTCTTTTACCATACAATTAATTTAGCACTCTTCAAACACATTATGCACCATGGTCTGTGGTCAAGCTTTCCATATTAGAACACGATAAAACCCCAACATCTGTTGGTGGAGCATTGGGATACTTCCAAGTACAGTCCCAGTAACTCCTCTAGGACTGAAATTTGTGTTAAGAAGTTTGAAATATAGTGTGTACTATTTATAATAGGTTTACACAGGATTCAGATTTGTTCAGGATTTAGTTTCGACAGGTTTACACAGTATTCAGACTTGTTTAGGGTTTGGTTTAGACAGGTCTACACAGAATTCAGATTTATGCAGGGTTTGGCTAAGACAGGATTCAAATTTTTTCAGGATTCACTTTAGACAGGTTTACACAGGATTCAGTTAAGACAGGTTTCTTGGCACAAACTGAAGCACACAAAAATCCAACATACCGTTCTTTCTTCCAACACAGTAGATTCTCTAGGCGAGTTTTTGTGTATAGCTGTTCGCTCTCCACCATCATAAATTACACTAAACTCATCAAAGCAATCAGGCTCTTGCAAGAAATATCTTAAATTGCCCTGCAAAAAAGATAATTGCCGTATTGATATATTAATCTGACTCAACACCGTTTTAAAGCAGTAACATATAGAATTTTGTGGAAAGGCAAACACATTACAGCTATAGTTAAACAATACTTCGCGTATGCTACATTTATATATTTACAAATTGATTAGATGTTCTCCTTTCGGATGCAGTGTAAAACTCAGAACAATTTTTAAACGATTGTGAACAGTTATATTAAACATATCCCCATAGTGTAATTACCACATCTTTAAACGGCTTTGGTTTTGGAACTTCCCATTCATCTGGTATACAACCGTATCTGTAAGTACAAAATAAAAGACTTGTTAACACAAACTGAACAAATAGTTTATCATTGAAATTGTTGCATGTAGAACACCTTTCTCCAGTATGAAGGAGATTTATTAACAAATGTGCAGAAGTTTTGATCAAATCTGTCTGCTGGTTGTTTATTGTTCCCCTATAGGACCTAAATTAAAGAATTGTTTGTTTCCCCATTCCCCAACCGACCCAGAAATTGCCGCCGACTCAAAAAAATTTTTTGTTCCAAGTTCGGGATTATTTTATTTTTTAGCAAAACCGGAATTGTGGATCGTGTCAATTCGGGGATCACCACACTGGGCGAAGTGGGCGACTAAGTCGCTCTACTATGTCCTGAAGTCGCCCTACGGCGCCTCAAAAGCGAAGTCGAAGTCGCCCGGTTATTTCCCTCAAGTCGTCCGAAGATACTTGTATATCTGGTTCAAATAATTCACCCATACTACCAATTTATCAGTAAATGTGTAATTCCAATAAGAAACGGCAAACACATATGCGTATTTAACATTTTTTCAAAGGATTTATGTCTTTTAACTGGATTATGCGCCATTTGTTTATTTACGGATTGACTAATTACCGGAAGTGAACAACAAAGAAAAGTAAACTGCAACAGCCCATAATGAAAAATCGTACTTTTTTTTATAAGCAAGCACTTTCAATTGGTTGCAAACTTCAGTTCTTTCAAAGTGTATTTTATTTTAACAAATTTAATTAATAAATATATGAGCTGCACTTGAAAGAATAAAGATGTATAGTAATTATTGACATCATGTTAAGTTCTGTAGATGGGTGTTCCATGAAGAAATTTTGCACAACTTTGTCCAAGTGGAAGCGTGTTGAACAGAAGAATTATTTCTGGGTTTAATGTTATGTTATTCTATCTATCTTCTTTGAAAATTTTGCTCAGATAAACATGGCATGTTCATAACAAACTGTTAGAAATATTATGATATACAAGAACTTCATGAATGATGTTTACATGGTTTATGTCTACACCCAGTGTTCTAGGATTTTTTTGCAAACTGAACTTTACACGGGAAAGTGTCCTCTATAAACTGGCTTTCCCACATCTCAAGTAAACTTTCCCACAAAGTTTTAATGACATGTTAATTTTTGAATGAAAAATATACAGATACGAACTGAAGATTTTTTTCTTGTACTTACAGTACATTTATATTTGGAAACAACGACTATTGTGCAATTCTGTCTAAGAAGCTGGCTTAGGTTTCTTGTTGTATAAATTTTTTAACAAACAAATAGTACAAAACCCCATACATCCCAAACTATAATGTACACATATTTGTACATAACAAACTTTCATAAATTTTCATCCTTGTATATTTTTTATACATGTCAATGTTAGTAAGAAAAACTTTAGTATTATATTATTTAATTCACTTCCAAATTTAAACAATTAAAAACAAAAAAAAAAAAATAAAAGAAAAAGAAAAATTGTTTCCCCAAAAACCGAATTTTGCCGCTTTGTCTGGGTTTGATGTGGTACTTATTGCATTCATACTTGATCTCAAAAATGTTTTGCAGCAGTGGTGAAAACTCAAATTACAAGCACCTGTATCAGGGGTCACCACACTCTAAAAAAGTAGGGAGAAGTGACTTCTCCCTGGCAGCAAAACAGGGAGAAGTCAGGCCCTGATAGGGAGACTTCAGGAGACACTAGGGAGAAGTCAGGGGGACCGTACAAATAAGTAATTTCGCAGTAGTTACATACATTTTTCATTATTTACATCAATTTCCAGGATTATTTCTCTTGTGTTTTAAAACCATAACACACTTAGATTCAGTTTTTTCTTTCTTTTTCATTATTATTCATGGTATGCAATATCAAACAGCACATAACCTTTATCATTTATCAAAGTTGTACTGATCCAAATTGCTTCACAGGGACACCCATCTACAGAACTTATCATGATGTCAATAATTACTATACATCTTTATTCTTTCAAGTAAAGCTCAAATACTTATCAAAGAAAATTGTTAAAGTACATTCTCTTTGAAAGAACTGAAGTTTGAAACCAATTAAAAGTGTTTGTTTATCAAAAATATTACGATTTTTAATTATGGGCCGTTGTACATTACTTTTCTTCGTAGTTCACTTCCGGTAATTAGTCACATCCGGTAAATAAACAAATGGCGCGTAATACATTTGAAAGACGTAAATCGTTTGAAAATATGTTAAATACGCATATTGTTTGCCGTTTTTTATTGGAATTACACATTCACTGATAAATTGGTAGTCAGAGTGAAGTATTTGGACCAGATTTACAAGTATCTTATGCGAACCATCGGGCGACTTAAGGGAAATGACAGGGCGACTTCGACTTCGCTTTTGAGGCGCCTTAGGGCGACTTCAGGTCCTAGTGGGGCGACTTTGTCGCCCACTTCGCCCAGTGTGGTGAGCCCTGCTGTATAACATTGATCAAATAAAAAACGAAAACAATCATCCACACTTGATTTTTTTATCTTGATTTTACAAAATTAAAATGTTGAACAAAATTTATGTATTTTTGTATCCTGCCAGGGCAAGTATGAACATTTTTTCAAGAATCCCGACTTTTAATGTATACTTGCCCACGGGTGACCAGGACAAAAAAAAGGGCTTTCCCGTGCTGAGAAATCACTTTCCACGGGTGACGGGAAATGGGAATCCTAGAACACTGTACACCTTTACAAATATTTTTAGTTTTTAGGTAATCCATTTTTTTGTGTGAATACCTTGTATGGCTACAAATACTGAAGTAGATAGAAAAATAGTTGCTATATCTGGTGGTTTTTTTTCTTTGATTTTATAATGATAAAGGTTATGTGCTATTTGATATTGCATACCATGATTATAATAATGTAAAGAAAGAAAAAAAAACTGAATTGCAGGCAAACAAGTCGGCAAAAAAATGGATGAAAAGTTACCAAATTTAATGGTTAGATCTGTAGTTATTTAAGATTTTACTTGAGACATGTATTGTAAGAAATTCTGGCATCTTTTCTCTGCAAAGAATATGTTCCTTTAGGATAAGGGGAACTGGCCAAGATCTTTGCAGTTTGCACAGCTCTATTTAAATAAGAAATAAATATACATTACCTGGCCAGAGACCCCCTTATTATAGATATTAAAGCTAAGGTGTATCAATGGGACAATCAAATGTCACAAAATATCACTGAAGTGTACATACATAGACGAGGTCGGGTCCCTCTTTAATTATTCAACAGCCCCCCCCACACACACAATTTCTTGATCCATTAACTTAGAATAAGCCAAAAAAAACCAAAAAACACCTACCTTCCTAGCCATCTTGAAAAATGTGGGTAGGGGAGTGGGGAAACAAATATCTTTTTAATTGTGGCATAGATGGATTTTATTTTAATGGAGTTTCAGCAATTTTTCTGCGATGTCATGACAAAGTTTTTATTTGGCAGAGGCAGACAACTAGAGTACCAATTGCAAAAAAAAAAACAAAAAAAACCCCACCTTCAGCAGGAAAACTGACCATTTTTGTCACCTAAGGCTGGAGTGGAGCACACCTTGCCCACACTAACAGCATCACTGTTGACACAATAGATGACTTTTAACTCCTAGCCACCAAGCATGAAATGTTCATACATGTATTTGTAGCAAATCTTTGTATTTAAATACTGACCTTCCAACAAGTCAAAAATGTCCTAAGTAATTATTTATGGTACATGATATCATTCAAATCTATTGTACTTACTTGTCAAAGTCAGAGAATAAATTAACAGAAAATGTATGCTGTTTGTCAAGTTTGTAACCATTGGCCATCTTCACTGCTTCCAAGGCATGAACTGGAGACGAATATTCAATAAAAATGTATCTATAAAAAACATGTAGACCTTGAGAAATTGATTGATGTAGTGTCTATAAAATAATTTTGTGTTGTAATAGAGCAGTCTAAGCTGTCCTATAAACTGCAATTAACATAATCATTACATATTACTGATAAATATTTGTTTGTTATTAAAAGAAACTTTGTTTGTTTGTTTGAATAGTGTTTTAACGCCACTTTCAGCAATTTTTCAGCTATTTCATGGCATCCAGTTTTTATTGGGGGAGGAAGCCGGAGAGAGAACCCCCGACCTGCGGTAGGAAAACTGGCAATCCTTGTCAATTAAGATTGAAGTCGAGTACACCCTGCCTGCAGTGAGAATCGAACCCGCAATCTCAGTGTTGACGGACCACGTGATCAATAGTAGACGAACTACCTTGACCACTCTGCCACCGAGGCCCCCACTTATTATTTATTGATTAATTGATTATTATTATTACTTATTATTGATAAATATTTGTTTGTTATTAAAAGAAACTGAATTCACTAATTTGAGTAATTGGGTTATTCTATTGAGAAATGTAATGCTTGCTTATTTGTTCAAAATGCCAATTTCTGCTATATCATAGCATTTAGTTTTTACTGGTTTGTTATTTCTTCTTTCGTATCTATGAAATGAAATGTGAACTATTACATATATTAGTTTAGAAAATAACTGGTCTTTTAACATACCCTTTTGTCGTTTCACCATCTTGTGGGTAAAATTCATTTACAATTTTTCCAAACTTTTCAAAAAGTTTCCTTATAACCTTGGATAATTTCTCATGGCGATCAGGTCCAACTTGTGGAACATTATCAACAACAACTATGTTGTCGATACCATCCGACTCTTTTGGCTTTGACTTCAATAAATCAGCAAGCAATTCTGAAATGCAAAAACTTTGTTGTTAAATGTTTTAAACAGTATATATAAAAAGGTTGTTGTAGAATTATTAGTGTGCATTTTTCATAACAGTATTTGATGTTCGCGGAGTAGTGCAGGATGACAATGGTTCACTTCTACTCTTGACAATCTAGTTTAAATTATGTGGTCAAAACTTTACAAGAGCAAGTTTCTTACCCTTTGTATATATTCATAGAAGCAAATTTATTAAATCTAACCTGAAAAGACTGGAGGCAACTATTGTGCCATCCGGAGTTAATAAAATATGTTTGTTTGTTTGCTTGATGGTGTTTAACGCCACTTTCAGCAATTTTTCAGCTATATCATGGCGTCGTTTTTATTGGGGGAGGATGCCGGAGTACCCGGAAAAAATCCCCGACCTGTGGTAGGAAAACTGGCAATCCTTGTCAATTAAGATTGGAGTCGAGTACACCCTGCCTGCAGTGAGAATCGAACCCGCAATCTCAGTGTTGACAGACCACGTGATCAATAGTAGACGAACAACCTTGACCACCGAGGCCCCATAATAAAATATGACCTGAATTTTCCCTACTATTGGGATTTAGCAGTGTACTACGTACAAGATACAGAGTTGCAGTAGGAGACAACAATGGACTTTGTTGATACATGCGGTATCTCCAAAAAAAAAAGAGGAATAACTGAAAACAATAAAAAAAAAGGCAATATAATTTCGGTAATTCAAAGTACTGTCAATCATAAAGCGGATCACAGCATTTGCAGTACTTTGATAGAATCATGTGATACAGTACGCCCTGAGTGTGTGGTCACTCAAACACTCAAATTAGAGAAATTTCTCGGTGTTACACGGTGTATCACCGAAATTTTCTCGGAGAATCACAGTGTTTCAGAGTGTTGTTATCTATCACCACCTTAAAATTAATCCCCTTGATGTACCGACTTTCGGGTGTAACACGGTGTGACACTGTGTTTTTCGGATTTTCAGGGTGTAGAAAATATATTGTATCGATTGTTTATTGCAAGCAAAGAACCAACTAATGTCTTGCATTTCTCATTACTAAATGTACAAAATTAAAATGTGTTCATTCTTCGAACTTCACGATTTTTCTAACGTTTGTTTTGCGCATGTAGAAATAACTTGTCGGTCTTTATCTATATGTCTATCTATATTTAAAAATTAATTATAAATAATTAGCGTCTTTAATGGTTTCAACAACGATAAGAATTTGATTTATTGCAATCCTGGAAGTCTGAGGAGAGTGAGCTGTGCTAGTACAATTCACAAGTTCAGCTTCTTTCACTTAGCGAATTTATGCAAATCGTGCGCATGCCTGGAAACCTATTTTTTTTTATTTCTATTTCGGTCAGAATTGTATTTTCAAAACTATTTTACGTGAATAAGAAAAACTATTTTACGTGAATAAGAATTTTTTTTAAACAAAACTTACTTTTTTAATTTAATTTCGGCAATACTGAATTTAAATGTAAAGCTTTTATCCCGGAATTATACTTTATGCAAAGCACACGGTTTAACAGGTCAGTTGTGTATTTATGTACATGTTACACATGGCTTTAGTCTTGAGTAGGGAGAAAAATACTTTAAGTGTATGCCTATTGTCAATTTGTTGGACAAACGAAACTAAATTCGCATATTATTTCAGTGAAAACATAATGAAACTAGAACGATTAAAACAACAATCATCGACTCGTTATACCGGCAACAGTTACTTCATAAACCAATCGATCTATTTTTATATCTAATATGGGTCAAATTCGGTGTAAAAAATTTGACATTTAGAATGTGTATACGGATAATGTTTTTTTAAATGAAACTTCTATTTTTATTTCATGGTTTTGGTACATTAAAGATGTAAATGTATATTTGACCTCGATTACTTTATGCTGACCGCGTGGTTAAACAGTTGTGTATTTATTTTTGTCACGTGCACCTTGTCTAGAGAAAACGTTAACATTAGTGTATTGCCGGCAAAAAAACGAATTGATATGATATATATGAAATAATAAGGGACAAAACACATCATCACTGGTATACCGTTTGTTGTTACTTGAACTAAGGACTGTATAAATGTCTTTTTCTTTAATTACCGTATATCAAGTTGTTCTTAAAAAAAATCAGTTCTAGTGCAAGTGCCGATTTATTTACGAAAATTATTAAAAAATTTTAAGTTCTAAATTCTTCGTATTTACATGACTTTACCAGTCTATAGCTGTTGGTAATGCAAGAGTGACTAACAACAAATTGAATAAACAATTATTTTTTGCAATTTGGGGTAGAGATAAGCTGTGGGTGATTTTGAGTGTCTACACTCAAAATTTTCGGTGTAACACCGTGAAACACTCTACACTGTGTCGAGTGTTTGAGTGACCATACACTCTGGGCGTACTGTATTCAGTCGCCGCCGTATTGATTATACGTATATTATTGTACATTGTATGGCCAATTGGACCAATTTCGACACAACCTGGCTAACATCAGTGTGTCGTCTCTCATCCACGGTTAACTTCATCAGCTCTGTTTTTAACTGTACATACAATGCAATTTTATTGTACATAGCTGGATATTTTGAGCTGTACCACAGGAGTATTTACACTAAAATTTGTCATACATAAATATTTTTGCATGAAACTTTTTACATAGCGTTTCGAACAAAAATCATTAACTATAATACATCTTCCTGAGATTTTTTATTCTTTTCTGTTATTCCTCTTTTTTCTGATGTTTTCGGTTATTCCTTTTTTTTCTGGTGTGTTCGGTTTAATTTCTCTTAATTATCACCAGACAATTCGGTCCTCAGATAATTCGGACCCGTATGTCAATGAAATTGTTTTTATATTAAAAGTGAAAAAATAAATAAAAAGTAATAATATAAGATAGAACAATAATAAAACATTGCATTCTTCGGAATAATTGTTATTAAAAGAAGCAATTATCCTTATTAACACTTAATTGCCTTTAATTTCTCTTAATTATCACGTTTAATTAATTGGTTTATGTTTTTCAATTTAATATCGTAAAATAATTAGACTGAACTAGTTAAATGAGATAAAGGTCAATTAAGTGTTGTTTATGGGTATCATTTAAATTAATTAAACATACAAAGCCAACCAGCCCAAAAGTAGCATAAAAGCCGGCAAAATACCAATTTGGATCAGTTTTAAACATGTCTGTTGATTGTAAAGGTTGCTCTTCGCCAATACAGCCTCGCAAGGAATCTGTACTAAGTCACTGCTGTGACAAGTTTTTTTCACAGAACTTGTTCCGGCATGACACAAAAAGACTACAGAGAAAAGAAAGCTGTTAACCCAAGAATACAATTTATGTGCAGCAGCTGTAGCTCGGCAATCCACCAACAAAACGCAGAGAGTACTAGACTGTCCATTGACCAGACCATCAACTACTCCGAACTCACCATCCCCTACAGCACAGACGAGGAAGCCAACAATAATTATCGTTTTTTCAATAATAGCTTGATGTAGAATAATAATACCAGATACAAAAGTCGGCTGTAGATACAAACCTTATGCATAAAAACAAAAATAAAAACCAAACAAACAAACAAAAAAACAAAAACATGCAAAAGTCGGCTGTAAAAAGCATTATCATTATCTTTGTAAAATTAATATCTTTATTCTTTATAAAAACGGTCCGAATTGTCAGGGTCCGACTTGTCTGGGGGTCGAATTGTCCGGCATTCATT
Organism: Limnoperna fortunei; assembly: GCA_944474755.1. Taxonomy (NCBI): domain Eukaryota; kingdom Metazoa; phylum Mollusca; class Bivalvia; order Mytilida; family Modiolidae; genus Limnoperna; species Limnoperna fortunei. Next base: position 81,657,346 of record OX104117.1, on the reverse strand, counting down.
CGAGCCACCCTGATACACGTGTATAATAATAGGGAGGTCAGTCAAAAAATGAACATCATGGAATATTTGTCTTGTTTTCATAACTTTAAAGACCTTAAAAAATGAGGAATTTAGCTGAAAAAATTTTGGAAATCGGTTGAGCGGTTCAAAAGTTATGACCATTTTAAGGGGCTGAAAAATGGCCATTTTCCGATTTTTGCCTTAAGTACCAAATTTTGCCAATATTTGAAGTCAAATTTTGTTGTTGCTTTACCAAGTAAATATTGTTTTTTTATTTCTTTATGTAGTACTCTACTTATGCTTTCACATGAATGATAATTTATGCATGCAGTTTATTTTGGGAAAAAATTATGAAGCGTCCAAAACTACCAAAAATGACTTTGGACTTAGTCTTTTTTATTTGTGTGTGGGCCACCCCCATGTCTGGACTAGCATGTTCTAGTACACTAATCTATGTAAGGGTTTAACTAGAAAGACTGAATATTTGCGTACTTGTTGAAAGAAGTCCATTTTATAGGAAATATTATTTATAATTGAATTAAATTTAATATTTTATAAAATATTTTATATTAATTTTCATTATTTAATCCTTCAAATTAATAGTGGCATTTTTTTGAAAAAAATTCACATTTTTCATCATAAAATTGACCAAAAAAATTCTAAAATTTTTTTAATGACAGATTTTTAATGACAAACTAGTTCTTAAGGGAGTACGAGTCTCAGCATTTTGCTACGGTAGATCCGCTCTTATGTAGTAAATCAATAAAATATCAATTAGTGAATTTTAATCAAACTAAAACAATAATTGTAACATAAATGACATAGTAATGAATTCATATTAATTAAAATTGATTTGAATAAAAATTATTAACGAGTTATTTACGATTACGACAGTTTGACTGTGACGCGCCATTTTACGGCAAAGTAAACAAATCGCGGGAATCGCTGCAGACGAAGTATGGGCCGGTTTAGAAAGACGGATTTTCAGCCAGGAAACACATACAACGATACAAGAATGTTGCAGAAGCACAGACGGAGCGGTGGCGGCAAAGTAAATCAGAGCACTCCTATCCTACACGTCAAACTTTGCCGAGTAAGTGAAAGAGACAGACAAACTTGTATGCTAGTTATGGGGGCCCTGCTACCGTAATCCATGTAGTCGCAATTGACCGGGCGTCAACCTTTTTACCCCTTTCACAGAGAAATTGTACATTTTTCAAGCCAGTGAAGAAGTAAATTTACCTCTAGACCTACAGTATAGGCTACATGAACGTAATCAGTATGTTTTTTAAGAGACCCCATGGCCATGCCCAGAATTGCTAGAATAAGTAGATCACTGTACACTCCATTGTTCATTAAGTATAACTGAAATATTGTCCAATGTCCATCCCATTTGACTCTGCTATACTATAAATTATTTACAACTGTTAGACAAAAAATCCTATAGGACAATATTTCAAAAACTCAACTGGAAGAAGAGCAATTACATGTATTTAATATTAATATTAGGGTGAAAATTCACAATTCCCTAGTGTGTAAATTGAAAATAAGAAGTATGATTCTTGGCATGAATATGAATCTGACCAGCATTGCTCTGAGGTTGGTTAAGATGGTAAAGGGGGGAACAGAAAAACATAAAACATGTATGAAACACAAAAATGTTTAAAACACAAATCACAAGAAACAATTTTTAGTTCAGCAGGAAAAGTGTCAGTCCTTAGCTATATAGTCTGAAACAAAATTTGAACTTTTGGTGTAAAAGCTATATAAAGGATTGACAAAAATTGGGCTTGACAAACATTTTGAGGTTGTCAATTTGAATGTCTGATATGCGAAATATCTTTTCAAAAACTCTGAATTTGCATATCACAATGGGGGTTATCTCCCATTAATAAGTTATTTAAGTAATGACTGTTATAATTTTTTTATTGAGGTATGAAAAAATGTTTTTCGCACATTGTATAATACCCCCAATGAAAAAAAATTATTACATTCATGCCTTATATGTAAATTATAAAATCAATTCAAAACAATACAAAAAATAAGCTTTAATGGTGTCACTTCCTGTAAGAAGTGGGCGTTTCCCATGATTTTTTTTTTAATGAGTATTGGATTATTCTGAAGATAGGCAGTATTTAATTATGAATTTTTTATTTAGCACCACCCTTAGGAGTAGATCATGAAGAGGTGGTCCATCCAGATGCATCCATGCATTTCAAGGAGTGGCATGAGGGAAGAAGAATAGTTGAACTGAGTGTTCTGGCAGATGGACTAACATCTTGCACAGAATGTGGACTACCCCTGCAACTAGGACACATGACCAGCATTCAAAATTTTGGATTATCTGCAATTTTAAAGGTATATATTTTTTGTTTCATAATAAAAATATATTAACCCATCACTGAACATGATCTTCTCTCCAAGGATTTTATTAGGTGAAACTAACATGGTCTGGAATTTTCTAAATGTTGTAACTTTCTTGTAGTTTAAGCTATCATGATAAAATCTTAATGTGTTATTTATGGCAGTATTCCAGATACACAAAAAAGGTTTAAAAACAAAGAAATGCATGCAATTTAAATTTGTGGGATAAACTGAATTGAAATAGTAAAAGTACCAGAATGTTTGAAATATGCTCTGGACCATATGAGAAGCTCATAATTCTTTTGCACAAAAGTTGTGCCTGCTTCAGTGCTTCCCATTTTTAGCTCACCTGACCCGAATGGTCATGTGAGTTATTGCCATCGCTTGGCACCGCTTGTCCGTCCGTTAACTTTTTCAAACGTTAACTCCTCTGACACAATAAGTTCAATTGCAACCAAACTTGGTACAGCTGTTTATTAGTATATGTGCTACAAAAGTATCATTTGAATTTGTGATTTGTAAAAAAACATGGCCGCCATGGCTAAAAATAGAACATAGAGGTAAATTGCAGTTTTTTGCAAATAACTCAAAAATGGTGACAGATATCAAAATTGTGGGTAAAAGTGTTCAGCACCTCAAGATCTACCTGCCCTGAAATTTTGAAGAAGATCCAATGACCTATGTAGGAGTATTGCCATTTTTTCTGATTTTTCCAAATTTTGCACTTGTTAAGCTCAATATCTTGGAATCGGTGGCCGAGTGGTCAAGGTAGTTTGTCTACTATTGATCACGTGATCTGTCAACACTGAGATTGCGGGTTTGATTCTCACTGCAGGCAGGGTGTACTCGACTCCAATCCTAATTGACAAGGATTGCCAGTTTTCCTACCGCAGCTCGGGGGTTTTCTCCGGGTACTCCGGCTTCCTCCTCCAATAAAAACTGGACGCCATGACATAGCTGAAAAATTGCTGAAAGTGGCGTTAAACACCATTAAACAAACAAACAACATCTTGGAAACCATAAAAGATATTTGAAAAATTTAAATTGCATATTGGTAGGCACATAAAGATCTACAAACTCCATAATATAACTGGTTCGAAGTTGTAGGTTCATTCCTTTTAGGAGTTATTCCCCTTAGAATGCCAAAATTGACCATTTTTACAGCCTTTATTCATTGTAATAAAATCTTTAACTCCTCTAATATCATAAGTTTAATTGCAATCAAACTTGGTATAGCTGTTCCTTGGCATGTGTGGTAGAAAATTATCCTTCAAGTTATAGATTTGTTGAAAAACATGGCTGCTGTTGCTAAAAAAATAGAAGAATAGATTGGTGCGACTCCAAGATAGAAACTAAAATGTAAAATGACACAAAGACACATTATTACCAACAGCTCCTGACTTTGGACAGGCCCAAAAACCTGCAGTATGGTGAAACTAGTTTTGAAGAGCTCTAGCCACCCCCCTTTACTGAAAGGTCAAAAATGCAATAAAAATATGAAATGAACATAGAGAGCCACTTGTATTTATATCATGTGGCAATGAGTTCTTAAACAGTTTACGTGAGTTTTTCCAGAGACAACAATAAAGCTTTAAAATCTGAGAGAAATTTCAAATTTGAATCATAGCAAAATTAAAATAAAAATGGCAACAGAAATCTACAATGACATAAAATTATAACCACAGACAACATTTCACTAGAAAACCCCATAAAAACAAATGACAAACCACAAATAACTATAGGAAATCAGAATAGCTGGACTTTGTATGACCAGGGTATGACTTCTTATTTTTTTTTCATATTTGTTCGTCTTTTATTTCCAAAACTATAAAAGATAAAGGTCAAATGTAAATCAATAATATGTTTGCTACCTGAATGTCTACCCCTGGTCATTAATGAATATTGAAATAGTTATTTGTATTATTTCAGAAACTAGCAACAAGTGAAGTTCGGGAAGGTGCAACTTATGCCTCAGATATTAACTTTGAAGAGCAGAAAACAGACGATATTGAAGAAATTCCAGCTCCAGTTCTTCAGCCTGCTTATGATGTTGTTGAATGGAATACTGACAAAAATGAAATTTTCTTTGACATTGAACAAATTTTACAGGAGTTATGGAACTTTATCGACCTTGTTCATTTTAGGTCATAGGAACACATTAGCTACGTGTTCATGTAGCAATCTTGTTTAGAATAAAAATGGGGTTAATTTTCTTAACATGTTTTTTATTTTTTTAGTGATACTCCTTTTCATGGAATAAGTTGCACGTTTTTGTTTTCATTACAATTTCACATTTTTTTCCCCCTTTTATGTCATTAAAAGCTTAATTTTTTATCAAAAATCCTGTTTGTTTTGGAATAAAATTTGGGTAAGATTTCTTGAACAAACATGTTTTTTTTTCAAATAATGATTTTTAAGCAAGCAAGATATTCCTTTTCAAGAAAAAAGTTGCACTTTTTGGTTTTAATTACAATTTCACATTTTGTACCCCCCTTTATGTCGTTAAAAGTTTGATTTTTATCAAAAATCCTGTTTTTGAGGAATAAAAATTGGGTTAATTTTCATAATCCAACATGTTTTTTTTTAAAGTTATGATTTTTAAGCAAGCAAGATACTCCTTTTCATGAAATAAGTTGCACTTTTTGGTTTTAATTACAATTTCACATTTTGTACCCCCCTTTATGTCGTTAAAAGTTTGATTTTTATCAAAAATCCTGTTTTTGAGGAATAAAAATTGGGTTAATTTTCATAATCCAACATGTTTTTTTTCAAGTTATGATTTTTAAGAAAGCAAGATACTCCTTTTCATGAAATAAGTTGCACTTTTTGGTTTTAATTACAATTTCAAATTTTGTATCCCCCTTTATGTCGTTAAAAGTTTGATTTTTATCAAAAATCCTGTTTTTGAAGAATAAAAATTGGGTTAATTTTCATAATCCAACATGTTTTTTTTTCAAGTTATGATTTTTAAGCAAGCAAGATACTCCTTTTCATGAAATAAGTTGCACTTTTTGGTTTTAATTACAATTTCACATTTTGTACCCCCCTTTATATCATTAAAAGTGTAAATTTTATCAAAAATCCTCTGTGTAGGTGGCGCTGTATATTTTCATTTTCCTTCAAAAATCTTATTTGTCCTTCTTTTGCTAGAAAAGTACATATATTACTGTTTGTAGGTGTATAATGGTTTTCATTTTGGTATTATATTTCTTTGGGAGAATTTGACCTCAAGATACAGTTTTTTTGTGGATGAAAATAGGAAGAATTACCTCCCTTTGCTTACTGTATTGTAACATTATTTTGTTTTACATGGATGTCTTAAATAAACATGAAAACATTTCATTTAGTATCTTATCTTTATATTCTGAGCCAATTTGAACCATTATAATTACAAAATTCTCAGACTCGTACTCCCTTAAACAATTCAACTTGAAATTTTGTGAATAAAAAATTTTTTTACGGAAATATTTTTAATTTATTTATATATACATATTTAATAAATAAAGGGGCACCAATAGGGAAAAAGGTGACAGGTAAGGCTATATCTCATACCATGCTTATGAAACTGTTGTTTAATTGGTAAGTATTAATTGTGTGCATGCACAAATATCTCTTCTTTTCTCAGTCTGTCAAATTATTTATAAGAAATTAATGCAAAATGGTTTTTTTCAGTAGTTTTTCAAAACTCGTGAAAAATCCTGAAAATTCCATTATTTTACTTGTATTCAAATAATTAAAGGTGGTATGAACAAGCGTATGGGATCATTTTTATCACAGTGCTGTAGACTATCAAAGATACATGAAATACTTTCTTAATCATTATTATGGAAGTAACTGGACTCCCAGTTATCAGCCCTCCACCAATTATTTACAGTATTAAAAAACTCAATTATTGACCTTTTATCCTTCAGAATAATCTGTCGCAGAAAAACACATCAGTTCAAATAAAATAAATTATATTATTTTGAATCAAATACACAATTTTTACCCCCAATATTTCAAATAACTGCTAAAATACCTTTAAAAATGTATTTTGACCCTAGTTTTTAAATTTTCAAAAAAAAATATGAAAAATTCATCAATTTAGAAAGTTTAGTAATATATACTGATAAAAAGTACAAGTGTATGGTGTCATTTTGAAGACCAAAATGTAGCCAATAAAGAAAATGTAGAATATTTATGTAATTATGACAATAAAAATAGCTGTATTACAGTATATCAACCCTCTACCAAGCAATTTCGATTTTTTAGAAGTCTAATTGTCTCCCTTTAGTCGTCAAAATGACGTACTGACTAAAAATGGACAATTGTAGTAAAAGTCTCTGCTCAGATTGCTGCTATGAAGAACATGTAAAGGCTTCAACAGTTAATGTAGATGAAGTTAGTTGCAAGAAATATGTATATTTACTGAAACTATATCAATCTTACACCTCACGCTTTCAGTGAAGTCGTTGCCATCAAATTTTCGCAAGTATGGAGCTTTCATACACTTGGGTTTTTTTTTTGTTTTTTTTTTTTTTTTAAATAACAGGTTATCAAAAAGTACATGAAATGTACCAGTAATTATATGACACAAGCAAATTTGAAGTGCCATAGTCTACTAATTGTAGATTATTTTAAGCAAGAGTAAACAATATAATAAGTTATTATTAAAATTATTAACAGAAAAAAATGGCAATAGTTATTGTAATAAATAAAAACTACATGAATACTAAGTTACAGGTAGTTACATAAAACTAATACAATTAAAGATTAAATGAGGCCACACTTAAAAATATTTCAGTTTGGACTTACCCTACCCATTGTTTTCAGGTTGGGTCGGTAGGTAGGTAAACTTTTTTTTTTTTTTGCATCATACCGGTATATGAAAATGTGTCGATGTTTTCCATGATTTTGCAGAATTTACAAACCGGAAATATGTCGATAATTGTAAAGATGGAACAATGACGGAAACGACAACGGGAAAATTCCGGAAAAAAAACTTTCGTTTTTTGGGCTAATAAAAAACTTCCGGGTCGGCGGGTTTTTTCCCGGTCGCTCGCGTTAGTGCAAACAAACATATTTTTAATTATGGCCTGATATTATTCATTTAAAATGTATGTTCCCATAAGTTCTATTAAAATCTTCATTTTAAACATATTAATAATATTTATTAATGTATTTATTATGTTGAAACATAATTGATAATTGGTATTAATTCATATTTTTGGACAACATCTACAAAGAATTGTTTGTTTACATTCAATAAAAGTATTAATTCTGTTTAATTGTATATTAATATAATTTAAAGTATTGGGCAATTCTACTTTTGTACATCCACCCAATAAATCTTTAAAAAGATAACAAACATGGAAATATTTATTTTCATTTCAAACTAAATATAGTACTTTGTATTCTATCGAATATGCAATGTTACCATGTAAATTAAGAAAACACACGAGAACGACGAAAGGACTCTAGTAAGGTGAATCGATAGGACATAAGTAATTCCGAATGAATCAAATTGCGTCATACAAATTTCTGATTGGTTCAACTTGTTGTCCTATTGGGAGAATTTACCTACTTAATATTCATGACTGTTATTTTTAATCTTTTGTCACAATAATAAATAAATCATGTAAGAACATACATATCTCTACTAAAAAGGATGCATATTATGCATATATTATTTGTGTATACAACGTTCAGGTATTTGTATAGATATTTTCTACTTTCGGGGTCAACGTAGCTTGACCCTGCGGTAACACGATTCTGTTTAAGATACTTTTTAGAGGTTAATCTGCTACTTACCGTTTGTGATTGGCCTCCATGGCCGAGGTCCATCGTTGTTAGTCAATTTGTTCGTCAGTCCATGAAGGAAAACTTCAATAACACTAAATTTTGCCAGTCAAACGTTTTTTCAGCGTCTTGTATCAACTGCGCATCCGGGTGAGCACAGTTCAACGTCCGATAACTCTACCCGCCACAACCAGACGATCAATTTCGAAAATATGGTCCATACGTTCAGTGATTTCCGCGAGTTAGCTTAGTTAATCCATTGAAACTATGCAGACATATCTCTAGCTGAAGGTTACAGTTATTAATATCCGCTTGTGCTGCTATTGCGCTAAAGCGAAAATGACGATTTTGATCACTGTTTTGTAAATTTAATATTTTTTCACTTCGATTTCGATTTTCTTTTTAACCAGCACATTCAAAATTAAAAAATTCAAGAAATAATGCAAATTTTAAGCCATCGATGGACAAAATCGGCCGTATAATAGCTAGCGGATTTAATTTTGAAAACGGGTCATTCATTGACACACAAATCATCATGGCGGCCGATTTTCTGGCAACGACTCCATTTCGGACGTTCGGCAAATATGCTTCAACATGAATTTATTAAAAAAAAAAATCACATATTCTGAATTTTTAAAAGCTCTACTTTCATCAGATATATTTTTTATAACAAAACTCCGATTTTTTGTTGGTTTTCTGCTGAAATGAAAAAGTGCTAAAACAACCATTTTCTCGTTTGTCAGAATATAAATAACGTTATCGAGGCCAACCTTCGACCACCCTAATAATAAACAAACATATTTGTTTTTTAATGTGTTTAAGCCTTAAGCAATTTTAACTGAAAAATGCAAAACCGGTAACGGATCGCAACACTTTTAGTTGTTATTTCGTTAAACAATATTACAACGTCGTTCAGTAAGGCAAGACATCTCAAACATGTGCATAGTAGTTCGACATATGTCGATGATGTGGAAAATTTAATCCGGAACTCGACATATGTAACTTGATTACAGTAATATATTATTTCAACCTTCATCGGCTATGTCATCAACGAAATCTTCAGGGTCACTAAAGTCTGGTTCTTCTCCATAATCTTCGAATTCGCCATCCTGACTCTGAGAATCAGACTTTTGTTGCCTTCGCGACTCTTGGTCGCTCTTGTCAGCCGCCATCTTGAAAACCTCGTGGATATGCCGGGAAATTACTGCGCATGAGCTTGAAAGGTAAAAATACTGCTAGTAAGTTCTAAAAGTTCCAGATAACCGAGCAAGAGAATCCAGATAACCGAGCAAGAGAATCGAACAAGCATGATAGGTTCTTAGGGACCGATAATATTTATTTGGTTGTTGGGACTGGTGCAAATGCAATAGGACACATATTTTTTTATACTAGTCAGATCGGCACATGGTATAGTCAAATCGGCACATGGTATAGTCAAATCGGCACTTGATATGCGCTCCACTAGCGAAAAGACATAACATTTCTATCACTCGTGAAAGATCAACCGGTCTTTACAAAAAACGTATAGAAGAACCTATAAGTCTTATCGAGTACTGCCAATGGGATCTTTTACGTGCCAGCTGATGGAATACTGTACACGAGGCACCAGTTTTACGTCTCATCTGACAGGCGAAGAAGAAGAAAAAAACCGACTCTCCATTGCATAATATTCAACATTCAATCAGAAACTCCATTAAAGGAAACGTTAAAGATAAACATGGTTATGTTACCTTAACATGGTTCTAGTTTCAGGCGTTTTGATTGGATGACTCAACGAGTACAGATGAGTGAGCTTGAGACGTTCAAGAAATCGGCCATTTACAGAAGATTTAGGTTTTTACATACGTGATTCGGGAAGACTGGGTGATCTTCCACAAGCGATAGGAATTTTATATTACCAGTTGAACATAACATTGGCTTTCCAAAAAACCACAAGAAAGTACATATTTCCTCCGTTATATGAGAACGTGTGAGCTCAGCTGTACTCGACCATCTCAATTTGAAATCGACTATTTAAGGAAGGATATATATTCCCAATGTTTGGAAAGATCATTTTTCACGTGGTCTCGTGAATAGAGCTGAAATATTTCTTGCTGGAGGTCAAGCAACAATTCATAATATTGCGAATTGTTAACACCATAATTCCAAAACAAGTGCTTCCATGCAACAAGACAACACACATTCTCATTACAATTCTTGCCTATACAAACTATATTCATTTTCCTCGGTCAATCAACAAGTCTATCCAAACTTATACTCATTTAAGTTTGTTACCAAATTTTTATTGTACACCATATATGTAAGACACAGCCTAAATGCGAGCATCGCACGTTTTATTATTCACTTCGTTACTTCCGACCACCCAAACAGTGCCCCTGCATTCCAGTGTTTCCGTGACGTCATTCTTTAATGTGTTGGTGACGTCACAAGAATGCGGAGAAACGAACGATAACTCTCTCTGTACAGAGAAAATTCCTCATATTAGTCATACAAAGTACATAAGTCGGTCATACAAAGTACACAAGTCGATGTCTGTATATATACGGTTCTTGCTAAACCATGCGTGTCAGCACTGGGGTCGCAAGGTCGAGCCGAACTTAAGTCAAGAATAGCTGTATTCCAGTTTTTTGTGGTCGGTTGGGTGATCATACCAATGAAAATTGCTGGCCATAATATAGCAGAAAAATAGGGAATACAGAAGGGACAAACAGTCTTAAAGGCGAAAACGCGAAAAGTTATATAAAAGCTATATTGAGCGCGAAAAGGAAACAAAAATAATTTCACGTTTTTGCGCGTTCGTCTTTTTCTCCGTAATAAAATAAAAAAGGTGAAAACGCGAAAACGCGACCACCACAAGAAACTGACCATAGGGACCGATTGAGATCCAAATAATACAAGAAACTAGAAGATGCAAGCCATTTGATTGTAAAATTCCCGTATCGTTTTAGCAACGTTTCAGCAGAACATGCAAAAGGAGTTTATTAATGTCAGCGAATAGGATATTCTACACATTTTACTGAATTACAAATCAGCCTATAGGAAGTGTATGATAAAAGTCCACCTTAGAGGACAATTTTTTCCTTGTTCCTTGGACCTATAAAAATAATTTTAAATAAACCTTCCTCAAAAACTACCAATGGGATTGTGCTTAAAATTGTACTTTATCTTTATTTTATAGTATTTAACAATTGTACAATGTTTAAACAACATCTGTTGACGCGTTTTCAAGTTATCATCTGGAAACTACCAACTGTTGAAAATAAAATGAATTGGGCCAAGTGGAAAACTACAAATTGGATTGTGCTGAAAATTAAACTTGATCTTCATTTTATAGTATTTAACACCCATACAAAATTTGAACAAAATTTGTTGACGCGTTTTCAAGTCATCTGCTGGAAACCACCGAGGTACGAATAGACAGACGGACGGCGCGACGGACGGACGGACACAAAATACCCTGCCACTTTTTGTGGCGGGGTATAAAAAAAAAATGAAAAAAACAGAAAGACAGTACCCAGAACACAATAAAAACATTTGGTGCACTTAGATGCTCGGGGCTAGTAGGCAGTGCCTACATCCATTTATAGACACCCGTCGAGTTGCTCAATTTTATGTCTTAAAAAGTCATAACCAGGAACGTACAAAAATAACTATATGTCTGATCGTATTTTAAAAAAATTAATGAATTTTCCGTAACAATCAATTAATTTATGGTGACGGACATAGAACTTCTGAAGTTATAATATCAACCTATATGTACAACAAACCTTTATTTGATTAGCTCAGTAGACAACAGCAGTCTGTCTAGAAAATCGCAATACCAATCGCAGGATTTAGCATAACGTATAAGCTGGAGCTGCTGGAATTATGCTGTCGGTCAACGGGAAGTTAACAGTTGGAAAGTTTAAGTCATCACGTTCAATGTAGTCTAGTTTTTAGTTTCCTTAATATATTTCTAGAAGCAGGTTTATTTGAAATGCCGACCTAAGTGTTTGGTGGTGTCTTTAATTTCATTCTCTTTAGTGTGAATTAAATCCAATATGGAAAAGACATCATTAATATAAAACGGAATGTGAAATTAAAGGTCTAGGCCAGCGTCCTCCAAACATGTCAAATTTATTTATAGTCGTTTCGTACATGAATGGTCATGTGCATTTCATACAAATAAAAACATTTCGTACCAAATGTATATTTAAATTTATGAATTTGTGTACGTACCTCCCAGTAACAGTTCAGTTCAGTACCACAACCATTTCGTACCGTAAGAAATTTTTAATGTAAAATTATTCGTCGAAATATTTTTGTACCATACGGAAATTTCAATATAAAATTGTCTCCAGAACATTTTTGAACCATACGTGAAATTTCAATGTAAAAATTGTCTCCAGAACATTTTTGTACCATACGGAAATTTCTATGTAAAATTGTCTCTTGGGATATTTTGAGATCATTTTGGACATTGTTTGGTGTATTTTAGATATTTTCTATTGGTAGGTTTTGATCATGTTTCGTTACAATACATGAAATGGATACAAACACGTATATTTTCCCTTTATTATTTATTAAAATAGTGACATTAGCTTCTTACTTTTATAGCAGTACATAACAATATAAAACTAGACAAAGTCGATCTAGCGATCACTGATACCCTCGCTTTTGTAAAAATTTCTAATGTTTTTCGTGGACTGTGACCTTGAAATTTGACGGATTTCCCCCAAAATCGATATGCTTCTTACCAACCTGATATATAACAATATCCCAAAGTTTCATTCAAATCACATGCAAACTTTTTGAGTTATCGTCCGGAAACAACTTTTTTGTAAAAAAAATTCTAACGTTTTTCGTGGACGGCGACCTTGAAATTTGACGGATTTCCCCCAAAATCAATAGGCTTCTTACCAACCTGATATATGACAATATCTCAAAGTTTCATTCAAATCAGATGTAAACTTGTTGAGTTATTGTCCGGAAACATTTTTGTTAAAATTTCTAACGTTTTTCGTGGACTGTGACCTTGAAATTTGACGGATTTCCCCCAAAATCGATAGGCTTCTTACCAACCTGATATGTAACAATATCCTAAAGTCAAATCTGATGTAAAAACTTTTTGAATTATAATCCGGAAACCAAATGTGGACGGACGAACGGACGGACATGAGGACCACTATATACCCCCGAATCTGTCGAGCGGGGGTATAATTACACAATAACAAAGCAAATTAACATCGAGATCCGAGAAAGCTGTTTTGTTTTAATTTTATTTCGTTTGAAACTCATAAATTAAAGCACTCATAAACTTATCAATACCGCAGTATTTAAAATACTTAAGTAACGCACTGAATGATACGAAACTGTCACAGCTAAAAAAGCAATACACGAATTTGTCATAACACATGACACGAACTGACAACTTTTGTTATTGGCATAGTACAAAACGACTAGATACCTTACAATCGGCGTGTTTATTATCCTGTTAATCAATGTTAATGGATCTGGTATTTCACCTCGAATATCTCGGGTAGTGGTTGGCTGCAGTGTGTGCTAACTGTTGGTATGTAATGGGCAGTGGTTGGCTGCAGTGTGTGCTAACTGTTGGTATGTAATGGGCAGTGGTTGGCTGCAGTGTCTGTGCCAACTGTTGGTATGTAATGGGCAGTGGTTGGCTGCAGTGTGTGCTAACTGTTGGTATGTAATGGGCAGTGGTTGGCTGCAGTGTGTGCTAACTGTTGGTATGTAATGGGCAGTGGTTGGCTGCAGTGTCTGTGCCAACTGTTGGTATGTAATGGGCAGTGGTTGGCTGCAGTGTGTGCTAACTGTTGGTATGTTATGGGCAGTGGTTGGCTGCAGTGTCTGTGCCAAATGTTGGTATGTAATGGGCAGTGGTTGGCTGCAGTGTCTGTGCCAACTGTTGGTATGTTATGGGCAGTGATTGGCTGCAGTGTCTGTGCCAACTGTTGGTATGTAATGGGCAGTGGTTGGCTGCAGTGTGTGCTAACTGTTGGTATGTTATGGGCAGTGGTTGGCTGCAGTGTCTGTGCCAAATGTTGGTATGTAATGGACAGTGGTTGGCTGCAGTGTGTGCTAACTGTTGGTATTTAATGGGCAGTGGTTGGCTGCAGTGTCTGTGCCAACTGTTGGTATGTTATGGGCAGTGGTTGGCTGCAGTGTGTGCTAACTGTTGGTATGTAATGGGCAGTGGTTGGCTGCAGTGTGTGCTAACTGTTGGTATGTAATGGGCAGTGGTTGGCTGCAGTGTGTGCTAACTGTTGGTATGTTATGGGCAGTGATTGGCTGCAGTGTGTGCTAACTGTTGGTATGTAATGGGCAGTGATTGGCTGCAGTGTGTGCTAACTGTTGGTATGTAATGGGCAGTGATTGGCTGCAGTGTCTGTGCCAACTGTTGGTATGTTATGGGCAGTGGTTGGCTGCAGTGTGTGCTAACTGTTGGTATGTTATGGGCAGTGGTTGGCTGCAGTGTGTGCTAACTGTTGGTATGTTATGGGCAGTGGTTGGCTGCAGTGTCTGTGCCAACTGTTGGTATGTTATGGGCAGTGGTTGGCTGCAGTGTGTGCTAACTGTTGGTATGTTATGGGCAGTGGTTGGCTGCAGTGTCTGTGCCAACTGTTGGTATGTTATGGGCAGTGGTCGGCTGCAATGTCTGTGCCAACTGTTGGTATGTTATGGGCAGTGGTTGGCTGCAGTGTCTGTGCTAACTGTTGGTATGTTATGGGCAGTGGTTGGCTGCAGTGTCTGTGCCAACTGTTGGTATGTTATGGGCAGTGGTTGGCTGCAGTGTCTGTGCCAACTGTTGGTATGTAATGGGCAGTGGTTGGCTGCAGTGTGTGCTAACTGTTGGTATGTAATGGGCAGTGGTTGGCTGCAGTGTCTGTGCTAACTGTTGGTATGTTATGGGCAGTGGTTGGCTGCAGTGTCTGTGCCAACTGTTGGTATGTTATGGGCAGTGGTTGGCTGCAGTGTCTGTGCTAACTGTTGGTATGTTATGGGCAGTGGTTGGCTGCAGTGTCTGTGCTAACTGTTGGTATGTTATTGGCAGTGGTCGGCTGCAATGTCTGTGCTAACTGTTGGTATGTAATGGGCAGTGGTTGGCTGCAGTGTCTGTGCCAACTGTTGGTATGTTATGGGCAGTGGTTGGCTGCAGTGTCTGTGCCAAATGTTGGTATGTTACGGGCAGTGGTTGGCTGCAGTGTGTGCTAACTGTTGGTATGTAATGGGCAGTGGTTGGCTGCAGTGTCTGTGCCAACTGTTGGTATGTAATGGGCAGTGGTTGGCTGCAGTGTCTGTGCTAACTGTTGGTATGTAATGGGCAGTGATTGGCTGCAGTGTCTGTGCCAACTGTTGGTATGTTATGGGCAGTGGTTGGCTGCAGTGTCTGTGCTAACTGTTGGTATGTAATGGGCAGTGGTTGGCTGCAGTGTGTGCTAACTGTTGGTATGTAATGGGCAGTGGTTGGCTGCAGTGTCTGTGCCAACTGTTGGTATGTAATGGGCAGTGGTTGGCTGCAGTGTGTGCTAACTGTTGGTATGTTATGGGCAGTGGTTGGCTGCAGTGTCTGTGCCAAATGTTGGTATGTAATGGGCAGTGGTTGGCTGCAGTGTCTGTGCCAACTGTTGGTATGTTATGGGCAGTGATTGGCTGCAGTGTCTGTGCCAACTGTTGGTATGTAATGGGCAGTGGTTGGCTGCAGTGTGTGCTAACTGTTGGTATGTTATGGGCAGTGGTTGGCTGCAGTGTCTGTGCCAAATGTTGGTATGTAATGGACAGTGGTTGGCTGCAGTGTGTGCTAACTGTTGGTATTTAATGGGCAGTGGTTGGCTGCAGTGTCTGTGCCAACTGTTGGTATGTAATGGGCAGTGATTGGCTGCAGTGTATGTGCTAACTGTTGGTATGTAATGGGCAGTGATTGGCTGCAGTGTGTGCTAACTGTTGGTATGTAATGGGCAGTGATTGGCTGCAGTGTCTGTGCCAACTGTTGGTATGTTATGGGCAGTGGTTGGCTGCAGTGTGTGCTAACTGTTGGTATGTTATGGGCAGTGGTTGGCTGCAGTGTCTGTGCCAACTGTTGGTATGTTATGGGCAGTGGTCGGCTGCAATGTCTGTGCCAACTGTTGGTATGTTATGGGCAGTGGTTGGCTGCAGTGTCTGTGCTAACTGTTGGTATGTTATGGGCAGTGGTTGGCTGCAGTGTCTGTGCCAACTGTTGGTATGTTATGGGCAGTGGTTGGCTGCAGTGTCTGTGCCAACTGTTGGTATGTAATGGGCAGTGGTTGGCTGCAGTGTGTGCTAACTGTTGGTATGTAATGGGCAGTGGTTGGCTGCAGTGTCTGTGCTAACTGTTGGTATGTTATGGGCAGTGGTTGGCTGCAGTGTCTGTGCCAACTGTTGGTATGTTATGGGCAGTGGTTGGCTGCAGTGTCTGTGCTAACTGTTGGTATGTTATGGGCAGTGGTTGGCTGCAGTGTCTGTGCTAACTGTTGGTATGTTATTGGCAGTGGTCGGCTGCAATGTCTGTGCTAACTGTTGGTATGTAATGGGCAGTGGTTGGCTGCAGTGTCTGTGCCAACTGTTGGTATGTTATGGGCAGTGGTTGGCTGCAGTGTCTGTGCCAAATGTTGGTATGTTACGGGCAGTGGTTGGCTGCAGTGTGTGCTAACTGTTGGTATGTAATGGGCAGTGGTTGGCTGCAGTGTCTGTGCCAACTGTTGGTATGTAATGGGCAGTGGTTGGCTGCAGTGTCTGTGCTAACTGTTGGTATGTAATGGGCAGTGATTGGCTGCAGTGTCTGTGCCAACTGTTGGTATGTTATGGGCAGTGGTTGGCTGCAGTGTCTGTGCTAACTGTTGGTATGTAATGGGCAGTGGTTGGCTGCAGTGTCTGTGCCAACTGTTGGTATGTTATGGGCAGTGGTTGGCTGCAGTGTCTGTGCCAGATGTTGGTATGTTACGGGCAGTGGTTGGCTGCAGTGTGTGCTAACTGTTGGTATGTAATGGGCAGTGGTTGGCTGCAGTGTCTGTGCTAACTGTTGGTATGTAATGGGCAGTGATTGGCTGCAGTGTGTGCTAACTGTTGGTATGTAATGGGCAGTGGTTGGCTGCAGTGTGTGCTAACTGTTGGTATGTAATGGGCAGTGGTTGGCTGCAGTGTCTGTGCCAAATGTTGGTATGTAATGGGCAGTGGTTGGCTGCAGTGTGTGCTAACTGTTGGTATGTAATGGGCAGTGGTTGGCTGCAGTGTCTGTGCTAACTGTTGGTATGTAATGGGCAGTGATTGGCTGCAGTGTCTGTGCCAACTGTTGGTATGTAATGGGCAGTGGTTGGCTGCAGTGTGTGTGCCAACTGTTGGTATGTTATGGGCAGTGGTTGGCTGCAGTGTCTGTGCTAACTGTTGGTATGTAATGGGCAGTGGTTGGCTGCAGTGTCTGTGCCAAATGTTGGTATGTAATGGGCAGTGGTTGGCTGCAGTGTGTGCTAACTGTTGGTATGTAATGGGCAGTGGTTGGCTGCAGTGTCTGTGCCAAATGTTGGTATGTAATGGGCAGTGGTTGGCTGCAGTGTCTGTGCCAAATGTTGGTATGTTATGGGCAGTGGTTGGCTGCAGTGTGTGCTAACTGTTGGTATGTTATGGGCAGTGGTTGGCTGCAGTGTCTGTGCCAACTGTTGGTATGTTATGGGCAGTGGTTGGCTGCAGTGTCTGTGCCAACTGTTGGTATGTTATTGGCAGTGGTCGGCTGCAATGTCTGTGCCAACTGATGAGCGACAGAGAACTTATATACCGCATTTCTAGACTTCAAAAGAGATTTATAGGCATATATTGTGGTATAAAATGGAAAAATACAAACTAAATGTATTGTCATCAATCGCTTTATATGCAATGGAAAATTGTATAGTGCCTCAATTAACAATGCTGGTGTAAAACGAGGTGAACTTTTTCACCTCTATTAATAATACTTTTCATCAATGATATTGTTGAAAGCTACCGAAATCATTTAAGTTAACAGATCTCTTATATAATAATACCGTTTTGCTTGCTAAAAGACCGAATGACTTGAAGGATTTACTGACTAAACTTCAAATATATTATGTCATGAATGAAATATGAAAGTAAATGAGAATAAAACAGAAATTGTAGCACATGTATTTGAAAATCAACAGCAAAGAGCACACCATTCGCAGTATTATAATAATACAGAGCCTAAAGTTTTTACACAATTTGATATATGTGTACTTCTGCAATACAATAGAAGGTTCCAAATATGCTAGCCGAAACGAGAGGTAGAAGGCCAGCATCACTTTTAAGTGCATTTAAATCCGCATATATTTCAAACAGCCAACATTTTAAATGTACCTTTCGACCAAAAGCATACGGTTGTTGGCGTAGAACGTTAACTCCCACCCCAAGCAAGCGTAACATGTTTAACAGACTTGTTCGGATGTACCATCATGCTAAAGACATAGATGTTGCTCGAGATAAGTTGTGTACACTTGTTTTGTAATACCCCGTTTTGTGGCTCATTAATTGGAGAACTAGGCCACCCTGATACATATATCACTGGAAAAACAACGTTTGTTGAAATACTTGGTCAAAATTGTTACAAATAAACCAAATTCAGTCATTGATCTGTATAAACTTTTAGTTAGTTATTGTAACAACGGAAATGATAAATGTGACTATTGTATATCAGTTATAAGTTCTTAAATTTTATCGGTCAAGCGGTCCGATTTTCTGATATGGACTGATAGCGATCGGTCCATATTAAAATATTGGACCCGTCAATATCGGGAAGTTGGAAAAAGTGTGGGAACTGTTCCTTAATGCAAAAAACATAACAGCTGATGTCAATACCACGAAATTAGAACTTTCTGTTGTGGTGTTTTTTTAGTTTTGATTGTATTTTTGTCAATGTCCAATTTTCCCTTGACTTTTGTTTGTCGATGGTTTCCTTGCTGTTTTTCTTGGTCTGAACTAAATATGCGACAAAGTAAAAGTGAAATTAATTTACATGTATGAACTGAAAATTGTCGATCTTCTGTTGAACACTCAAACAAAATATCAGACTATAAAATTATAAAAACTGAATTTATGATGTAGCAGTATTTATCTAGTGATTATAATGTACATTGATTGCCTCTAATAAGAGCTGGTATACCTAAACGTAATATTAACCATGATATTGAACCTAGAAATTTGTAAAAGACCTCCCTTTCAATCTTCCAGTTACAATACATTTGGCTATAATTTTAGTTTCTGAGAGGAACTATGTTATAATTTGTTTTACGTTCTACCAGCACAACATGAAGATATTAAAAAATTACTTCAATCCTGCAAAGTAAATGGAGTTTTATATCAGGAATCAAGATTTTAAATATCAGAAGTAATGGAGATCATATTTTAACGACCCAGATGAAATAAAAAAACTGTTGACATCATTTGTACCAAGCAACTAACTTTTTAGACTTTTACTTTAAGGCTTGAATAAATAACATGGTTTCAAAAGATTAACAAGTGAAATGATCACGGACAGACGGACGATGGAAAAAAGATAGAAAAAGCTCACCTCGAGTTTTAGTCAAGTGTAGTAAGATCTGAAGCAAATTTTAACACCAACTTCCCACATATTTTGTTTGTTCGTACTGAATTCACGAGAAACAAATGTGAATTGTCTTTTCCTACTCAGTCTAAATTTTGCCTTTTTGAGAAAATAGTGAACACATCATTTTGTTCAAACATGATGACACAATTCTTACATCTACAAAATTGAACTATCCTGTGTTTTATACCTATAGAAATAGTCTAAGTGAACTTGGAGTTAAAGCACATAACTCATGAAAACATCAGTTTGAACTAAGAAACGACTAATGACTTGACTTTTTATTTTATCCGTCTTAAGACATAATTTAAGAAACCATAACGTCCCGCACAACCAAACCCAGTTAGACCAGGTCGGATCTAGTCCAGCAAAAGATTCTCGAACTAGATCGGATCCTTTTCTAATAAGTGATTGGTATAATTCTTAAGCCGTCTATACTAAGACGGTCTTTAAATACATTTATTCTCAGTTAATCTACACGAACTTTAGGTTTTAGTTTTGTTGGTGCATGGAGATAATCAGTAGGTCCGAACCCATGTAATTACAAGAGGGACGACTCGATACAGATGAAGTTTCCAAACGACTATTCAGAACTTTCAACTTTAATTTTACAAACATTCTTGTTTTTGATCAGCAGTGGCGTAGCTTTCATTTTCGCAACGACGCACCTGAGTGCACAAACGAAACGGCATTTTTTTTCTTAAAAAGAAGGGACAAGGGAAGAGGAAGAGGTATACTCATTCTATATGTTCTGGGTAGTTTTCAGTCCAAAAATTCTCCAACCATACGCATTCTAGTTGTCTGGGTAGTTTTCAGTTGGGAAATTCTCCTAATGTTGGTCCGATGTTATACTACACGACGTAAAGTACGCATCAAACAAAGTGAACAAGGCATAAACATATCCGAGATCTACAATGGGTCAAGAGAGACTGTACTCATTAGGTCTCTTGACATTCACACCGACTTTGAGATCAACTTGAAAGAAGTTATTGACATTTTTTTGAAAATGCAAAACGCAGAAAAATGATGCTTACATAAAATAAAATAAATCTACTTTTAACCGATAATAAATCATCATTTTAGTTTAGATCGCCAACTTTCAAATTGTTGCAAGATATATGGTGTTTTTGGTCTGATCGTCCGTTCACATAGATCATTTTCTTTTTCGTTTTTAAAATATGATTTCTCAGAAAACTCGCGCTATTCATATCATTTTGTCTTTATTCCTTTAATCAATCATTAGTACATCCCTGGCTGGAAGATTGCAAATTCTTACAAAAAAGTATTATAAGAATGTGCTAAAATAAAAGTTTTTGAAAGCTCGCGACCAAGTCAATTTCATTGAAAAACTAAGCTTCCATACACTTAAAATTTAGTTCTGAAGGGCTGTATCCGCGGAGCTTCCGGGTAGCTTCACACCGCTGGACTCCTTAACAGGGCCCTGCCTTGGACCCGCTGCGGCCCCAGGCCACTTGCCGTAAGTTTTGCCTGCACTGCAATCAAAACCTAGCTACGCCACTGATCAGTAATAAACACAGTTTAAACTAGACGTATTGTGTCATGACCACAATTTTTATGGCGGTGAGAAGTAAAAAAAATTTATGGGTAACATTTAAGTTTAACTCAACTTCGAATTTTCAGCGAATATTTTGTATTTGACAAGTTTCCCTAGTTAACGTTAAAATTTACTACTTCTGGCTATGCATGAATGGAGCCAGTCTTCTTCTTCTTTATGTAGTTCCGTCCAGTAGTAGGACCACCCGGAAATCCGGTAATGAATAACTAATATTCCAAACTGTACATTGTCAATATATACACACTGGATCAATTGTCTATAAAGTTGTCTTTTCAAATGACTATAGACACGACTATTAAAAAAAATAAAGTTAAAAAATAAAATATGGGGATATATGGGAGTATATCTGGTTGCAACCATTGACCCTCAGACTCCTTCTAGTAGGAAAACCCTCTTTGTATGTATCTGGTGACAATATGTTCTGGTTTTTGTTTCAACACGCCGGGTATTCGGACACACAGAACAGGGTGGAACACAAAAGAACGGGTGAGGTTGATGAAAACATCGTGTTCAGGTAGGTGTGTTATTTTCATTCTGAACGTATTGAAATAGGATCAAAGACAGAAATAAGTTTATAACGCCGTTTGTATGTCCCTTAACTACTAGTACACCAAGTATTGTCTGTTTTTACTGGAGAAATAATCCACAGGAACGTCATGAACACGGAAATTACTTCGGAAAAAGTAGACTTCCAACTTTCGTTGATTGTAACTCCTCGCGAAGAGCAAGTTACAAAGTTTTTATGGTCAATATAGATACCCCAATGCATACTTGATTATCTTTGAAAAGTTGAACTTCTAATTCGACGTATTAAGCACAGTATTCTTCATTATCCAAACATACTTGGCGGAATTTTGACACAACGGACCGCGGGTGAGGACACTGTGGAACGCGGGTGTGTGCTCCTTAGAGAACACAACGAACCGGGTGAAAATGCTTATATTTTTTTATTTAGACTGTTTCGTCCCCTTTCTATTATTGTAATGAGCAACCGTATATTTTCTTTTCAGGAATAGAGGAGGAACAATGTTTATCCTGCAATCCTCCGATTAGAGCAGCTTAAAATTTTGTATGTGTTTCACTGCCACTGGCTATGAAACGAGTTTTAGCCACGCCCACTTTAAGAACTACTTTTGTGTGTTGCAGTAATGTACTTGTTTGACCTTTCTTGCCAAATGTAAACAAATCGGAATGTTGCAATCGCGCAAATACGTGTTTTTGTTTTTAATCCATAAATAAATATATTATTTTCATCTGTGTTGATTTTTTCTCTTCTACAACAAACACTTCAAACAGGCTAAATTCAAAGTATTATGGCGCAACCCTGCAAATCCAGACCATGAATGTCTATTTTTTTTTTTTTGCAACTACCGGTTCAACTATACAAATACGACACTACGAATAAAGCAAAGCTTTATTTAAGAAATAGATTATTGCGAATTGGAACATTGTCAGACCATATATTTGTCAGCGAGGTATAAAATGAAGAAAAATATAAGGTCTGACCATGTTCTAATTCGCATAGATACCAATTGCAATAATCGATTTCAATTGTAATATGTATAACAAATGAGTTAAAATTTCGCAGCGGCTCTAAGAGGACGCTTTCAGTGGTAATTTTGTTTTTTGAAACTAATAAGAGATATCCCACAGCAGTATGTTAAAGCAAATACAATTGACATACACATATATTCTCGTCATTTTAATTACCTTTTAAGAAAACAAATATTGAGAAATCTTAACAAAATTGCAATGTGTTTGATCGTATATGACAGAACTTACTTCGTCATAAATTACTCTAAATATAATACTGAAGACCAAATCTGTCATATGTCAGATTTTCTGATCGACAACATATTCGTCATGTTTGGTTGACATGTTTTTCAACAGACTGTTGGTATTCCAATGGGTACTAATTGTGCTCTTCTCCTCGCCGACCCGTTTTTGTACTCTTATGAGGCTGAGTTCCCAGAAGGCATACTGAAGAAGAAAGAAAAGACACTGGCCCAGACCTTTAATTTAACATTCCGTTATATTGCTGATGTTTTGTCACTCAACAATGCTAAATTTGGTGACTATTTACATTCTATTTACCCTGCGAGCTTGACATTAAAGATACCATCAATACACTAAGGTCAGCCTCTTTTTCTGAAATAGACTCAGAAAAACTACAAACTAGACTCTACCGTACAAAAGTGATGACTTCAACTTTCTTATTTTCAACTTCCCGTTTATTGATAGCAACATTCCAGCAGCTCCAGCGTATGTACATTTCACAACTTATACGTTATTCTAGATCCTGGGATAGGTATTCCGATTTTCTTGACCGATCACTGCTGTTGACTGCTAAAATACTCAAACAAGGGTTTGTTGTACCTAGGTTGGTGTTATCCGTTCAGAAGTTCTATGGTCGTCACCATGACTTAATTGATTCTTATGGGAAATCAGTGTCTCAAATACGATCTGACATTTTCGCTGCGTCATAGTGTTTCCTATTCCTGGATTTGACTTTTCCCTAGACATGACAATGAGTAACTCGACGGGTGTCTAATTAGAGGCAGAGACTGCTTACTGATCCGAAACACCTGAGTGCACCCATGGTTTTTATTGGGTTCGGGTTACTCTCTTTCTGTTTTTTGTGTTTATGGTTTTTGTATTGCGTTTGTCTATATCCGGATTCGTAACTGTCCCTTGACTTTTGGCTCTTGTTGTTCGGTCGGATTTTTTGCTATTTTCAAAAATCGGATCACCTCGGTTATTTCCCGACCCTTGACGGAAATGGCCGAGAGATGTTCCGATTGCTATTTTGATATGACGACGGAATTCTTTTCATTAGTATAAAATGGATTTTCTGGTTGCAGAATTAAAACAATATTCGTACATTGTCGGAAAATATAAAGTTATTTGTACTCGCCGCAAAACAGGTAAGAAATGCTCGATAGAACCTCGAATTCCTACCTGTTTCTAAGGCTAGTACAAATAAACTGTATATTTTATGACAATGAACGAATATTGTATATATGTGCGAACGCCATTAAACAGGAAAAGTTTGTACGCCGAATCGACGAGTTTCGTAATACAGTACAACTTATGTGATATTGAAAATAGTATCTTGTTGTTATTTCTGTTGATAATGTTTTACTTAACTTGTTACGTGCATTACTTTTGTATTCATAATTCACATTGAAAAGCAGAAATCGTTCTTGAAACATCATCCAATTTACGTCAATCATGTTGATTACCAAAATACTGCGCACTATGTGTATAGGCTTAATAAGGATACAATTACAAAAATTTGTAGGGGGAAATATTTTAGAATAGCTTGCAGGATAAACATAATATTAGTATATTGACTTGACATAAACACAATATAAGGACTCGGCACGAAACTGGGAAGATTGGGCAGAGCCTCGCCATTATACTCCGTTTCTTAGCCTTGTCCTTATATTGGGTTTATGTCAGGTCAATCCACTAATATTATATATATATAAATGCTTTTATTGGCGTAAAAGAAACTTGCTTAGAAACAATTATAGACCATTTTTTATCTGATCGTGGCACCAAAACGCTTACAGACAACTTATATTGCACGAACTAATGGGAAACAAAAAAGATATCAAACTAAAATACACGAAGGAGTCGTTCCATCTAAACTAAAAGAAAGTGGATAAACTGTTCAGGACGGTCTTACATACACCCTGTTCTGTGTGTGCAACACCCGCGTTCTAAGTGTTCGAGTCAAATGTTGCCTGAATAATACTATATTTATAAAAATAATATATAAGCAGTAAGTTATTCCCGAATTTGACAAAACACACATATTAACAACAGAGAATATGTCGACGTAACCACCATAATATACTAGTATGAGGTTAACTTAGTATACGTAAGTGCACATAAATTTATTCTATAACAAAGATATAGGACTAACATGACTTAAACTGGTGTTCTACAACAGTTGGACACAGAAAACTAAATAAAACAGTGATTAGACACTTCTTTAATACCAGGTCATTGCTAGTTAACGCCATGTTCTGTGTGTCCAACACCCGCGTTCTTAGTGGTCTTCAACTCGAATCACCCGCGATCCGTTGTGTCAAAATTTCGCTAGCTATGTTTGGATAATGAAGAATACTGTGCTTAATACGTCGAGTTAGAAGTTCAACTTTTCAAAGATAATCAAGTATGCATTGGGGTATCTATATTGACCAAAAAGACTTTGTAACTTGCATTTCGCGAGAAGTTACAATCAACGAAAGTTGGAAGTCTACTTTTTCCGAAGTAATTTTCGTGTTCATGACGTTCCTGTGGATTATTTCTCCAGTAAAAACAGACAATACTTGGTGTACTAGTAGTTCAGGGACATACAAAAGGCTGCATTAACTTATTTCTGTCTTTTATCCTATTTCAATACGTTCAGAATGAAAATAACACACCCACCTGAACACGATGTTTTCATCCACCTCACCCGTTCTTTTGTGTTCCACCCTGTTCTGTGTGTCCGAATACCCGGCGTGTTCAATGTCTCTAAGTAGTTTCTTATCATTTGGTAATACATTATGCTCTCTCAGGACTTGACAATCTATTAATAGTTGACAGATTTTATCTTTGTGCTGAAATTCCTTAATCCACAGATCTGGTGTAGTGGCTCCCACTATCAATGCTTTAATGTCTTCAAATAGCGTTTTCCGAATATTGATGTATGCTGCACATGTAGTAAGCATATGTTCTATAGTTTCATCCTCAATAAGGCATAATGGACATCTTGGATCTATATCTGCTGCATTAAATTTGGATTTTAAGATTTGTACCATGTAGGTGACAATATGTTCTGGTTTTTGTTTCAATGTCTCTAAGTAGTTTCTTATCATTTGGTAATACATTATGCTCTCTCAGGACTTGACAATCTATTAATAGTTGACAGATTTTATCTTTGTGCTGAAATTCCTTAATCCACAGATCTGGTGTAGTGGCTCCCACTATCAATGCTTTAATGTCTTCAAATAGCGTTTTCCGAATATTGATGTATGCTGCACATGTAGTAAGCATATGTTCTATAGTTTCATCCTCAATAAGGCATAATGTACATCTTGGATCTATATCTGCTGCATTAAATTTGGATTTTAAGATTTGTACCATGTAGGTTCCTGTAAGAATTCTAACCTTGGTTGCCGCTGACCTGACATCACTAACAGAGTTTTTAACTGTGTCCCATACATTGTGCGTTCTACCAATTGCTAGCTTTTCTTTGCATAAATATTTAAGCGAAGATTGTTTTACTGCATCGTCCTGAAGTTTCTCTGTCCAGTATTCTTCTATCTTGGCTCCGACTAGTTTTTTCCATTTTGGCTTGGTAATTTTGCATTCTAATAATTGTGAGAAATCCGGAAGATCATAGAGTTCAAGAATGTTCTCTATCTTACTGAAGAAGCTTTCCTTGCAGCCAACTATATTTTGTCTAATAGCTATTTCCTTTAATGAATTATTGTTTGAGTTAATGATAGAGAATAAAAGACTGAGCTGCCGTTTGTGAATCTCTGCATTTATGGGTAGCGCTCCTAAGATTAAATAAGTTGCCGCATTTGATGTTCTAGTTGGAAGTGATTGAATCTTTTTAAAAATATCTGTGTAAAATACATCTAGCTCTATTATGTTCTTTTGAGTAAGATGGAGACTTTCCAACCCATATATTAATCTTGGAGTCACATAAGCTGATAATATCTTATATGCTGTTCTTGGGTTTAAGCCGTTCGTTCCGTGCATACACACTTTGATCAGAGAATACACGGTTTTTCTAGCTAGAGTAATTCTATTCGAGATGTTTTCTTTGTTTTCATTTTGAGCTGCTCTGATAATACCCAGATGTGTTGTTGATTCTGTGAAGTTCAATTGTTTTTCACCTAATGTTAATCGAAGACTGTTTTCACAATTTTTATCTATTTTGTTTCCTGTCCGCTTTACAGCTTGGCTTTTTGTAGGATGTATCATGAACCGATGTTCATTTGAGAACTGGACAACAATGTCAATCATATCCTGCATTTCTGCACAACTATCAGATAACAGGATTACATCGTCTGCGCATGTAGGGCAACCAACATAAGTACTTCCTATTGCGTGATTTTCTAAGTCTTTTAGTAATTGATTTATGTATAGTTTATACAAGTGGGTGGACAATATGCCTCCTTGTAGAACTCCCTACTGGATTTGAAATGGTTGGCTAAATTCCTCCTGCCACTTAACTATTGAGATCAAATCACCATACATATCTTTTATAATACACCAGATTGCATGATTTGGAATTGATGATATATCTTGTGAAGCAAAATTGAATGATTCACTACATCAAAAGCTTTCTGGGAGTCAAGAGTAGTAATAAATAAATCAGATTTTCTCCTGTATTCAAGTGCTACTTCTGAGACTATTAGTGAGGCCATGTTTGGGGACAATCCTTTCGTGAGCTTTCTTTGCTTCCTTCTTATCTATCAATAATTTGTCTTCACGATTCCTGGGTCTACCTGCTTCGTCCCATTTTCTAAATTTTGTTTTACTGATTTGAATCAAACGCTTTACCTCAGGAGATGCTTTCCATTTAAACCATTTAGCTTGATAATCTTTCTTGGCAGATTTTTATTCGAGCACTTTATCAAAGTTTTGTTTAATTGTTGTATTATTTCTGTTGCGGTAGCTGAATTAGACCAGGCATGATTTAACAGATTGTCTTTAGCCTCAGAGTAAAAACATTCAGAATAGCCATTTCTGTTGGCTTTTTCTCATATATATTAATATTTTTCTTTGTGGATTTTCTTTCTGGATTTTTGTTTCTTATTATGTTTTTCGAATTATCCGAGGCGAATATCAAGTTTAATCGAAACTGTTGTATGGGATGAGCAGTTTAAAGGATGCATATCATTTATAGCTATTTCCTCAACTGGACATTCTCTTGTTAGGATGTAGTCAATCTGGGAGGTGCTATTTCCGTCATTGTGGAAAAATGTTGGCTTGTCATCAATATCGCCTTTCTCTAATTTATTTGCTTGAACAAAGGATTTCAGTATTTTATAATGGGTATGGTTACGAGTTTCCGCTAGAGTACCGTTTAGGTCACCACAAACTATAAGTTAAGCTGTATTTATCCACTATAGACTGTATGATATCTAAATTTTCTATATATGCAAGTTCTGATCTATGCTTATTAGTAGGAAGATAAGTGTTCACCAGGCATATTGGTTTGTCAGTGGTTTCAATACTTATACATAATATCCTCTCATTTTCATCATCAAGTCTAGTAATAAATTTGCCAAGTTCTTGGGGCCAAAAAAATGAAACCCCTCCTCTATCTCTTGGGATTTGGAAATTTATAATGGGGTCATCATAATCACTTGATATTGAGTAGTGCTCATAACCCTCAAAAGTATCTAGAAAGTCCAAGTCAAATAATCGATTCTCTGTTTTTCATCATGTCTTTCATAAATGTTCGATTTGACTTTATTCCCCCAATATTACTTGTCACTATATCTATTTTCGAGTCTCGAATCGTAGAAGGTTGTCTGGGTGATAATCTGGGGGTGCTTTTTTGAGGCTTGGTATCTGTAAAAAACACTGGTTATCAGTGTTTTGAATGTTACTCTGATTGACTTCCATGACAATTTCCTTAGGATTGTTCTGATTGGGGTTTTGGTTTTTATCTGAACTATCTATGTTTCTAGTATTTGGCAGTGAGGTTTCTTTCCTTTCATATTTACCCTTTCCAATAGATGTATCAATTGGTTGATGGTCTGTATCACCTATCTGATTTTGGGAATCCACTTCTCAGTGGAACTGTTCTCAGTTCTCGCCTCTCATGTCTTGTAGTTCTTTCCTTGCGAGTTTGGTTTTGGCTTTTTTTAGCATTTTCATTCTGGTGGTATTGTTCTCCATGTTCATGGTAATACTTCCTATTTTGATTGGTATCATTTGCATTATACTGCAAATTATGCTGATCTTGTTGCACTTCTTGATGGTGGTGTGGCATATAGGCAGGCGCATACATATGCTCTGTATATCCGTAACTGTTGCTGTGGTGTGGCATGTATGAATATGGATATGTATGCTACATATATTGGTAGTCTGTTGTATGGTTGTAGGTAAGAGTGTGGTGCACCATAAATGTTAATATTAGGAAGAATATTTCTTTGGTTGTTCAGCATGGCGTTTTGTTGGAGTTGCAAAGCCAGCTGAGTAGTTAGAGCTGTGCTGGTACACATATGCTGTAATAGTTGATTTTCTAGCATTTTCATATTATTCTGAAGTTGTTGGATTTGACATGAGCGAGTTCCACAGTCTATGGCTGCGTTTTCTATTCGTGGGGTGTTTGTGGCTGTCTGATTTTCTTCAAGCTGTCTAAAGTCTTTTATCAAGCAGATTTATTGTTTCATCTTTATCCTTTCACCTTCTCTCAAGCTCAATAATGTAGGCTTTTTGTGATGTTGATGCCTTTGATTGTCGCTTAGTGTCCTTGTTTTTTTTCACTAATTATTTTAGTATTTGTTTCTATGACTTTGTCTTCTAATCTTGTGTTTTCACTACTTATACTGATCGTCGAAGACTCATTGTTTGAGCAGAGATGATTTTCTTGCTGCCTTTTAGGATTTTCAGGTCTGGAATTATCTAGATTTTGACTATGTCTTGATAGAGGTAAGCTACTCACAAAAACAGTTTTTGAAGATGTGTCATTAGTTACATGTGTAGAATTTCCCGTTGATATTGTTGGGGACACTATCAATGGGGTTGTGTTTGTTGTTCTTGTTGGTGTTGTAAGTAATATTGTTTGTGACACTTGCTTTCCAGATATACTAGGCGTAGTTGATGTATTATCAATGTTTGCCATATGACAGACTGGATGTTTTTGTTGTATCCTCCCAGTTGGTAAGGGCCATATTAGAGTGATCTGGTGAGTAAGATGTAGGGGTACAATATAATCTGTTTTCAACACAAAGCCGACATATAAAGGGGGTGGTGGGTTTCATGGCTTTGATGTCTAGTTTTGTCGGGCCAAGGCAGTCAAAATGAAACCAGTTGTTACATTCCTCACATTTAATTGTATTGAGCTCACCGAGTTCGTTACAGAGAGGGCAATAAAAATCTCCATTTACAGCCTGTTCACATTGTTTATTATCTATGGAAGCTTGGTCGTCTCTACATGCATCCATATTTTTATTATGATGTTTGTTGTTGGGATTTTGCACTTGTAGGTTGGTAAGCTGTAAGTTTAATTGGTCAATAGTATCGCTATCCATGTTTATTTTCTCACTAATTTTAGGCAAAATTTATTGTAGGAATAAATCTGCTTCTGAACCATTAATTAATAGCGAAGAGTTGGTATGGTAACAGTTGATGGTAAGCTTTGTTTGATTTCCTGGTGTGCCATTGTGGAGTTTGTTTGTGATTTTATATCGATTCTCCACTTTGTTACCTTTTTTGTCTAATGATCTCTGTTACTACGCACATACTATTATTGTTAATTGCTACTTCAAGTATATTTGGCAGGATAACTTTGACCAGCTCATACGTAGCTATATTCATATTAATGACAATGTTGTTTTTAGGTTTCAATATAACTGAGAGTTTCATAGTCCCACAATTATTCAGCTTTTTGCCACAGCTCTGTGCTTATTAAGCTCATAATATTTTGTATTTGTTTTTGTATTAGGGCCGGTATTTTCTCTTGCAATATGGAGATTATACCTTGAGGATCTGGTACTTCTACGTAGATTATTCATTTTAAGAATAATTTATTTGTATTAAGTAATTGGGTTGAAGATGCAACTGTTGCAACCAGAAGAACTCAGTTTAAAAAATCATTTCAGTAAAATTTGGGAGTTAAAAATAATAAAAGGGTCAATGTCACAAATGCTTAAAAAAATGGCGCTAAAATCTCGTCAACAACACGTTGAATTAAAAAGTTTACTACTGTCACCATTTCGGGTTAAAAATTCACATTGAGTTTTTTAAAGAGGTAAAAAACATAAAATTTTAAAACACTATGTATGTATTTGTCTATCTAACATCAGTAATTCTTTGAAATATTGCTCAAGTCTTTCACAAATCCAGTCGCCTTCGAGTCCGTTCAAGCGCCCGATATATTTTAAACATTTTTGTCCAAATTTTACTGCCGTAATAATCCCGTTTTTTTCGTGATTGGTCGCGGCTTCGCCAAAAACAGAGAGTGTGTACAATTATTTATAAAATCCCTGATCTTCGATAGGAAAACTGGCAATCCATGTCAATTTAGATTGTTGTGGAGTTCACATCTTTGACATTTTATTTGCAACCACTGGGTCGATGGTGGACTGTTAGTCCCCGAGGGTATCACCAGCCCAGTAGTCACACTTCGGTGCTGACATGAAAATCATTGATTCTAACAGTGATAATGTCATTGTCTAAATTTCCTGACTAGAAATTTCACAAAATATTTTAATTCTAAGGTTTTTTCTATTTCAAGGTGTAGATAGCCTTAGCCGGATTTGATATAACGTTTTGGAATTTTGGTGATAAAAGCTCTACAACATCTTAATCATTTGGATTTTTACATATTGTTTGGGTTTGAGCGCCACTGATGAGTCTTGATTAGACGAAACGCGCGTCTGGCAAAGAAAAACTTTTTGTTAACCTTGGTATCTTTGACAATTTATTCACCCTGCCCGCAGTGAGACTCGAATTCGCAGCCTCATTGTTGAAAGACCACGTCATCATTAGAAGACGAACTACCTTAACAAGTTGGCCACCGAGGTCCCTCCTCTTCTTTTAGTAAATCTTACCTTGGCGTTAAACGAATAATCATACCCTAGCGTTTTTGCGAGTTTTTCCGACAAATCACAAAACTAACATCATATTATAACGGCAGTAAAATCCAGCCTAACCTTGACTGCATACGTATTTATCTAAAATTAAGTATGTATTTAGTCAAAATCTGAAAAAATATCGATTGATACAACCTGTGTGATAAAAAACCTTGTATCATCTATCTATGTGATACAAGATGTACTTTTGTCGGAACTACTTCTTGACGTCACAATGAATGGTATAACCAATGATTTGTTGAATGACTCATTTTATGAATGAAATATGACGTCATAATGCTTGTGACGTTAGGGGCTATATTTTATAACAAATGCTTCGTTGAATGTTAAATTTTAAATTGTAAATATTCAGTTTTGTTCTGCTCTTTGTATACTTCTTAATTCATATAGTTTCGGGTTTTTTTGTAACCATTAACTTGACTTTGGAAATAGTGACCTTCAAAATCAACGGGAATCATTTTGCAACCATATATTGTTGCAGTTGCAATCCAATATAAAGTAAATGCATTAGCTTGATCATACTATAACCATGATAAATGATATTGTGTCAAAACGTTATTTGTCATCCAGCTACTCCGCATTACAGATTTTAACTGACCATTTTGATATGGTACAAGATTTGTCTATGGTTGTGTGCAAATTTCAGACATGTATACCATGGATTTTACCACCTCAAGGTTTGGGCACTATAAATTGACAATAAATAAATGTTGCATTAGAATTAGAATTCAATCAGTACTCAAGCAAAGTGCTTACTGAATACAGAACTGATTTTTTTTATGCCGTCCTGTATCAGCCCTACTACCATCACGTTTTATGCCTTGATCACAGGGTTCTGTTTATAAATGTATCAGTACTCATCAATGTTGTCAGGTAATTGTTTAGTTCTTTAAAACTCATATAGAAAACTGAGCCTTAATGTCAATTAATATTATAGGAATGGATGAAGGATTAAATGTGTTCATTTAGTTGGGGTATACTTTTGTTTGTAGCAGGAGACCACCGGTGCTCTGTAAGCTAAGTACTAGTAAACCTAATGGTTTAAGATTGAACTGATGCAATGTGTCTCGTTATTGTTCAAGGCTGGACAGGAACACAAACCTTCAGGTGGCAAGCTACAGTAAACTGTTTAAGTAAACCATTTTAGTCCACTTGGCTACCAGGTCCTGACTTTTGGGAAATTTGTTCAAATAAAGGACTTTGCAAACAGTTGACAAAAGAATACCATTATGCAAAGTTAAAAAAGCCATCACCAACTGAGCATGAAACCATGCAAAACAGATCATGCTCTGGTTGCCATTAAAACATGCTATTCTAGATAAAGCTCTGCAAAAAAATAAATTCTTTCACTTGCACGTGCATTCATACAAAATTAGTACCTCCAAGATATTCTAATTATTTTCAGAAAAACTATTTTCTTCAGTTAGCCTTTATATAAATGAAGATATTAATGACTAAGGAGTTTTTTACGTCCTACACCGACAACTTAATGTCCTTGGTCGGACAGAAGATATTAATAAAAGAAATATTTTTTTTTTATAATTTTGAATATGTAAATTAAACATTTTATAGTTACCTCCCCTTATACAATGAAAGTATATTTTGTGTATGAAATATTAAATATGGCAAAATATTTTATTTATTTTAGTTTTTACATATTTTAAAAAAGCAAGATTAATTTAAATTCAAAATAGATTCATTTTCAAGAAACCAGAAAAGCTTTGTTATGTCATACAAAGAAAGAAAGAAAGTTAGTGCCATGAAATTAAATGTCGCCATTTTAAAAAATTTAGCATAGATAATCAAGAAAATAGAAGAAAAATTTATGTTTTTTTTCACACATTTTTATCAACAAAACTTATACTTTGTAAGACATTTAATTTATTTTAAAACAATTTCAAAATATTAATTAATATTAATGCCCTTGACAATACTTAAGTTAGCTTCTTTAAAAATTAATTTGATAGGAACTACACACTACTGGTTTTATTTAAAATTATCTTCATTTAAAACATGTTTCAAAACTTAATGAAGAATTAACCTATTAAATATAAAATTGTTATTACCAATTTTTTTTTATTAAAATAATTTTGTAAATTAATAGAAATCTCCATGAAGTCTTATGAAATTTCTTGGTCTAATTACTCCTAAAACAAGAGCTTCTAAAAGGTACTAGTATATAAACACACATGCAACAGCAAAAGAAGAAATTTAAACAAGCAGATATCTAGAACAGCAATGTCCACAGCAGATTATACGGGGAGAAGGGAAGTATTAAAATGCATGCATCATTAACACATTCTGATAATGTCTTGTCAAGTTACTACAATAAAAGATAAAATGCAAGACAGGTCATACTATCTTTATGGTTCTTTGACTTTTTCCATGTGTTTTGCCTCGGGCTTTTTCATTACAATGGATGCACCCTAATCAAAAATGTATAAATTCTTGCTGTTGGCATTTGAAATTTAAATAAAATATTTTAACCATGATCAAAGCATTCACCTTTTCAAAGTTAAAAACTTTTTTTTAAAATTGTTATTATGAAAAAAGTCCTCCTTTCTATTTAACATCAGCCATCTTGAAGTCTATTTCGTTATTTTTAAAGTTCCTTTCTTTAAAATCATTTTTAATGTAAGAGAGTGGGCCATTTTTCATCAATAGAACCATAATTCTATACTGACCATAAGTTCATGCATTAGCAATGAGAATGCAGTGAGATAATACATGTAATGACAGTTTATTTGCATCTGAAAAAAATCCAAGGTCACACACAAGGTTATTAGACACAAAAACTGTTCAAAAGGTGTAAAGAGGTTAAATAATATATGTATATACATATACAGAATATCTGTAGTGCACGATAGCTCTAACAAATCCATTACAATATAAATGTGTGTGTGGATTATTATTACTTTAAGCTTGTGTGAACTATAATATCAGTATTTCACATAATGCAAAAATGCCCTCATTGTATTCCTTATGTATTCATGCAGGGCACAAACAATACCACTCATTATATCAGGAAACTTCTCATCTAGAAATTATCTGCATAAAAACTTTCATATCTGTCTATACAACTTGGTGCGTAGTTTGGTTAAATCCTAAATTAATAATTGAATCTCCGATCTTAAACTTTAATATCTCAAGATTTTAAAATAGAATGCAATTTTTTTTATCAATTCAAGCACATTCCTTTAACATCACATTAACAAACCCTTCCCATTTGCATAATTTCTTGATAAGATGTCGCCTCTCCTGATATAAGAACTATGTAAAGTTACTCTTTTTTATCATACATAAACAGCAATTATCAATAAATACTACAAC
This sequence comes from Limnoperna fortunei, assembly GCA_944474755.1. Classification (NCBI taxonomy): domain Eukaryota; kingdom Metazoa; phylum Mollusca; class Bivalvia; order Mytilida; family Modiolidae; genus Limnoperna; species Limnoperna fortunei. The sequence goes on along the minus strand of OX104117.1, from coordinate 81,621,855 downwards.
TAAATATAAACTGATAAATTTACACAAAAACACAAATTAATTTCAAATACAGAGAAAAACATTATTTAAGAAAGATACAAGAAAGAAAACATACAATGAAAACAAACTTGGAATGTTACATCTATTTCTGGTTATTTAACAGCTACAGAGAATAACTATCTCACTTCTATATGCAAAGGTTAAGTTAAAGATTTCATGCCAGAGTCAAGATCAGTTCTTGGGTATAGGGATAGAAGCACAATCATACATTCATAATAACATGCTTATTAAATCTCACTGTAATCATTCCTTTATTCATGCTCAATCCCATCATGCCCCTTGACATGCCTGTCAGTCAAAGGAAGCAGCATAAATTATATGCTGCAACAACGAGACATCAAAGTTAAATGAAAGAAAACATTCAATATTAGATGATTACATAGACATAACAAAAATTAGGAAAAAAGCAACATACATTCACACAGAAATATATATAAAAAATGTGTAGTTATGGGAAACTCTGGGTTGCTAATTAGCACTTATATTTGCAGGTAGCTACTTGGTCTAATTTGTCACACAATTTGCGTCTGTAGGGAGTGTATTGCGTGTGAAGGAAAGGAAATGAACAACTCCAATAATTATGTTAAAAATTTTGCTGTATTTTGACATTTGCTGATAATATTTTGATTATCAATAAAAATTTGAACAATACCTTCAACGATCAAATGACCTTGAAAAGTATTTTGCTCTATAAACAACATGTGTAAAAATAAATCCAACAACATTATGAAATTGGAAGTACATACAAAGTAAAATAAAAAAGTATCCCGAAACAAAAGAGAGATTGCATTTTAAAACATAATATCAGATCATGTGGGAGGGGATAAGTCAAAAAAATGCTTTAAAAGGAAGTTGCTACTTTCATTTTTAACTACACAAGGACATAATATCTAAAAAGAGGCTGCAGTTATTGCACAAATGTTTTTTATTATGCCAAAAGAAAATCTAATCATGAAATAAAAGAAACTCCATCATCCCTGAGTCTTATACTTCCCATTTTATTCCAACTTCAAAGGAACAGTGATTCGTTAAATAATTTTAGATAAAATATTTTATGAATTGTTTACCTTTATCAAAAATTTAAGAAAATATTGAAATTTTCATGGTAAGTTCTTTACACTTAAAGAAAAAGTTTTTAAATTATTCTGGTGATGGAAGATCTGTTTGTAAACACCAGAAAAGTATAAATATAATAAAATAAATATGGAAGATGTGTTAGGAACCCTAAGTAGCACTTCCTGAACCCTGGGGAGATTCATGAACTATGAAATAAACTAATAATCAATAATAAACGGGCAAGAGCATTTTGGCAAGTCATTTAACATTTGAATAACTTGTGAACAATTATTTTAAATTATGTTTTAACACTTGAACAATTAAAGAGACTAGTTCCACATTATAATACTCAGTCATCACAGATAACAATTTTCATACATAGACATGTTGTACATTCATTCATCTTTCATTCATACAAAAATTCACAAGCATGCTGGAAGAATCTATGATTTAAATCTTCAACAAATGAAATATGGCTTCCACCTAATCCCAACATGATAATTCTTCCTGGTGTCATTAATACAACCCTCTAACAGGGCTAATGTTGAATAAATTGAAACAAAATTCAAAATGGAAAAAACAACATATAAAATAAATTGCACAATAAATATGGTAAAATAAAGCACCTAACTGATCTGTTTCAGATCAAATCTACCAGTGACTTAAGAAAAACAAAAACGTCAACATTTATATGTCACACATGATGCTTTGCAAACAGATGCTTTGGGTAACTTTTTGCTCCAACTTCAAAAACCTTGATCTTTTAAATTTAAAAATTCAAATACAACAAAATGTAGAATGTTCCTTTTAGCCCAGAAAACTTTATCTTAAATTTACAAAAAAAGGTATAGTAAAACATAAACAAACTTGTTTTCATTGGCACATACAAAAAAAGGTTTAAAACCTTTGTTAGCTTCTGGAATATATATGGTCAAAGAAGTCCATTTGTAATGCATCAATTAGACGACATCATTCTCGTTGACTAAGACTAGGTGACTAATAACATCATTATGTGGCCATCATTTTACCACACCATGATGGAAGACTGTTCCTTATACACATTTGAAAACCTAAAGCCTAAACCTGGTTGGCTTTAAACCTGTTGCATGAGCTGCCTTCATCTCAGTTCTCAGCAAGTGTTCATTGGTCTATTATTTCATTATTTCAACCAATCAATACAGTTCAAAGCTACATTGCAATATTGAACAAAATGCTGTACTATCAAAATATGAGCATAAAACAGGGCAAAAAAGCTTCTAATCAACAATCAGTGTGGACATTAACAGGAAAAAGTGTTATAATTGTATTGTAGTGAGATGAATATTAAATTGGAGATGAATATTAAATTTGCTAACATCCCTATTGTAGGTATCTTGCATGCCATGAGTGTAACAGTATAATGGGATGGAAAAATTCCTGCAATGTTCCATTGGATAACATCCCTATTGTTGGTATCTTGCAATCCATGAATATAAACTGGTTAAGTCGAAGGACTAGAGTATCTGAAATGCTGCTGGAGCATCAACTACTATGCTGAGAACTGAAGACATACCATGATTTATGAATGAGGTAACGGTGTGAAATGACTAGACATTTGTTCACAATAAAGCTCACCACATGAGTATTGTATACAGTGTCAATAAATGACTCATAAGTAAATTCTGTGGCATGGTTTATATTTTGTGATTCGTCATAAAGCTATCCTATATGGAAGAACTTTTTGTAACAAAAATAACATTCAGCCAGAACATAATTATGTATGATTCAGTCAAAACAAGTTAATGCTAGCAGAAATGCAGCAGACTTCCTCAAAATTTGTTAATTTTAACCTAACTATCCTGATTAGTTAAAACAGAGTTAACAAGAAACAGCTGAATTCATGAAATCTTTCATTATTCAGATGGATTTAAATTGTTTTCATAAAATTAAAATTACCGGTATGTAACAGTTGACAGATTTATGGTGAATCACATAAATATAATGGAAGGTGAAAGAATAACATTGGCAGCATTTGAGAATCTCAACAGTGCTCTAATGTCTTAAATAAATAAGTTAAACAAATTGCAGAAAGCACCAAGTCAGCACTGAAATATTAGCATTGCACTTCTCTGTATAATGGCTGTCCATTAACAATACTGTATAAACACCACAGAACCTCTCCTCTTCATATGACGAGCCTTATCAGTATGGTGCAAACCGCTGGTATGCCCCTCGGTACACTGTTGCCTGAAAGGGAACAACCGAATCTTTTCATCCCGTCAGAGAAAAAAAAAAACAAAACAAAAGCAAATTGCATTATTTAAAAATAATTAATTTTCAAAATTTTCCATTTCAATACATTTGAAAAAAAAACATTTTTCTTAAAACAATCAAGTTAATGACTTATCAAACAATAAATAATTAAGACATTTTAAGTATGTAATGAAAACAAATAATGTCATTACTTCATGCACACTAAAACATTTATTCAACTTGTTTTGGGATTTAAACTGTATCATAGTAATTTATTTCCACAAAATAACAGTACAGTACTGAGATTAGTTATGGCTGTTCCAGAAATTTATTTTGTAAGAATGTTTGATGGAAATTTGTATGCTTCACCCCTTTACGCATTGAATTGCTTACTTAAAGCTTAATTAAACACGCCCCACCACCTTTGCATCAAATCAAATTCTCCCTCCCCCAACCCACTATGATATTCTTGAACAGCCCATATGTTTTTCATTTTAATAGGCAAAACAAAAAAACAAAAAATAAAATAAACAAAAAAAAATAAAAGGATAAAAAGAAAAAAAACAGATCATTGAAAATATGTCAAAGGCATTACAAAAACCTCTAGCTAATCAAGCAAATGTTGACAGAACGATCTCCCAGAGAAAATTTACTTCACAGCAAAGATTTTAAATTTTTTTAAAGTGAAATTGGATATAACTTCTTTAAATCAGTAATAGCACTTCTGATCTTTATTTTATATTTTGAAACCCTTTAAATTACACAAAAGCCATATTAGGGCTGTTTCATTGAAACATACACAGCACCCAGATAAGCCATTTTGAGAACGAGGTAACCATGATAGATGTATTGAATGATTTTTTTCACATTTCAATATTAGGACAACTGAGTTTTCTTTTTTTAAAGAATACACCCATTTCAAAGCGCTTTTGCTGGGTGCAACACATGTTTTAATGGACCTGCCCTAAGCCAGATTTGTACATACGGTTTGGCTTACTGGAAAAATCTGGTTCCAACCCTGTTAATATGAATTAATACCGTTTTCTTATTCTTTCTATAAATTTTAATAATACTTTTTTTGTCTCGTTTTTTTCACAATTAACATTTTAGCATGATTTTACTATCAATAAGATATCATTGCTTTTTTAATCCTAGCACATAATTTTATTTGGAGAAAATTTTATTATGACGGCAAAAAGGAAACAGAGTTCTGTATAATTTTAAATAAATAAAACAAGGAGAAATTCACAAATACAATGAAAGTTTTATTAATTTTTTTTTAATTATCTTAAATTATGCTTTAAATTTTAATTTCCATATAATTTACACGAAAAATTTGGCTTGAAAATTCTTTTTTTAAAATCATATTAATAAAATAATGGTGAGCGGATCAGTAGTATAGACACAGACAATTAACTTTATTGTAAGGTTAAGAAAGTTACTTAAGAATTGAAGATATTCACTTTGCAAATAATATTTGTTGTAGTTTATAAAGGATTAGGATAACAACAGGTTCTTTGTAAATAAAATCAGAATGGACTGAAAATGGAATTTTCCTACAATTTCATAATTTTTTTATAAATATTTTTGTAAGGAGTTATATCCCTTTATTAACAATTTTAATATCTGATAGGTAGCAATGTTTTTATCAATGCCTTAAAATGAAAATGTAAGAATTAAAATATCAAATAAGGGAATTAAATAAATTCTTTTGCTTACTCCATAGCCAGCCACTGGTCCAATACTATGTCCTAAATAGGGATCTGCGTATTCTCTTCCAGTCAATCTACAATATGTGACAAGTATAATTTATTAAACAAATAATTAAAGAGAATTGATGATGACTTAAGTACAAATATCAAATATTTCCTTGTAAATCAATGTCTGATTGATCCGTTACAGCCTCAGTATAAAAACTCTGTAGTCGAGTGGGTAAGGTAGTTAGTCAATTACCATTCATCACTGTCCACAATGAGGTTTTATATTTAAGCTTAACTGTGGGCAGGGTGTGCTCGACCTCTGACAAGGATTGCCAGATATTCTGCCAAATGTAGGGGGTTTTTTATCTGGTTTTCCAGCTTTCTCCCCTAGTAAAAACTGGACTCGTGATATAGATGAAAAATTTCTGAACATGACAACTAAATTACAAATATTATGGTTTTCGATATTCTAGGTCTCACTTTTTCCCATACTAGTAAGATCCACTGATTAAAGTCTACAACAGAGCATTTAGCCAATGAATAGTAAACTAAAATTGGTCATAATACTGAAGACAGAAAAAAACCATGAAGATAGGATTCAATTCAAAATTACACTTGTCCTGCACACTGCTGTTAATATTTTGTAGAAAACATAACACCTATCAATAGACAGAATTCACTGCACACCGTATATATCAATAGTAACTTACGGTATTGAGCCAGCTGTATATGTACCTCCGGCCATCATTTGAGCTGTAGCCATTGCTGGGATAGCAACCCTTGTTCCTGCTGGGTAGCCAGCTGCAGGATAGGGCTGTGTTGTCACCAACTAAAAATAGAGTTTAAAATAACTTAAGATAATTTACTACAGGGTCATTTAACAGACTTTTTCCATTATCACTTCCATCAACTTTATTAGTCTAGTGAGGTACATTTTTACAAACATTTATCTAGTTAGATAATACTACCAGCAATTTCCTAAGGCTTTATTCTGGCATCATGATGTATTATGTAGCTATGGGCGTTATCTTTGCAGGTATCAAATATACAGGATATGCAATATTATAACTTCATATTAACTGACAGCCCAAAAGGACTAACTATATTTTAAACATTTTTAAAACAAAATTTTAATACGGTGTCCTAAACCTTTCATTTTTGCCTCAAGATCACTTATGTGTAAGTACATGTTAAGAAAAAAACAGTCTTTATCTCAAGTATCTCCACAATAAACTGTAACTGCACTCTTCCAATTGTACAAAAAGCAATTTACATTTAAATGGCTTCTTCTAAAAATCAATAGAAAAGTAATTTGTGCAGTTCAAACACAGTTATTTTCAACCCACTAATGGATATCTTCTGTTGGGAGTTTAAGAATGTAATCTGTAGTTTATCTATATAACAGCTGTGTTCAATTTCCATCAAAATTTTTCTGAAGCCAGATTTCTAAGCTGTATCCAAAGCCAAGTCAAGATAGGAAAATTGTTTACATTTAAGATTCCTAGGGTATATCTGTCAAAAATGATAAATAAAATATTTATTCACCAAACAGCTGTTATGTATGGGTTAAGCTAAAACAGCTTTAAAAACTGATGAATTCCAGACGGACTCACCTGATATCCTCTATCAGCTGCTGCTGCATAAGTAGCAGCTAAATATGGATCCTGAATTAATCCCCTGAAAATAAAAAACAGATTTAGTTAAATTATGAAATTATCAAATATTCATACACTGTAGCTCTTTGTCTGTTTTTGTTCTAGAAAGGATTTACATTTAAAGGAGTAATTAGGACCACAGCTCTGACACAAGTGATAGCATGCTTGGATGGACTGGTGGGTCTGGTTCCATGTCTGTTCAACATTACAATCGTACTGACTACTTCCACCATCCACCATTAACATATAGCTTTAAGTACATAGACTGGTTGGCTTGGAAATAGTCAAATAGTATCTAGATTTAAGTAACGTATCTGTGTACAGTTATTCCAGTGTGGTTTCAAAATAAGATACCTAATTCAGTGTAGGTTAACAAAGACATGAAAACATAAACAAAACAGACCTATATATTGCTATGACATAGCTTACAAATACACCAAGCAGCATATATACTCAGACCATAACCATTTCAATGAATCTTACAGTTTTAATCATTCTAAAAAATCGTGACCTTTCTTGGACTGACAAACCAATCTACTTACGCAGCATAAGGTATGGCAGTGGCGGCTGTTGCCAATGGTGTTGGATGCCGCACAGCTGCTGCCGCAGCTAATGCAGCAGCACTGTACGCTCCTCTTGCAGCTACGGCTGCTGCTGCTGCCCGTCCTCTCGTTAAAGCTACTCCTCTGAGTGCAGCGGCTGAAATGGGGTTATCAACATAAATACAAGGCATTTCATAAACTTAAAAGAAAAGCATGCTAGTATCTGTATGTGCATTTCATGTGTAAAAGAAATACAATATGCAGTTTTGATCACATCTATGCAAGAAACCGTCTATTTAGATTCAGGCATTACACAGTATCAATCACAATGCTGCCATTTGCAACATGTTTAACACATAACCGATGCAACAATCAAAAGTTGATAAATTAAAGTTGTATACTACAGACATAAAAACATTTATAGTTAAATGGAAATGGTAGCAAGATCTACAAGGATACTTAATTTTGTAAGAAAATGAGGCACATATGGGGGTCAGTTCAAAATTTCCTACATTATAGCACAAAGACTACATGAAACATACTGGGATCTTTTTATATGCCAAACAATGTTTGAACTTAACGGGGTCATTCTTGATGCATGTTTTCAACGGTTAGTTTCTTTTGCATGATGCGGATTGGGGAATGAATGCAAATTTCAAATGATTTGCTGATGCAAATCTTGAAATTGTTGTTGCTAAGGTGTAACCCATTTTATCCTTTCATGCCTGGTTGTTAGCTATACCCCACGTTAATTGTTTCATTTTCATCCCATGCTGGCCTCGACACATTTTACCAGCATTATAGATTCCAAGCTAAAATTATTTCCCATAATGCAGCATGCAAGTACAGCAACATTTTACAATGATAAAATAAAAATTATACTGCTGGCATTCATACACACTGTATTTGAAGATTTTTGTTTCTATCAGCAATTGCCTGCAATTTTAATTAGATTAACAATTTTATTTTCGCTGAATCTGCATACTGCTTGAGGGAACACGTTTAAGCCTTGATTGGGTTTTAACCTTCATTCTTAATTGTTAAAAAACATTACACTTACCAGAGACATTTTTTAATAAAATTTTGATGAATTTTGATGTAATTCAAACTTTTTATTAATAAAAATCCTAGAGAAAAACCCAGTCAAGGCCCAAAGAAATACATTCTATAATAGGGTATCTTACCATTTGGGATAGTGGGTGCTGCAACTGATTTTTTGGTCAAGACTCGGGCGGTGGCATTGTTAACCTAATTTATAAAATGGCAACACTTTAGAAAGCAGGTAGGATTATATTATCAAGCATAAACATTATCATACAGAGTGTGAATATCTTCCAAACTGAATGAAAACAATTTATTTTTTATCTAAAAAAACTTTTTATTTTAACAACACTTTTTGCTCTTATTATTAAAAAACAATTCTTTCAACAAAGAATTTTTTTGAACTAGATGTCTTCAAGAGTAAAAAAACCAAAAACATTTTACTAAAATGTGGATCAGTTGGAAGATTATCTTGGCCTTTTTACGATACTTTATCAAATTTATGCAGCTTGTGTAATCCATTTTGAAACATGGATTTAACTTCTGAAGGTGTAATCATTTAGTTAACAAGGACAATGAAGTGGCTTACATAATACTTGACAAAACACAACAATTTAAAAAAAAAAATTGGCAGTGGTTTTAGATGTTAAATATGAACATTTCTAAAGTCTTCCTGGTTCTCGAGTGTTTTTTTCCTATGAATAATTAAGACCACTTTCTGTTGACTAAACAAAAGGATCAGTTGAAACATTTGCCAAATTTTTTACTTAAAGCGAAAAAACAAGTACTACAAGTAGAGGGGACAAAAGGATATTTGTCCTTGGATTATCATTACTTTATATGGAATAATTGTTGTTATATGGGTTTTTCCCTTAAAAAGGCCAAGAAATTCACAAAAAATGAATAAATGAAATACATATATACACTAAAGAGACACATATTTGCTGTTTTCTTTGGTTGTATAATTTGAAATACAGGGAATTTGTATTGAATTAAAACATAAAAGACAACACAATACTGGTACTAGTATGTAATTCCAACACTTTAACATAAATATTTGTGGGTAATTTATTCAAGTCATTGAGCATACACTAAAATACCAAGAGTTTGAAGGCAAACACATTTCAATATTTATATTATAAAAGTTTTTGTTGACTTTGACAAAACAGCAAATATATGCTCTAGACAGATTTTGGCAAATCATATGTTTATTAACAAAATATCTGCATTTCAGCAATACAAGAAAAATATCTAATAATTGAAAAAAAAACCTAGCAGTATTTCAGCCATGCATATCAAGTTTGAATATTTCTAAATTATTTATATTGCTGTATTTATGTAATTATCCAAATAGTTGTTGATTTCCCAAGTGGCTTTAAAAACAGATATTTTGTTATGCCAAATAGCACATTACGCTTTTCTAATATAATAATATCACATAACAAATTTTTATTAGCCATATGGGCTATTAAAAGACATTTATGTTTCATGTAGAGATCCGACATTTGACATTCATGGCTATACAGCTTGAATTATTTGTAATATTCAATAAAACCCATAAACATACTTCTAAAAGATTGGCTAACTATATAATTTTAAAGAAATCCAAAATAAACAAATATGAATTATCAGAAATTGAAAAGCAAAAAAATTTTAGAAAAGAAAATGGCTAATTGTATCAAGATGTAGAATCTCTACATTGTGTTAACTTTAATGTTTTAAGTGTATGACTGTAATGTGAAGGGATAATAATTTTATTGTTATGTTGTATAGTACTGTCCCAAGCCAGACATCTATTTTATCTACTGAATGTTTGTCTGCTTTTGAAAAACTTGTACTGTAAATATCGATATATTGTTTCTATGTTTATTGCTACATTTAACAAATCTATATAAAAAGAATCAGTATTTTTCTTTTAATAATTTTAGAGTTCCCTTTGAACAGTATATTTACAATACAATTTCTTTCTAAATATATAATTTTGAAGGTGTACAAAAATAAAGGAATGAGGTGTTCACCTACCTACCGCGGAACACCATATCTTTTTCTAAGACCAATGGTATTGTAAAGCTATCAAGAATCAAATATTTTGAGTTTTACTGGTTTGTTTTGTCACGGAATATGTTTTGAGTTATTCAATTAATAAATAATAACAGCATGAAGAAATGCCATGTAGTGATTTCAGACCAAGTTCTAAATAGCTAACAAACAAACGCATAAGTAACATAGAACAGAGAGGCAAAAACTGAACTTAAAATAGATAATAATAATAATAGAATACACACTCTGTGAATCTGAATAGTACTGAGAGTATATTTGCAGCTAAACGTTCCTTTCCAAAATGCAACGAATTAAAACACTGCTTGGGTGATAACAATACTAAGAAATCAACATTTCCACATTTTTAAGATATAAGGAAACAGAAATATAAAATCCCTTTCATTTCACAGCCATTTTACATCATTTTCTATTATCTTAGAATTTGATTTTAAAAAATTAAATATTTTTATTTATCCTCAAATCCAAAAAATTTAGAAATGAGGCTCATGAATGGTTAGAAGTATACATTTTCAATATTTTTTCACTTCATAAATTGTCAATAACCCCAAATATCATAATAAGTAAAAATCAACCTTTCTTGTGCCTCAGAAACAACAATAAACAATGTTAAAATTATGCGTTGTTGTTAAAATTCAGGCTGTTGAAAATTGAGGGTTTCGTAAAGTATCACAAGATAAAACATTAATATAGACGGGCATTTCTTTATACTGAACAATAATAAAATTGTAAAGACTTAGCAGTTTGTGTTGTGCTACCACAAATTTGGACTATGACCATGCACCTCAATCTTTCTTCCCTCAACCACAGTGCCGTTCATTTTCTCTCGTGCTCGGTCTGCTTCTGCACTACTTTCGAAAGTTACAAAACCAAATCCCTGCATGCATGAGGAAAATAAGGAGCATGCATTAAATTCGTGCAAAACAACATAATTTATGGCATCAATTAATATCATGATTGTTCTCATAATAAAATAAAACATGCATGACTCGAATAATAATCAATTATAGATCAATTTTATTGTATGAAAGATTTACTTGTCCTGGGAGGGACATGCTAAATTTCTACAAAGCACTGACATGCTGTCATGCCGCGAAAGCGGACGACACCATTTGATAAAATTGACAGTGGACACCAACATTTATGACATACATACATGTAATATCAATGAAAAGTTTCAAATAATACAAATTAACATGTTGTGAATCATTCAGCAAAGTTTTAATCTCAAGTTTAAGAACCGTTTTTTAACACTAGTTTGAAGCCTTAATTTGTGAGAACTTAAGTTACGTTGAAACAGATTGTACGACCTTAGGAATAAAAGAAAGTACGACCTAAGGGATAAAAGAACGATACAGAATTCAATACCGAAAGCTTACTATTTGAAGCATACTTGTATTTCAGATTCTATTAAATTTAGCACCAACATTAACCATTATAATCAGTGATAATAACAAAACAAAAGAAATAAAAGCGAACATTTTGCAGCTTTAGGATATGCTCATGGTAGATCACAGTGATGTAAAATGCGCAAATCTATTTGTTTATAAACTAGGAAACCCTCAGAGATTGAAACTTAGCCAAACGATTCACAACAGGATGATTCAATTAATATCAAAGTCAAGAAAAGGATGCCAAAATTCTTCCTGTAATGTCTGATTACACAAATAATGGATAAGAAATTTATCTCTTGGAATTTCTTTAAAACTTAAATCTAAATTTTACCCATATTTCTGAACATTGCAATAATGGATTCTGGCATGTTTTCATAACTTGTTCATATTTTTGCCTGAAGGACTCTTTACCCAAAAATTATTAATAAAATTTGATTAATGAATATGTCTAACTAATAATTTGATCCAAATATACATTTTTGGAGAAAGTCCTTCAGGCAATTATCAATTCAACAATTAAAATAACAATGTACATGACATGAAATGACAGACATATACACAGTTTGCATTTAAAATAAAATTCTTGTAAATTTTTAAAAAATATTTTGAAATAACAACCGTTATCAGCGAAAATAGACAAAATTGTCTAAAGATTTTCGTTTGATGTTTCTGTGTTCTGTCAGTTCATCTTTCAAACAAATCTTATCGCTTTGAAGATGCATATCAAAGTTAATGTTTGTGTGTGTGTTTGTGTTTTTACCACTTGCTGTGTTTTGTTGATTGTTAGATTATTATATCTGGTAGATGAAGAAGCAATTAAAGTACTATGGTCATTACTTCTGAGGAATCAGGCGAGATGAAGGATTTTTGTTCCTTCTTCTGAACCTCAGCACCAAGTTTCAATATCAGATTGGTTAACAATCATTAAAGCTTAAATCTGATCTAAATATACAGGTATAAAGAGACATTTACAAAAATAACCCAATTCTCTGTGCCCCTTTGAGAAATTAAAATAATAGCTAGACTTTTAACAATTCACAAAAACACATAACACAACTGATGAAAAAACTTCAATAGAAAATTTGACCTTAACAATTTCACAAACATTTTATTTTAGAAAATAAAGTCATCCTTTGTTAGTAAACCATTTCATATAAATCATTCAGATATACCTTAAAACCTCTCTTAGTAAGCTAAAACTAGACATCTACAATGACGCAGACATACACAGGAAAGCCGGACCAGAGGATACGATTCTGGATACGGAGTAAAAAGAGGCATGCAGTGTTTATTTTTACCTGTCTTCACTTATACTGGTCAGAGATTAATGGTCAAATTAAAACTATCAGTATTTCAGTTCTATGTAATAAAACTTAACAAATAAACAAGGTCATACAACAATATGTCATAGTAATTTTTTCTCTCTCTTTTTACATGTAAATTTAAATTAATACTTTTTTGTACTCGCTGATAGAATTTTGTATTTCATAAACATCTTGTTTTTTTACAGATTTATATATGTAGTGTATGTAGTCTATTTAACTGACCAGCCATAATGAACACCTCTTTAGAAACAAAACAAAAAATACAAAAATGTCTTTCTTTATCCAAACCTACAACTAAATTTAAGACAGGTTTTTGCTTACATGTTTTAACAGGTGGTTATATAGCTGATCATTGTGTAGCTTCTAACAAGCATGATCAAAAGAATTGACATGAACCGACATTTGTGGGTACGCCAGCTTTCTTTCCCAATAAAAACTGAATGCAACGAAAAAGCTGAAAAATTGCTGAAAGTGGCATTTAACACTATTCAAACAGAAACAATGCCACCAACATTTGTAAATTTGTTTGTATTCTTATTAAAGATCAACACTATCTGCAAAATGGCCAAACAAGTTGATCAATGGTTAAGTTCAGACAACCCTGTTATGCCACAATTTGTTGGACTATTCATTCTTTTGATCAGACTGATATGCATCTTCAACAAAATTCAATAAAGTTATGTAGCAAATCACTAATTCTGGAATGAATCATCATATTACAATCATGTCCTTCAATTATATGTAAAATTGTACTTCAAAATAAACACATTTTTCTCTCCATAGCAGTTTCCACTTTTTGAAATAATTTTCTTTCCTTTTAAAACAGTTAAGTTATAAAAGTTTTTATTCAATTTGAAATATTTCATTTAATAAGGAATATATTTAAAATATATGATGATTCTTCAGAAAAAAATGAAAAATCTTACCTTGGATCCTCTCTCATTAAAAATGATTTCTACATCTATGATTTTACCAAATTGCTACAAAAATTTAAAAGAAAAAATCAAATGACTAATCACATGGGGGTTCAATGTGGTTTTTAAGCAGAAAAATTGTGGGCAGCATGATCAGGGAACTGCCACAGTCAATACTGTTAAATCATACATGTGGGTTTGATTACAATTTTTAATTTTTAAACACATTTTGAGGCGATATTAAAAATTCACAACACATCTATTGTGTTTTTCATATCAGGCTCTTTATGTTATCTTTGTAGCAAAATGCAACTGTGATACTTAATTAGAACAGAATAAGCTATTCCTCCGAGACCACTCTGCCAAGAAATACAGAAATATATCAGTCTCACAAAGGATGATAAAATAAAGTCTGGCATTCCCTATCAACTGTTCAATAAAATGCCTGTAATAATGTTGAGATTGCCTATAAACATGTTTACATCATGCAGGGTTATGAAAATTTTATAAATGGAAGAGAAGACAAACAAAGAAATTCTCTGCAAAGTAATTATCTGTGTAAGATAAAACTAATTATGTTTCAGTATTGATAAGGCTTCAACATGCAAGATGGTATCAACGCCTTATAATCCATTTATTTATTGATTTCACAGAATCTAAAGAATCAGAGATCACCTTGTCTTCCTCAGCTGTCTTTTCATGTAAATAAATATCAGCTTTGTAACTAAAAACATTTATCCTGAGGGAATCTTTTTACTCAGCTGAATGTGTGTCATTATTTACAAGACTGTGGAAAATAATTTACACAGAAAATGTATTTTGCTCCTGGCTTATGATGAAACGTGTGTTGTGAAAATCAATAGACTGAAACATCTGCTATTGAACAATAATAGCCCAGCCACATATTATGTATATTTCTGTGACACTGTTCAGAAAGTCAAACACTTTATTTCCTATTCAGTTCACTAATGACAAGAAAATTACTGTTGCAAATTATCTTGTCATACAAAAGGGCTGAAAATAGAATTAGTCCAATGCACAAGGGTTTGGTACCAGTAAATATTTCAACAAAATGACAAGTCTTCACAACACAAATTTTGATCAAGAATGATGTATGTTTTTAATTTTCTTCATCAGTCTAGTAAAAAAATCAATGCTTAAAATCCCATGTTAGTTTGTTTAGCCAGAAAATGTTGAACAATCCTATGAGTTGAATTTACAGTGGGGGATAAAGATTAAAATATATTACATTATCAAATTTAATTCAATTTTAATCAAATGGTTAGAATTATGAGAAATTAGGGACTGTGCAAATTTAAATGCAAAATTAATACAAACCCCTAGCAAGCTTTTTAAATCTGCCTCTCTAAATCTGAAGGGAATATTTGACACATGGAGACGTTTAGGTCCAACGCCGGAACCCTGTGATGCTGCAGATGTTGATGTGTTGGCCGAGTCTGGCGATGTTGCCTCCCCACTTTCTAAATCTGTTTGCTGTTAAAAAAAAACATGTTAACCCTATAACACTCATAAATCAACTAGTTAAGTAAACATTATTTGTACAAAACTTAAACATTTAGAAATGTTCACTTAGAATTAAGTTCATATTTTTCTTTCTATGATTTAATGCATATATTTATGCCCTACTATTTTTAACACAGGCCACAAGTTTGGTAAAAAGAGGACACAATCTAACACATCTAAGGCACTTTATTTTTATAAACTGTTATACCAAATCTCTCATTATACCCTCACAATACAACCTAATAGAGAAATGTCATAAATCAACTAACTTATTTACTTGGATTGTTTTCCCTGATCATTTCTGAGGCTAGCACACAAGAGAAAATCAATAAACAGCTTAAATTTATGCTCCATCTTCATGACGTTTGTCTTTGTTAAAATTGTTCCATGCAGTGTTGAGGGAAAAATCAAGGGTACTTCTTTTATTAGGAATCTTGTGTATGTCATTTTGTTGACAAGCAAGAATCAAGGTCACAGCAATGGGGGAATCATTTCTTTGTGTTTTTTGGATGTAAATTCTGAAAACAGCTTAAATTTATCAGAACTTTAATTGTTGGACAGTAATCTGAGATGATCATTTGTGTTGCATAAAAGACCCATTTAAAAATATATAACAAAAATATTGGGACCATTATATAATTTTCACTATCACTCATGTACATTGTACAACTGACTTCACACCTTCTCATATTATCTTAACTGGAGTCTAGTGTGACCAAGTGTGAAGAATCAATGAGAATTTACTATAATTACTAAACAAAAAAATTGATGCATGTAGTTTAATTGGAAACTCTGAATCAGCTTTGTTACTGATATCATTAGATTTCTTGAAAACAAGACATTTAATCAATTGCTTTTTTATAGAAAAGATTCTGTTATTGTCAGAAGGAAACCATCAAATTCCAAATCGATAAAACATTAGACAAAATGACAGTATATTCACACAAAACTTGTCTTTTGTAGGGCCAGCATTTTATCTTAATTTTTCTGTATTTTTCCTTTAATTATCACATTATGGATACAAGATTTGACAACAATACTCTTGGGTTTCGGAAATTTTTATGGATATAAAACAAAACAGTTCCTTGACATGCAATAGTTATTAACTTGATGTACAGTTATTACACACAAGGGGAACAGACAATATATAAATCGATTCCAGTAAAAAGTGGAGAATTAGCCAAGTAGCAAAACTGGGCTCAGAATAGTCTATAATCTAATATTGTAAGGATGTGTCCACATTCTTTCTTTGAGAAGATAAAATGGTGTTTTTAACAAGACTATGGTAGATTTATATTTAAATACATTTAAAGCACCTGTTTTGGTGTCAAAAACAACTTCCAATAAATACACTATATGAAGACCCAAATATGCCTGCTGTCCAAAAATTTATTGTTATTAAAAATAGAGACAATATAATGACATAAGCCCAAGTAAAGAATTTATGTGAAAATTTGGAAGAGTGGAAAATTGGGGTCAACAATAGGGGGGGGGGGGGGGAGGGAAGCAAGGATGTAAATAACTGAGTTTATAGCTAATGTAAAACTAAAATGAACATGTTAATAAAAACCCATCACTTATCTAATTAAAAAAAAATCTGCTAGCTGAACAAGTTAAGATTATAAATATAATAACTTCTATATTAGTACATGTAATATTTCTATTTTAAATCTATAGTATTAATATTCTAATTATGTATACTGTATATTAGAAGCGAAAATGTGTAGCATAATCCGTCACCAACATAAAACTGGAGCTAGCGCTAAAATCAAAGTCAAAATGCCAACTCCAATCTTTCAGCATCTGTATCCTGTCAAAATTGTCCGCAATGTCTTTTTTTTCTTCGTACTAAAGTTTGGGTCTTTTTTTTTCTCAAGACATTTTTAATGAATTATTAAAAATCTTTAAAATTCTTTTAAATAAAAAAAAATATTTACTTGATACATGTACATTCTACAAATGATGATATGTGAAAGGTTGGAGTGTATTATTAAATTCTGAAAGGCAAGTATGTGCTGCAAATACTGGTATATCATAGGCAGAAATGAAATATGTGAGCAAATGAAATCTAGTCTAAAATATTGACAATTTTTGCTGATGTAACAGTGGTATTTACATATACCATTTGTTCGTGTTTATTTAATTTTCCATATATTTACTGGACAATTTTTCTAATTTCATGCGATTTCATGTAGCTCCGCATTATTTCAATTCTTCATGAAAGGATAGGATAAAATGACTTTTTTCTAGCTATTGTTTGACCTCTAACATTCTGAATGACCTTGATTCTTTATGAGATAACTACATTTATAATGATAATAACAATCATTTTATCCTGTCTTTTGCATAATTTGGAAGTTAATATGGAATTAAACAATAAAAATTCCCCTCGATCTCCGAGTTTACCAATGCCGTGAAAATGACAGAAAATCTATATAGAATACAAATGTGTCTAATTAATAATCAAATACAGTGTGCTTTCAAAACTTCGTATTACTAGGAGTCTATGTAATTGACAAGGCATTGGTGAACTCGCGGCCATTGTTCAATTAATAGCAAAATTAGATCATGCAATTATGAATTGATGAGTGGATAAAACCTGTCCAATTCCAAGTTGCATTTCTTCATAGTGAGATGTCGGCATCAATATACTCAATGGCTGACCCTACAATATGATAGACAACAAGCATGATTAATATACATGTGAACCAATGGCGTTGACATGTCTTACACCCAATCATAATTTTCTGCATCTTTCACAAAAGTTTAAACAAATAACCTGTGATACTATGATGAGAGAACTGTTTTATACATGGTGACTTTCTTATATTTCTTATTAAAAAGAGACAGGTTTTATATGTCTGACTATTTATGTTATATATAAGCTTTATCAATGGAAGTGAAAATATTATATAAAACTACTTAAGGTATCCGACCCATAATTGACCACGTGATCATATTTGGTGTCCCGGATGTCCATTGTTTGTCAATGGAGCAGACCTCGGTAATGTTCGGCAAACATCGGAACTACTATTTGAGCAACTAAATTTTTTTCTCAAAACTGTTAACATTGACAAAAGTAAAACAATATATTTACTTTGTATCATTAATTAGTAATATATTGAGTAAATAAATTTGCATTTCTTGGTCTAAAAATAAAATTAAACGGTGACTTCAATTATGGGTCGGATACCTTAATTTTGTTTTCCAAAATTACAGCATGTTTAAGATGCTACTTTAGAACTAACTTCCTCAAAGATATATGTAGGGAATTATAATGAAGTCCCTTAAGATGGTCCCCAACTGCTTAAAAATTCTAATATCACTTCTGCAAAAATAGGAGTTTCCCTATTTCACACAAAAAGTTTGTAAGCTAATACCTATAAGGGTGATATTATAATATTTTTTTTCAAATGGTCACATTAACTTAACACAAAAATGAGATGTCATATATTACCCAATCTTTCAGCAGTAAATAAATTTGTTCCAGAGTAACACATTACAATGACATAAGTTCATGTGTTCTATTTTCAATAAAACAAAGGACAAAGAACTTTTCTAACAAAATCAAGGTCTCTTGCTTTAATTGCTAATTTAAAAGTCTAGTTTGCTCTTAAATCAAAACAACTTTTGAGAAGATTTCCTCCAAGCACTTAAATTTATGTAGATATGAAGCTAAAAATTGACTCAACATCTTAAAACAGGCAGAGAAGATCAGATGTTAAATGAGTCACAGGAAATTTCTTAAGGGTCTCTTCTTATACATTGTTAGAATGATGAATTGTAATATGACTAGGGAAAGGAGGGATATACATTTATTTTAAGATGGGTGAACTAATTAGTGTTTACATAAAAGACTGTTAATTTATATACCCAATCACACATTTATTACTACTGATATTTGTTTCAAGCACAAAAATAAAGAAATTTCAGTGAGCATCTTTTCAAAAATATTTCGTGCTTAAAACAACATCTATTGTTAGCAAGTCATGTTAGAAAACAAAAAAATCTATATTAAAATTTGATATGTTGAAAACCAAACAAAATGCCATTGCACAATGACATGATATTAATTTTTAGTGACAACACAAGTGCACTGACATAACTTTTAGGTCAATCAACACCATTGACAAGTTACATAAAATTATTCTGGCACTCTGTTAACAAACATGATCAAGTTTTACACATGACTTTGTCTCAACCCATAACCCAATTCAGTATCTTTCGAAATTTATCTCTTGGTTGACAAATGTATCCTTATTAAAATTTAAAATCCCATTTTGTACAATACTTTAATCCATCTAACAGCAAGCACTTAAATTTTTTATTCAGTATATAATTCTAACACATTTTAACCCTTTGCTATTTTTGTACATGAACTTATACAATTTAGCCAGCCTAATTAAATTAATAAAAACAACTTAGAAAACTTGATCATTAAGTATATTTGTTAAACTTCTGCTAAACAAACATGCAAAATTCTTCTAAGTGCTCTGTGTTAGGGTTACGGCTGCTACCACCACCAGAATCTTCTGCACTCTACATGCTAAGAAAAATAAGTTGAAAACGTACATTTATCGACCTGGCTCTTACCGTCTGTTGTTCTACCCCACCATTAGGCGTGATGGCAGTTGTGGTGAATGACGATTGTTCTGATTTAAATGGTGACGTAGCTTCAGATGAAGCAACAGACATAGCTTGACTAACTACTACTTGTGTATAATCTTGTAATCCACTTTCTGCTAGACTAGCCTGTGTAAGACCTGCCTGGGCAAGACCAGCTTGAGCAAGAGCTGCTTGTGTCAGCCCTGGTTGAGCAGCAAACTGGTATGTTGGTGGCATCTGACTTTGCACCATGTGCTGAAACGAGAATTAACTAAAATTAATACTTAGTTAGGAAAACAGCTACATATGTGTACTTACTGACAAAAACTTATATATTAATATTTCCTAACTGTCATTTAAAATGCACTAAAAATATTCACCATTTTCTTTTTATCCATTAAAAAGTCTGTACCATTGTAATTCACAAGCTAAAACAAAGAATTCAACAAAATCCTGTCTTCTTATCATAAACCCCAATTTATTAACAATGCTTTTCCTGCTGTACTGGTTTACATAAACACTTCCTTTATGGATAAACTAACTAAAATCCACTATATACACAAACACACACTTCCTATGTATACATGTACATGTTAACACTCTAGGCTATTCTAGAACAACTACACATATTTACCATCATGGCGATCGGTGAATATGTACAATTCATATATACTGTCATACAGCTT